>NW_004624879.1:4250658-4277744 GCF_000247695.1 Heterocephalus glaber | reverse complement strand
CTTCCATCCCCTTTGCCCCTTTTCTTCCTATTTCACATGACCTATTATACATTTAGTCCTTATTTACACTTTCAGTTTCTCACACCAGAGAAACTCTTCAGTATTTACACATGTGTGTCCTATTTATTTCACTTGAGTATTGCCTCAATGTGCATCCACTTAGCTATAGATTCTTTCAAAATATTATTTTCTATACCTTAAACATAATTGTTAATTACTCCCTAGATGAAGGCTGTTTCCTTAGGGAAAGAGAGAGGCACGTAGTCAGATGCAGGAGGGAGAAACCCAGCCATTCAAGCACAAAGAAATAAACATCAAAATGTGGAATGAAAAGACAGCGATTAACTGCTTTCAGCCAACAGCAATAGTAACACAGTGCTCAGTAATGGCCTGGTGAAAAATTTCATTTTGCCTACTGGATAACAACAAATCCACCAGATGGGGCTCTAAGATTCTTTTGGCTCAACAACTAACTGAAAATCCAAGTATTTACTGTTATCTTTAGAGAAAAAAAAATGTATCTGCCATTTTAACCTCCTGGAGTATTTGCCTGAGATAAGATCATTATGCTTTTAACAAGCATCATCATTTTTTGCTATCTTTTAATTCCTGTGAGGCAGTTTATAAAGAAAGTGGTCAATTTGCTAAAAAATGAGGCATCTAAAATAGTTGAATTAAATCAGTTCAAGTAGTTCTGAGTAAAATCCTTTTGTGAGCTTTCCTTTAAAGAAACAAAGATATATTTATACACAAATGGAAGCATCTTGCTGCCGTGCTGTTTTGTCTGTGGACTTACTGACATAGTTTAAAATGTGAATTGTTTAAAATTATATTTAATCACTGTGCAATTTACCACAGCTCCAATATCAGCCCAATCTAGTTACTTTGCTAGATTATGCTTTGAGTATTGAAGATCAGGATTTTTCAGGGCTGGGTTGTGGGTTCCCAAAGGAACATATTTTGCCAAGATTTTTATTTGGAAATCCAAGCCTCTTCTTGGATTCCTTTCAGCATGACTCATACCTTTTGTTCCGTGTGGAAAGAAGGCCAACTTAGGAAGACAGAGCTGAATTCTGATTTAGAATGTAGGTGGGGTTCTAAGTCGTAGGTCGAGATGGAGCTGGGTTTGATAATGTCATCCAGTGGGAGAGTACAGAGCCAGGTTCAGGAACCATGCTCAGTCATGAAGCATCACTACTGCTGGCAACACAGGTAATTGCTGACTTTCACCAAATGTTTCTACACATTAACTCTTTCTGTCCTCCCTTTAGCCTCTGGACCCGAGCTGAGAGAAATTCTTTATTTTTTAATTGATCAAATTAATATTTGTATCTCTATACAGCATGACTTTTTTGAAATATGCATCATCTTAGTCACTTTTCTTATTGCTGGGACAAAATAACTGACACCCACAGTTTAAAGGAGGAGAATTTTATTTTGGCTCATATTTGCAGAGATTTCAGTCGGTTATTGGCCAGCTCCAAGGCAGAACAGTATGGTGGAAGGGCCTGGGTGGAGGAAAGCTGCTTACTTCATGGCGTCCAGGAAACAGAGAAGTCAAGGGAAGAGCGAGGAAGGGAGATATAACCTTCCCAGGCCCCATGCCCCATGACCCACCTCTTCCAACAGCAAGCCAGCTCTAAAAAGCTCCATTTCTGAACATGTGAGACTTTGGGGGAACATCTAGATATAAACCATAATGTATTCATAATAGAAAGGCTAATAGATCTCTTGAGCTTATTCCTCTTACTTAACTGAAATTTCATGTTCTTTGACCAATATCATCCCAGCCCTCCACCCCCAACCATGCCAATACCTACCTGCTAATCATCACTCTATTCCTGCTTCTAGGAGTTCAACATTTTTAGGTCCCGTATATAAATATCTTTCTATGTCTGAGTTATTTCAGTTAGTTGAATGTTCTCCATCTTCATCCATGTTGTTCCAAGTGACATGATTTTGTCTACTTTATGGCAAAAGAGTATGCCATTGTGTATAAATATTACATTTTGAAAATCTGTTCATCCACTGATGGATATTTAGGTTGATTCTCTATCTTGGCTATTGTGACTAATTCTGTAATAAATGTGGAAGTACAGGTAGCTCATTGGCAAACTTATTTCCTTTCCTGTGGATATATATCCAATAGTGGGGTTGCTGGATCATAAGGCAATGTTATTTTTATTTTTTTGATACTGGGGATCGAACTCGGGTCCTTGCACTTGCACAGCAGGTGGCAAAACCACTGAGCTAAATCCCTGGCCCAAGGCAATGTTATTTTTAATATTTTGAGGGATCTCCATGCTGTTTTCCACAGTGATTTTGCTAATGTACATTCCCACCAACAATGTGCGGTGGTTCTCTTTTGTCCACATCCAGCTGTGGACAGTTCTCCAGGGGAGGTGGCCGTTGAGTGTCCAACAGCTAACAGTTGCAGCAGCTGGTAGACAGGCTTGCAGCAGCTGGTAGACAGGCGCGCAGCCTTCTTTGTCCTGGGGTTGCTCAGCACCACGGGGACACCATGTGGGTGATACCTCATTGGGTTGAGCAGCTGTGTGGCTCTGTTAGACCAATCTCTCTAGATAGGGAATGTGTTTTAATGTGAAAATTTGCAAACTTTTCTTTCTAATATATGTAACCTAGGAAAACCATAGGAGGGCTGGGGATTTAGCTCGGTGGTTCTCGCACCTGCCTTGCAAGTGCAAGGTCCCCAGTTTGATCACTGGTACTAAAAAAAAAAAAAAAGAAAGGAAGACTAGCGTTACTGGAGTCAATTTAAGATTATCTGTTTATGTCCTTATGGTTTTTCTCTTTTTCATTTTTTGTACCAGGGATCGAACTGGGATCCTTGCGCTTGCAAGGCAGGCGCTGGAACCACTGAGCTAAATCCCCGGCCAAGCTAGTCATTCTTTATTTACATTTATAACTAAAAGTATTAGAGTCCATGTGCTTGTTTAAAAAATTAGATGTATTTTTCACATCTGGTACCATGGTCAGCAATCAGAAGGATTCCTGAGGAGACTAAAAGTGCTAAGCATCTATAATTCCACCCACCACGGAGTAGGGCTGGCTCAACTTTTGCTGGAAGACCAGCCAGGAAGGCAAGAAGCAAGCTCCAGAGTTACAAGAATAAGAAGAAGCAGCTCTTGCCTTCCTCTTACCGGCTGACAGGCTGGCTTAGTAACTTTCCTCTTTGTGGAGACACGATACCTGATATTTGGAACTTAACAAGGAAAGGTTTATTTTAGCTCATGTTTCAGTGCTTGTATGGTCAGCTGCATGGTGGGAGGGTCTGACAGAGCAAAGCTGCTCACATCATGGTGGTCAGGAAGCAGAGAGAGAGGGAAGGAGCTAGGGAGGGAGATAATGCTGTTTCAGGCCACACCTCCATGGTGCCACCCCTTCCAACCAGACCCCACCTCCCAACAGCAAGTCCGCTATAGCACCTCTGTAATCCAAATCATTGTCCAAAAATCCTGCTATGAGTATATAAGGGTCTCGGGGGACATCTAGAGATAAACCCTAACAGAGGCTCTGTGTGAAATGCCTTCCCTGGGTTCTCTCACCTGTCTGCCATTGTACCAGGCGGATATTAGCAAACCCAGTTTGCAAGTGGGGTGATGCAACTTGCCCAAAACCACATGTCGGGGGAGGTTCCATTCTGGGAAATGCAGACTTCCTCACAGGAAGTAGGGAGCAAGGAGCGGACAGCACTCAGCCATTTGGCTAAGGAGGCAGATGACCCCAGGGAACCCATGGCATGGTGGACAGAAAGGAATTATACCTACTAAGCACTTGGTGTGTAGCAGACCCTGGAAGCACAGAGCTATAGCAGGTGGGGTAGGAAAGGACAGAGACTCTGGAATCGAGCTGCCATCAGATTCCATCACCTATGACAGGTCTGAGCAAGTCACTAACTCTTCTCTGAACTCTAAACTTCAGTTTCTAGCTTCTAAAATGGACACACTTGCCCCTTTTTGATAGCACATTTCAAAGGATTAATTGAAATAAGCTGCATGCAAAGCTTATTTAACAGGACAGAGGGACTCACTCCCAAAGTGATGGAGCAGGTGAGAGCTGAAGAAGCAATTCCAGCACAGGTCTTTCTGCTCTGAAAGCCTGGAATCTCCCTCTGGGTTATAATTCCTGGTAGAGAAGAGCCAAGGCTGACACTAGGTTGGGGCTGGAGCTCATCCCTGCAATAGTCCTGCCCTGATGCCACCTGTGCTGTTCTTCCCCAGTAGACTGCTTCAGCCACACACACGGCTTGCTACAGTCCAAGATCGCTGTCCCCTATGCTTAGGATCCCATTTCCCCCAGCCACCGGTTGGCTTATTCCTTCAGTCCTTTCAAGTATTGGCTGAAATGTCACCTCCTTGCATCCTTTCACCACCTGATTAAATCTGCACTCTGACCACTAGGGGAATTCCTAGTACACTCTTTTTTCCCCAAACTCCAGGAGGGCTGGGATTCTTGTCTATTTTTTTCCTCCTTTGATAAATCGCAGTGCGTAGGATGGTGCCTGACACATACTTCTGCTGCATTGCACAGCATGAACCCTAACTTCTTTCCCCTGCCCTGAGAATCAGGGTTTTCTCCTGGTTTGAGATATTGGCCTTTTCATTGTCTTTTCATCGATGCAGATAACTGATATTTACCGACACAAAAAATATTTGCAGACACTTTTATTCTTCAGGCACTGTGCTGGGTCCTGAGTCCAAGAATACAAAGGTGAATAAAACACTGTTCCAGCTCAAAGTGGAAAACAGATAAATACAGATCACTATTTTAAAAAATTACAAAACTGAGGTCTGTGTTGGGACAGGCACAGTGACCAGGAATGTCCTGTGACCCTTGGCTGACCATGGCAGGCGGGGCCAAAAGGCAAAAAGTTGGGTTTCTTTCACACTAATATCCTTCAGCATTTGCTCGACTGTGGTGTAGCGAAGGCTCAGAGATAAAAACCTCTTCATGAAGTGGGATACAGAACCAGGTGAATAAAGTAGTTCACTTCCACTGGTGGAAGAGCAGGCAAAATGTTTCAGATCCCTTCAGCAAATTCTCAGCCTCACTTCCATATCTTTTTGCAATTTTCTAAGGAAGATAACTTTTTAAAGAGGGTATAAAACCATTTCAGTTTTGGATAATGAATGACCTGCTTCCAGTGAGTGGCACAGTGCCTTGCATTACTGGTTTAGATTTTCAGTGGGTTGCAATTGCATAAATGTTAGAAATACAGAGTTAGGTTGGGGCTGGGGAGAAGTGTATTTCTCTCTCATTTAATCTGAAAGGGAGAGCAGCCACCTTCCGGTTCATCACTTAATATGTGATGGAAGCCTGAGCTGCCTGGTGTTGTTTTCTACTTCATTCCACAGTTGTTTTGGTGGCCATCTAGATGGGCAGCTTCCTGCTAATCCATCTTAGTGGGAACCTCATGTCTTTTTCAAGCCTCAGGTTTTTTTTTTAAATTGTTAAGAAGGCTTAATAATTAGCTTCAAAGATTATTAAGAAGACAAAGTACAGTTTAAGATGAATAACATAAAACTTCCCTTTTTAACTATTGTTAAGTATACAGTTTAGCAGTATCAAGTGTATTTCTATTGTTGTGCAGCAGATATTTGGAACTTTTCATCTTGAAAAACTGAAACTTGGGGCCGGGGATTTAGCTCAGTGGTTCGGGCGCCTGCCTCGAAAGCGCAAGGTCTCGAGTTCAATCCCCAGTACCAAAAAAAAAGAGAAAAACTGAAACTCTCTACTCCTAAAATACCAACTCCCATTCCCTTTTCCCCTGCCTGGCAACAAGTATTCTCCTTTCTGTCTCTATGAGTTTGGATACTTTAGTTTCCTCCTCTTAATGGAATGAGACTGTACCTGGCCTTTTATAACTGGCTTATTTCACCTAGCATAATGTCCTCAAGGTTCGTCCACGTTGCATATGGAATAGGATCTCATTCCTTGGCTTATGTTCTCCACATTTTCTTTATCCATTCATCGGTTGATGGTATTTGGGTGGCTTCCACCTCTTCGCTTCTGGAAATAGTGCTGCTATGAACATGGGCGTGCAAATACCTCTTTGAGACCCTGCTTTTGGTTCTTTTGAATATATACTCTGGAGTGGGATTGTTGGATTATATAGAATTCTGTTTTTAATATTTTGAGGAATTGGCATACTGTTTTCCATAGGGGTTACACCATTTTACATTTCTACCAGTATTTCAAAAGTATTTCATCACATCCTTACCAAAACTTGTTATTTTCTATTTTTTTTGACAATAGTTTTAAAGTTTGTGCCAGTTTTAGAAATCATGGTGGTGCTGGGCATGGTGGTGCATGCCTGTAATCTCAGCACTTGGGAGGCTGAGGCAGGAGGATTGCTGTGAGTTTAAGGCCAGGCTGAACTATAAACCGAGACCCTGTTTCCAAACAGAACAAAACAAAACAAAACAAAAATCATGGTGGTAGGAGTTATTACTAAAGTTCTAAAAAGGTTACAAATATTCATATGTTTATATGAAAATATAGAATATAAATTTATATAAACATATTTATATAAATATAAATCTGTAGACATGTGAACTGAGACATGTCTAGTAAAGATGACCTTAGAATATTTTCAACATTGTCAACTAATTATATTGTACTCTTGATATATATGGCAAACATTATATTGCAATCATAAATTTAAAAATTATAAAATATTCCATATCATGTTAAAAATTAAACCAATCCAGAGTCATGAAAAAGCACATGTCTCAGGGTGCTTTGTACTTACTCCCACCTCTTGCATTCTTTTAAACCTCCATACCCTGATAGTAAGCATTGAGGAAACTGCTTTATCCCTTTAGCGATCCTCTATGCACATATTTCTATTTATATTTCCTTTTTTTCGGTTAGATTTTAGGCCATGTATTTTTCATGAGAAATTTTTAAAACACAACTATTTTATCCAATGGAAATGATTTTTTCATACGAAGTGGTTATCTGTATCATGCCCTGCTAGAAATGGTGATTGCAGATATGCATGCGTGCTCTTACACAATGGCCAAGTGTCTCTCCTGCCTGTAAGCAGTGCTGGGTGAATGATCTTGCCCCTGGTACTCTAGAACATGGGGGATGGGCTCCCATGAGTCCTTTTCTGGCCAAGGATTCAGCTTTGGTCTTTTTTTTTTTTTTCTTTTGGTACTGCGGATCAACCTTGTGCTTGCGAGGCAGGCTGGAGGACCACTGAGCTAAATCCCCGGCCCTTTTCTTTTTAATTTTATGAGTCTAATGGTTAAAAGCTTGGGTTATTTTTTTTTGAGACAGGGTGTTTCTGTGTAGCTCAGGCTGGCTTTGATCTCGCAGTGATGCTTCCTGCCTCAGCCCCTCAAGTGCTGGGATTTCAGATGTGCACCACCACTGCTGGCTCAAGCTTGGGTTTTACTATCTAAAAAATGCTTGGATTTAAGCCTTGTTCTTTGTAATCTCTCTGGAGAGGCTACATTCATTCATTCATTCATTCATTGTTCCTGCTGTGTGCTAGGCACTGTGTTATCCTGAAGATAGGCAAAGTGCAAGGAAAATCTCTGTTCTCATCCAGCTCACATTTGATAGCAGAGTGACAGACAGTAAACAGAGAATAAATTAGTTTTTAAACCATAAAGCGCTATTAGAATGTTAATTTTTATGTTTGTCATGTGACTTGATGGTGGCTGCTGTCTTCCTAGTAGAGCATAAAAACATATCCTCCCCATATTTCCGATTTGCCTCTTGAATTAACAGTGCTTCACTATGCTGTAACTAAACCAGCATCTGCTTTGATTGATAGAGCAGAAATAATATTACCATTTGGTTTTCTGATAGGAGTAGAAATTGATTATAGGATATTAGATGCTTAATATGGTATGTATCTGTAATTCTGTGAATTTATGATCTGTAACTGGGCTTCTGAAAAAAATCTATAGCAAGATAATGTCAAATACATTTTTGTAGGAAAAGTTGATTGAGAATCCCAGATTAGTCATTGAAATTGAATTCATTTAAATCAAATCTACTACCAAAACCCATACAATTCTTTGAAAAATATAAAACGTACTCTACGAATGCAAACTACTGCTGGTTAGGAATTGTAATGAGTCTGACTCTATTTTTGGGGGGTGGGTACTGGGGGTTGAACCCAGGGCCTTTGCCCTGAGCTATATTCCCCGCTCTCTTTTAAGACAGGTCTTACTAAGTCATGAAGTTGCTCACACTAAGCTTGAACTTGTGATTCTCTTGCCTCAGCCTCCCACAGTGCAGAAATTACAGGTGTGCACCACCATGCCCAGCTGACTCTGTATTTTAATATTTCTATTTTAAGCCTCCTCTCTGCCCCTTGAGCCCCACATCTGGGAAAGCTGATAGGGAAGTCCAGTCTGCTCACCTTTGGCACTGACAGGAGGCTCAACCCAGCACGAGTTAACCCTTACTGCAGTGCTACCTCACAACCACAGTCAAAATCCAGTCTCCTTTCCCTGCCTTCTTAAGCCATTCTTGGACCAGCTTGGGAGCTACCTGGTCTCTCCAGAAAACTTCTAAATGGGATCCCTGGGAATATTATGGGAATAGACCCCTACACTGCTCTGGTTTAAGATTTGACCAATTCAAATCCAAGTAATGTAATAAAACTTCCATACCTCCTTGGTGTATGTATGGCATCATCAGTCTTGACATGCACATCCAATGCTAAGTTGGGTCATCCTGTCCCTACAGGGTGGCTGCAACAAGAATAGCCTCCCAGAGGTCTTCTGGTGGCCCCCTTTGCTGTTGTTTACAGCCTGTACATGCCCATAAGTGCTTGGTTTTACAGCAACTCTGGTGGCATGACACTTAGTCATCAGCAACATCTCAATTGTTAGCACTTGCCTTCCCAGCCTCACCCAGTTTGCAAACCAGTCTTGAACTTTTAGGGATCAAGAATTAAATGTGTCTCGGTACCCAATGGATTAGACTAAGCCATGTGAATGTATCTGTTTATGTATCTTTTCTCCCTGTTGAGATGATTCAATCCCTGTACTGCATTGATTTCTCTCTTGAACCAAGAGTTTTGATCCAAAACCCACTTCTATTGGAGAAGGGAGTTTAATATTTTCCCAGGCTGAGTTTTGCTCCCTCTTGCTCCAAGCGTTAACTGGATGGTCAATATATTGGTGGACTGATTGTGGAAGGCCATATTTCCAACCTGGCCAACTTTGGTGGGGTCTTGCTGTGTAGATAAACCCTCCCTGGACGTGGATGGCTGCCTTGAGCAGGTGGGGTTTACTGTGCATCTCTGGACACAACATGCTGGACTTCTTGGTGACCCTATGCGGGCAACTGGACAACTTCCCCAGCCCCACTTTTCCTAGTCTTGGTTCCTGTATTCATCCTTCCCTTATCTCCCCAAATACATGTCCATCCCTTACTGTCTAATACACCCATGATCATAAGCATGTTCATTCCAGCTGTGTTACTTTTATCTTAGCGTGTCTCTTGCCATGTCTGTCTACCAAGATATTTCGCAAATAGATTGACGATTTGTGTTTTCTTTCCACACTCACCTCACCTGGGACAGCAGTTCTCAGAGCGACCTTGGAGAGCAGTGTTACTTGGAGGAGGTGCACTGGATATTTGACATGGCTTCCAAACGATCTTTAGGCAAAAAAGATGATCTTAATCAAGCACAAAAAAGACAACATGGAAGACAAAAACAAGACCTCCACACTGATTTACAAAGGATGAATCACAGATTCTGAACCAAGCATTTGAACAGAATCCATACCCTACTTCCACAACCAGGGAAGAACTTGCCAAGCAACTTCACTGCCATTTGTATGTCATTCAGAATTGGTTCCAAGATAGAAGATACAGACAACCACATAGAAAAAGAGAATCTTTGCCATCTGGAAATTAAATGGGTTTTATGTCAAAAGGTCTCAGCCCCTGGGGTCCCCAAATAGCCAGGTACAATCTGACAACGCTTCCATGAATCAGACTTCCTTGCATGACCAGAAGACACTACTGCATAGAGCTGGCTACTCTTTCCTGGAAACACAGCTGATTCACAGTGGACATGTTGGCTCAGGTGACTCTTTGATCACAGGCATTAACAGGGAGCCAGAATATCCCCTGGAGTATCAAGGTGCCCCAGCAAGTAGACCTTCTTCCACCTACACACCATACTCATTTACTTATCCTAATACATCTATGCAGTATTTTGAAAGTGCCGGGTCTGAGGCAGGACAAAGCCAGCATGCTGTCCCTTTTCTTTCCCATTATGCTTTTACTGGGCAGGGTACAGGCCAGCAGCAAGAAGAGCACAAGGCCCCTGATCAGTATTTGGTATTTCAAGGACAGCAGCCAAACCATTGGGGATACCATCTGCAGCAGCTGTCACAGCCTCAGTATTACCAAGAGAATTACCAGTTGCCATTCCAGGGCCAATTTTGCCATACCAGAATCCAAATGATTTAGAGCAACAGGAGCCCAATCTTCCATCAGAGCAGCAAAGTGATAGAGGTGCCCTGAGCTCGCTGCTGCAGCAGCCACCTGTGCAAAGAGCAGATGGGTCTCCACAACCTCTTGGGCAAGGGAAGCAGCAAGTTCATGCAGAGCATTCCAGGTTGGAAATCCAGCAGCTTCCGAATGGGGTTTTTCCAGATGTCCACTGCTGAGCCCCTAAGTGTGGCTCCAGGAAATGGAAGCCCTGAGAAACAGTTGTAGATCACCCTGTCTTCACACAGGGAAGGGAAGAGAAAGGTCTTCTCCTTTGGAGACACTCTCATTGTTCTTTACATGAACCCTTCCAGGCTGACTAATGCAAAGTGCTTGTAAATGTGTATGAAACAGCACTATGTTTTGAGTCACTGAATTGCATATGTACGCAATTACCACATTGGTCAAAAATGACACTTACTTCTAACAGTTGCATTTATTTTTATTTATTGCATTGGTTAGAACTACCATAGAATAAAGAATCAGAACAGTGTCTGCATTTCCTCATTTCAAGTTCCATTTAGCTTGTGTATTATCAGTTTCGCCAAAGAGCCCCTTTGGTTTCTCTTCAGGTTTTTAGTGCCCTCCATTTGTATAATGTTGGGTTTTTAAATGCCTTCTATCTTGTATTGCATGAATTGTGATTATTCTTTAAAGTTCCTGTAGTCATTTAAATAGATTTTTCTTACAGTAAATAAATATTTTTTGGAACTGGATATTGCATAGTAGGGAATTCTACCTCTGATACATCAACAGACCGTTTTAAAAATGAATACCTTGTATCTGAATAATTTTCCCAGGCTGCCTTTGAACTTATCCTTTTCCCTCACTCAGTTGCCCACGTAGCTGGACCTACAGCCATGTGCCTCCATGCCAGCCTAAAGAACATTCTGTTCTGCCATAACTCAACTGTTCCAAGCATATGTACTTCTGTACTGCTGGATTACTTTTCCTAATATTTTGATTCAAAATGTTCCATGGTATGTTCATAGATAAGTTGTGCTCAATTTTTTTTCACTGGGATTATCTTTAGGGTTTGCTGGTTAAGTTACTATGAATTTCGTGCTTTTCTCACTATGTTCTTAAATTCTTTTACAAAGTGGTATTTCTTCATTAAATTTTTAAAATTAAAAAAAAGATTTGTGTTTTCCTTAACTAATTTATTATGGCATGATTCCATATTATGTCCATCTGTACAACTGCTCAAAGCAGTAACAAATTATATTTTCTAGTCATAATTGCCTCTACATAGTTATATATAACTGTCTTTGAAAATTTCTGGACCTCTTTCTTTGTGTATACAATTAGGACTATATCTGCAGTAGGTGAGGTTCTTGAAGGACCCAAATCTTCCCTAACTTGCCCAAACTTTGTCTCTCTCCTAGATATATATTTCTGTGTAACTAATTATTACCCTATAACTTAGTGGCATCATGTAATAAACATGCATTATCTCCCAGAGTTGCTGGTGGTCAGGAATTCAGAGCAGTTTAGCTGGGAGCTTCTGGCTCAGGGTCTCTCCTGAGAATGCTCAAATCAAGTCATAGCTCAGAGCTGTAGTTGTCTTAATTCCAGGATGGCCCACTGGTTCGCTTGCTGGCAGGGGCCCTTGCACCCCACCCATGGAGTCTCCACAGGCTGCCTGAGTGTCCTCCTGACACGATAGCTGGCTTCTTTCCTCCAGAGGAAATGACAAGGAGCAAGCAAGGCAGAAGCAGTGGTCTTTTACAACTAGCCTTGGAAGTCACATATTGTCATTTCTGAAACGTGGTATTGGTGACACATGTCAGTCGCATTCACTGTGGGAAGGGATGACACAAGGAAGTGAATTCCAGGAAGCGGAGATCACTGGGGACGTTCTGGGAGTGGGCCATCGTGTTCTAGTTTAAGATTTGGCCAATGCAGATGCAAGAAGCTATGCCACGCAGCTCTTCTGTTCTCTCTAGGTCACACTGTAGGCTGCTGGAGAGCGTAGGGATTAGCTGCCCTTGGCTTGCCTGTCAGTGGTGGCAGCGCTTGGGTGGGATTGTGGGTGATGGCGTACAGACTACACTGTTTCCTAGGAACAGCATAGAGATGAGGCCGACAGTGAAGGGCATCTTTGACATTTACCTGAACCCAACAGAAAAATCTGAGAATGGAGAAAATGAGAAAAGAGGGTGGAAAAAAAGAAAACTAGGCTTGCCTGATTTTTTTCCTCAGCCTCCTTGAATCACCTTCACCTTCGCAGTCCGTAAATGTCAGGACTGCAGTCATAGACTGTGGCCAGCTGGGGGCAGACTGCAATGAGCCAGAGATTGACTGCTGGTTAGTTAATTTAAGAATAAAGGAGAAATACAGAATCATAAAACTTCAGAGTTGACAAGAACCTGAAAAAGACCTCCACAAAGACCTTCTTACTTCACAGATAAGATTGAGGCCTAGGAAAGTAAAAGTGGCTTATCCACTTCTGTCAGCCCGCAAGTGATGTAGCTGGGATTTGAACAGCTAACTCCTTGAGCATTTTTGCTTTTATTATAACCATCTCTTCTCCTTTGATTAGCATGATCTGAAAAATAGTCAGGGCTCTTGACTTATTGACATAGCCCACCACAGTTTAGACAAACGGGAAGGATTAGGCTACATTCATTATTGCTCAAATTTGAGCAAAAAGATAATAAAAATTGTGATATTTTAATTTCCAACTCTTATTATTTTACCTAAACATGTACAAACATAACCAAGGATACCATTCTTATGTTTATAATAAAATCATTCATCAAGGTCAGATTCATAAAGTTAATACAAATACAAATTTAAAAAATGATTAGTTGATAAACATGAATTAGATGTAGAGGGCAGTAGTGTTTTGCTAAAAACTAAACTTCTGTTCACCACCCAAGTTTTTAAGAAGCTTGATATGCCCATACCCTCCATGGGCTGTGTAGTTAACCAGTTTTCTCACATTTTATTCTTCATAAACTGTGACAAACTTTCATTTGACTAGTGAGTCATTTTAGCATCATTTTGTTTTCATGTGGAGGCAGCGCTTTACTTATGGATTAATC
The DNA here is from genome assembly GCF_000247695.1 of Heterocephalus glaber. The sequence continues at coordinate 4,264,206 of NW_004624879.1, read as the reverse complement.
TCACTTTTTTGCTTATTAGCTGAATAGTTCTTCTTACCTGCAGCATAGCCACAAACATAAATGCAAACACCGGTAATGAAATGGGGAGAGATAATTGGTCATAAGGTGATTACCCAGAGGATATATTTACATTAAAATAAGCACTGAAATGAAAACACAGTTTAAAAAGTCAGAGAACTTGCAGCTCCCTGAGAATATGTTCCCAAACCTTTGGTGTCCTCAGGCTGCAATTAGAGGGGACATTGTATGTGTTTAGTTTCAGTCCAGGCGAGTATGTGGTAGACCTAATGTTGTGTGTTGTCTGAATAAACATTATCTTGACTTCAGATGGAACAAGAAGGGCCATTGACATTTGTTCCATTGTCGATGACAGTGTCTTAATGACGAGCTAATTAATAAATGCACAGGGAATACACACATATATTTGCTGTCTCGAGTCACTCAGCTGAGAGGTGGAGAAAGTGACGGAGGGAGGGCAGCAGGCTGGGTCTCCCAGACAGCTCAGTTGCAGGCACTGGCTTTGAACTTGCAATGACTCAGCCCAGCTGGGAAACTGAATACAAAGTAAGACTCCACTAAAACCAGATGCTCTGAGCCCCAACCTGTGCTTTGGGCACAATGAGCTGCAGTTAACAACTGATGCCTTTTGAATTAATCTAAGTATAAGGGTGTCTTGTCTGAACAGTCTCGCCAAATTTATTGGTTTGAGTGTATTATGGGTATAAAAGCATCAGCTGGCCAGAACTATTTTCTGAGGCTGAAGAGCAGTGCCTGGCCCCCAGGGCCGTGTGTCCTGCATGGAGCCTGTGATGAAGCCTTGGTCCCTTTGGCCAGAAGTAGTCATTGCACAGTGTATATGTGTATCAGAACATCAGATCCATCCCTAAAAACATACACTATTTTTTGTCAGTAATATCTGAAAAAGACTGTTAAAAAAATAAGTTTGTGACTAAGCCTCTCAGTGTCGCCCCTTCTGTTCAAAAGCATTATTACCTGCACTTTGACCAAGGAGTGCGCAGAGGCAGGAGCATGTTGTTCCCATCTCTGTAACTTCAGGTGAGAAAAAGAGGCCAATGAGAGGCTGAAATTGAATTAATCATGCCCAACACATTTGGGTGGAAAACTCAAAGGTGTGAATGTCTGAGAGATCTAGAGGACCGTTTTAGTAAAAGGTGAAAGATTTATACGATCTGAAGAGGAATAAGAATACCTAGAGGAACATTTTAGATCCACACTTGTCTCTCTACCTGTGGAAAAAGCTTCTTTTAGGATGATCCCCAAAGTTTTCCTGAGTCCCTCCAGATAGGGTTTCAGTCACTCCTGAGCCCCTTGACCCTTTTGGGGGTCCTTGCTAAGGTCACTGCTTTGCATTCTGTTACAATGACTGGGTTATGTGTCCACTCTTTGAAGGGTACAGGGTTGTCCTCCCTTATTCCTGTTTTCACTTTCTGAGGTTTCAGTTACCCATGGTCATCCACAGTCCACCCAAAATTAAATAGAAACTTCCAGAAATAAGCAATACATAAGATTTAAGTTACTGTACATTGTTAGATTTGTTCCATTTTACTGTTATTGTTCTTATTCTCTTACTGTATCATATTCATTTATTTATTTTTATTAGTACATGGTTTACTTAATAAATACATTCATTGTGGGGAGTTGGTACATATACACATCACATCTTAGTCCTTTTACTGTGCCTAACTTATAAGTTAAAGTTATCATAGGAATATGTGTACAGGAAAACATGTAATATATATAGGATCAGTACTGTCCCTGGTTACAGGCATCTACTGGGGGGGTCTTGAAGTGCACCCCCTTTGGATAGGGGGGCTATTGTTTTTTTCCTGCAAGGTAAGCAAGCCACGCTCAGAGTGTTTTTTGGATGATGTGAACTTAATGAGAACTGAATAGATGATGGAAAAATCTGAATGGCAATCAAATATTTGCAACATAGAGTTCAGCCAGGGCTAGTTTAGTTTTCATGGGAATGCTGAAAGAGAAAGTGTCATCCCAGATAGCGCTGGACTGCTGCAACAGCAGAGAGGGAACCGAGCTTCAGCCTTGGCCATCTAAGGAAGAGCTAAGGAGCTAAGGAGGTGGAAAGCAGTTCTTTTCTTTCGTACAGGGAACATGCGCCTTGGTAAAGGAGCAGGGGGCGTTGGTGGTGGCCTCTAAAACTGCTACCCCTCCCCCCCCAACTTGCCCCGGCATATCCCGAGGGATTCTCTCTATCTGACCAGGTATACTTCGGCTTCACTTTACTTTATTTTAGTTTTTGCTGCTACTGGGGATTGAACCAAGGGGCTTGGCACTGAGCTACATCCCCAGACCTTTAAATTTTTTTGTTTTTTTAAAATTTAGACAGGGTTCCACTAAGTTATTAAGTTGCCCAAACTGGGCTCAAATTTGCAACCTTCCTGCCTCAGCCTCCCAGAGTGCTGGAATTACAGGTTCGCTTGACTTTTTTTTTTTTCTATCTTGGATCCTCACTCATGTTGTTTCTTTTCTAGGAACAGTGAGTGGCCATGGGGCAGAGAACTGTCTTGAGAGGGAAGGCCCATGACAGGAGAGTGAAGAACAAGTGATCACTTAGGGAATAACAAGACATATAATAGTTGCCCTGGCTGGATTGTGGAACTGAATGGTTTTTACCCTCTGATTCCTCTATTCCTTTGCCTCCTCATTTCTGACCTCACTGGCTTGTGACAGGAGTTAATCAAAGCTCTTGATTGCAGGAGAAGGCTATGATTAAGATTTAATGGCCAATCATGGCTAAAGAACTTTTGCCAACAGACACTGGGCAGGCCAAGGTTAGTGTGGGATGTGCAGCACTTGATGATCATTTTCAGCCAGGATTGTTCATCTCTCAGAATTGTGATAAAGGATGCAGGGATGCCCATTCCCCCCTAAGAATTACGGGAAGTGGAAATCAGGTAACTGATTTTCTTGGGCAAGGGTGGGAGGAGAGGCATGTCTTAGTTACTTTTCTCATTGCTGGGACAAAATACCCAACACTCGCAGTTTAAAGGAGGAAAGGGTTATTTTTAGCTCACAGTTTATACAAGTTTCAGTCCATAATCAGCTGGCTTCAAGGTGGGGCAGCATGACAGAGGGGCATTCCAGAGGAGAAACAGTCCATGGCAGGGCTGACAGGAAATAGGAAGCAGAAGCATTGAGTCTCCCTTTTCCTTTTATCTTAACCAGGCTGTAAGCCTATTGGTTGGTGCCACCCACACTCAGAGTGGGCCTTCCTATTATCCACACTCAGAACTATGCTGAACCAATCAGTGGACTAATTTAGTTATTGCACACCTTTAATCTGTATTAACACACTCTAGATCCAGCCACCTCCGAGAAGCCCCACCTGTGCGTGCATGAGGCTTTGAGGGGATATCTAGATACAAACCATAACAAAGGAGAAGAAGAAAGTTTGAAGTGTAAGCTCACCAATCTTAGCACTGGCTAGGACCTTTGAGGTCATAGAGTTCAATCTCCCACTGGATTGTTTAATTCACTAATATTTATTGTCTGACATATGTTAGGCACAGTGGGCAGCAGTGAACAAGTCAGACAAAAGCCCAGCTCATGGAGCTTGCTCTTATTAGTAGAAGTGTGTAGATAACAACACATGCACAACCACATTGTGTGGTATTTTCAGGAGTAGCATGGACATGGACTCAAGAAAATAGGAAAGGAAGCCAGGGACCCTGGGTTATTTTAAATAGGGTGGTCTTCCTGGACATGGGGTTATGCAACAATTTTGGAATATGTCTTGTGGCAAGGAACTCACTTCCTCATTGGGAAGCTTCTTTCATTTTTGGGTTAATACTTTCCTAGAAGTCTTTTTTCTTATATTGAATCAAACCTGATGGTTTGTAGCAGGCACACATTGGTTCTAAGACAGCAGAACAGTGCCACAGGGAGGCAGCACAGCAGTGGAGTTAGGATCATGGGCTCTGGAACTAGACCTCTAAGTTTGATTCCTGTTTTACCACTGACCAACTTGGGGAAGCTGCAGCTCTTATGTTTCAGTTTTCCCATATTAAAATAGGTATAGTAGTGGTGCTCATTATTGCTGATGATGAAGACACTGCCTATCATGGGATTGGGTGGGAGGACTGACTGAGTTGTCTAGATCAGTGCTCAGCACATAACATGCACAATAAAACATTTGTTATTATTGTTATTCAGAGAGTTCTGGGAAAATTAATGACATAATTAATGACAGTGCCCACCCTTGTACTTTCATTGACTACGTTAAGATATTACTTGATGTAATATGGTAGGTAAAATATAAGAAGTGCTAAATTTTTTGGGGGGGTACCGGGGATTGAACTTGGGACCTTGTGCTTGTGAGGCAGGCAGCAGAACCACTGAGCTAAATCCCTGGTCCAAGAAGAGCTAAATTGAACATATGAAGATAAAGCAGTTACTATTTCTGAGATGAAACATTTGGTACATACTCCTTTCCTTTTTTCTTATTTTCTGTTCCCCTCTTTCTACTTTTTATCTTTATGGAAGCGAAATTACTCCCTCACTTCTTCTATTAAAAGGCTTGAGTTTGACTTATATTTGCAGATTCCTTAGGAAACTGACAGAGCTCCTAAATCTCTCACTTGCACAACCCTTTCTAGAGAAGAGCCTTTTGCAATGGTCACATTTTTGAAAATTTGTGATATTTTCATGTGTTCTTACAGAGGGCCCTCCAGCTTATTAAATACCAGCTTCCACAGAACCTGCATCTGTCCCTATTGTTAGATAATTATTTTATTATTTTTTTAAATTTATAAAAGAATTAGGAAACTACAGGAGACACATAACTCCATTTTTCCAGAATGACATCATGAACAAAAGAAGAGAAAAAAGAAAAATAAAATTAAGACAGTACACTCACATGGTGAGAAATGCAAGCACTCAATGTAAATAGGGAGTAAAAAGTCCTAACTCCCCTCTGAGTTCCCAAGACCCTATCTTTAATTATTTTTGCTCTCAAACAGAAAAAATGCACACATCAGCACAGTATGTGCATATGCATTAAAATCATTTACATTTTTATTTCCTACTGTTATGTACTTTACCTTTTTCTAATCAGTATTTAGGGGAAAACTTCAAATTTATAAACATGAAACAAATACGTTTTTTTTTTTTTTGGTACCTGGGACCGATCTTGGGACCTTGTGCTTGCGAGGCAGGCAGCAGCACCACTGAGCCAAATCCCCGGCCCTCAAATGCATTCTTTTTATCATCTGCCTATTACGTCATATTTGGGCTTCATAATTTTAATCTACTTAGTCCATAATTGACTGATATGTCATTTCCATTTTTCCCATTACAAATAATGATGAGGTAAATAGCCTTTTATAAAAATTTTATTAAATTGCAAATTCACAATGCAAAGAAGCTCAAAACTATGACCCATAATAAGAAAAAAATTAATTAATTGAAACCAATCTAGAACTGGTATTGACATTAAATTTAGCAGACAAAGAAAATAAAATAGTTGTAACTGTATCCCAAATATTCAGATAACTAAAAGAAAGATTGAACATATTATATGTAATATATTACATATATTACATATAATGTGTAATAAGGCCCAAATAAAACATCAAGAATCTCTGAGGTGAAATGTATACTGTATAGGAACAGCATCAGATAATACTTTTCAGAAACAGTGATTTCAAAGACAAAGCAATAGAACCTAATCTAAATAAGATGTAGAGATAAAAAACTAAGAAATACATAGAGTAGCAAAGAGGTGACATCACTACAGCTTCTACAGGTATTAAAAGCATAACAAGAAATTATGAACAACTTTATGGCAATAAATTTGGCAATTTAGATGAAATGGACAAATCTCTTTGAAAACACAATTACATAAACTCATTCAAGATGATATATATATCCTTTACCTATTACATAAATTAAATTTGTGGTGAAAAACGTTAAAACTCTCATACCAGATGCATTCACTGGTGTATTCTCCCAATTATGAAAGGAACAATAATTTTCCAAATATTTTTCCAGAAAATTTAAGAGGATATAATGTTTCATAACTGATTCTTTGAGACGGCATTACCTTCGTATTACAATTCCAGTGAAAACATTGTAAGAAAACAATATTCTTCTTGAATATAGATGCAAAAAAAATCCTGATAAAATGTTAGCAATGAGAATTCATCAATACACATGAAAGTGTTTATCCAAATAAGATTTATCCCAGGAATGCCAGGTTGGTTTAACGTTGATAAATCTACGAATGTAATTTATCCTATTAACAAAATAATAAAAGACTGTTAAGCAAATGGCTTCTGTTACCTATTATCAGAAGCAGTCTGAGCATTTCTGCCCACTGTGTCTCGGTATTGGAGTCACCAAGGAAAACACAGTGTAGCCAAGCATTGGACTGAACAGTGCTTTAGAAGAGCAAGGTCAGCCTCAGTAGTGGCATCCATCCCATGACGAGTGAGTTTCTCCTGGCAGCGGATGCAGGGTCATTGGCCAGTACCAGTCTTTCCAGTGCTGAGCAGAAAGACCCATCCACTCCTTAGAGAGAACAGATAGAGTGTGGGCCTTGCTGAGTGCCAGTGATGGGTGCACTTTAGCGGATATGAACACATGCGCACAGGCTGTAAGGACTCTCTGTATTTGGTTAAGAGTGTATTCCAGGCCCAAGACCCTGCCTTATACTGCTGAGAAGGGATGAAAGACTGCACACCAGGAAACTGCATTTTCCAGCAAAGACCACCATTTGATCATCTCCATATGTGCAGAAAAAACATTAACAAAATCTAAAATCCATTCCTGGAATGCACTCTGAGCAAACTAGGAATAAAAAGAAATTTTTTAGATGTGATAAAGGACATTTGTGAAAGATCTGTAGTTAACATTCTTGATAGTGAGAGACATGATTCTCCGTAAGGTAAAAAATAGCAAATGCCTACTTTTGACACTTCCGTTTTTGTTTTTTTTTTGGTACTGAGGATCGAACTCAGGACCTTGCACTTGCGAGGCAGGCACCAGAACCACTGAGCTAAATCCCCGGCCCTACTTTTGTCAGTTCTATTCAGCATTATATGGAAGGTCTAGGTAGAGCAATAAGGCAAGGAAAAGAAAGGGACCTGGATCGTGAAGGAAGAAGTAATATTGTCTTTATCTGCCAATTACATAACTACTTCTGTAGAAAATCTGATGTAATTAATCTACATAAAAGCTATGAGAATTCAGAAGTTTGAGATTATTGCATGGTACAAGACCAATACTTAAACATTAATTGATTTCCATAATCTAACAGTGAACAATCCAGTTGAAACACAAAACAAATTAACATCAAAATGTTAAAAACTTGGGAAAAATATAATATGAGAAGAGGAAAAAAATGGAAACAAGGTCTTTGCAAATAGGGAAGGGTGGAGGGGGTGAAGGGAGGGCAAGGGAAGGGGACAAAAAATAAGAACCAAGAGACTCATGTAATGGTACAAGATCCCAATGATGAATGTAACTGTATTGTATACCTAAAATGTACCAATAAAGTTAATGGGGGGGAAAAAAAGATAGCCAATAGAGAGATGAAAACAAAAAACAAAAAACCTTGGGGCCAGATCTGACAAAAGATACACTTGTACACTCAAAACTATAACATATTCCTGAGAGAAATTGAAGAGGACCTAAAGAAGACTCAGTGTTGTTAAGGCATTGATTTTCCCCACATTGATCTATAGAGTCAACACAATCCCAAACAAATCACAGCACTAATTTTTGTAGAGATGCACAAACAGGTTCTATAGTTCTTGTGGAAGTACAAGGGACCTAAGATAGGCAAAGCATCTTTATAAAGAACAAAACACTTCGCCTGCCTGGCAAGGACAAGGTCCTGAGTTCAATCCCTGTTACCGGGTTGGGGGGAGCAAACACAGAGAGATAACACTGTTAGATGGTTTTTCATTACTATAAGGAAATACGCAGTTTCAGAGGTTCAGTGTCTCAGGTAGGGTGGGCCCTGTTGGTTTGGCCTCTGGTGACGTTCTTCTTCCTGTCAGAATTCAAGGTGACAAAGTGCATCACATGCAAGAGACAGAAAGTGTGTCTGTCTCTGTGTGTGGCCTCTGTTTCTGTTCAGATAAAGCCATCAGGATTCAATCACTGGAGAGGGCTCCATCCTAGCAGCCTTATCTAAACCTGACCACTCTCCATGGGTCTCACCTCTGAACATCATAGTTGGGTTGAATGTCTACCCCCTTAATACCATTAACATATAGCTTTGGGGATTAGTCTGGGGCACAGACTGTAATCAAACCAGACCACTATTTGATTCAAGAATTATAAAATCATAATTATAATTACAGCTTAGTTCACGGATAGACATATCAAAGGAGTAGAATAGAAAGTCCAGAAGTACTGTGGGTCCACACATATATGGACAGTATTGCCAGCAGAAGTGCAAAGGTGATTCAGAGGACAAAAACTTAACTTTTTCAAGACACGATGGTGGAACTTTTGGATATCTGCGTGAAAAAATTAAATTTCCATGTGCTTAAGGGTTCTCTAGAGAAACAGAATCAATAGAAAATACATGCATAATTATGCACAGGGATTTATTAGGTAGGTTTACAGAATCAGAGGTGGGAGAGTCCACTGTTGCTGCCTGTGTGCTGGACAGCTAGGATCCACATGTTCAACCTAAGAAGATGGAAGCCACAGAACAAAGGGATCAAGGATGCGGCATCAGTCCAAGGCCTAAGGCCTGGAAGCTCCCTGGGGAGTCACTGGTGCAAGTGCATGTTGGAAGGCTGAATAATCTGGAGACTGATGTGCAAAGGCAGCTGCAGCAAAAGGGGCACCCGCTCAGGAAGATTGGAGCTCTTCAGAATGAGCACACTTCTTCTTTCCCTTTTTATGACATGCAGGCTGTAAGCCTATTGGTTGGTGCCACCCATAACCAGGGTGTGTCCTTCCCCCTCAGTTCGCTGGCCTACATGCCAGTCATCCACAGACACAACCAGAACCACGTTTTATGTATGATTAACAGACACACCATCCACATCCCTCCTGTGAGATTTAGCTGCCCTGGTCTCCATGGACCATCAACATCATCTCATCAGGTCAGGAAGCTCATGAGGCTCCACCTGGTCACCCTCCCTGACTGGAGCCTGGACACTTTCCCGAGGCAGGAAGATGGCCAGCCACAGGGCTCATTTCATCGAAATATTTCTTGGCTCTCAGGGTTTTCTGTCTTTCACTGTCTGATGTCCAGCATCTTGGCAATTATTGTTTCATTTCCTTTTTCTTGTTTTTATTTAGGAAAGTAACTGTTCTCTATTGCTGCACTGTGGGCAGAAGTGAAAGTTTTAGACTTGCTGTCTAAAAGGAATGACTTCTGTTTTCTCTAATCTCTGGAAAGGTATATATATGATTGAAACTCAAACCTTAAAGGTTGAAGAGAATTCACCTTGGAGAACTTCAGGACTGCCTTTTTTTTTTTCCAGAAAGAGGCTGTTGGATATCAATTTTGGTAATTTCAATTTTCTCCATAAAGTATCTAATTCACCTGTTTTCAGATTTACTTAGAGAGCTATGGACGCAGGTAAGACTTTTAACTCATTAATGTCTTCTGTAACTGTGGTAATTTACCCATTTTAATTTCGACTCTTTGTTTTTCTTAAAATAATAGCTCTGCACATATTTATCACTTATTCTAAATCTTTTCTGGAATTTATTAATTCATACTTTTATTTTTATTATTTTTTCCCTTCAACTTTGCCTTGGTTTGCTGTTATTTTTTCCAACTTCTTGAGTCAAAGCCTTAATTAATTCGTTTATATTCTTTTTCGTTTAGTAGGGATGTATTTCGGATAGCAAAATATGCATAGCATAAGCAAGTGCTGAAACAAGAAATAATTTTCCCAGAAATTATGACTTGTCAAAAGTGGAATTCATATTTGGCATGATTAAATGTATGTGTAAGATTTACTCCTCCAGGGTTTCTAGGATAAAGAATCTGTAATTAAATAAAACCAATATATAATGCATATAACTTCAATCAGTAATATATCTAAAGTGATATTTGTTGTAAAAATTGAGAAAATTTATATAATTTTTTTGTGTTTAAGAGATTTTTAGTTAGTAGTGGGGATTGAACAAGGGCCTTTGCACTGAGCTGTATCTCTAGCCCTTTTTAATTTTTTATTTTGAGACAGCGTCTTGCTAAGTTGCTCAGGCTGGGTTTGAACTTGCCATCCTCCTGCCTCAGCATCTCAGAGTGCTGGGATCACAGCTCTGTGCCAACATTCCCAGCCAGAATTACTTTTTTCTTTTTTTTTCAATAAGGAACATAATTTACATGTGTGGCTAGTCCATAGCCGCTGACCTTGGGAAAGTATTGACAAAACCTTTTATTTTAGTGAACAGAGACCTGAGAAGGAGACCATAGTAATTTGTATAAAGAAATCAAAGCTCTTTGGAGTGGTAAGAAACTGAGACCCCAACACTTTCTTATGTATTATTAGTTTGCTAGAGTTTCTGTAACAAAGCACCCCAAACTGGCTTTTTTTTTTTTGAGTGAAGGAACTACTGAATTTTATTTCATTTGCAAAGAGCTCATTTTCAGAAAGAATATAGAATTATTATACAAGCAGATGTCTTAAAGAACAGAAACTGACTGTCTCACTGTTCTGGAGGCTTGGAGTCTGATGTCCAGGTCGTAACAGGGCCATGCTCCCTCTGAAGGTGCTAGAGGAGAGTCTGTTCCTGGGCTTCTGGCTTATAGGAGTGTCATCCTGATGTCCTTGTCCACTCTGTCCATTCTGTTTAATGGTCAGTCTTGGTCGTCAACTTCATTGCATTGGGAAAAGCCTAGGAAATTAGTGCACTTTTGAGCATGTCTCTGAGGGTGTGTCTGGAATTGATTTTGAGACTGTAAGTTCATGGGGAAGACCTGCCCTGAATGTGGTTGGCACCATCTAGTAGGGTGGAGGCTGGGGTGGAACAAAGAAAAAGAAGCCTGTACCAACTAGCAAGGCTTTCTGGCTCTCCTCTTACTCTTTCTGCTCCTTGGCTGCAATGGGTTGGGCAGCTTTCTTCCACTGTGCCTTGCCACCATGATGTTTCTGCTTTACCACAGGCCCAAAGCAGTGGAGCTGGGTGACTATGGACTGAAATCTCTGAAACCATGAGCCAAATTAAACCTCTCCACCTTTAAGTTGACTTTCTCAGGTAGTTTGTGGCAGTTACAGAAAGCTGAGTAACACACCCTATGTGCATATGCAAAATTTCACCTTTTTATGAGGACAACAGTTATATTGGATTAGGGCCTCCTCTTACTCTAGTGTGACCTCATCTGAACTGATTACTTCTGCAATGACCCTATTTGTAAGTAAGGTCGCATTCCGAGGTAATGAGGATTGGAATTTCAACATATAAATTTTTTTGGGGGGGGACACTATTCAACCCTAAATACCTGAGGCTGAGTTAAGACATAGCTACTGGCGTACATCAGAGTGGCTCTACATAAGGCCTGTTTTCAGGATGGGCTCTGGAAATAAAGTTACCACTAGTGAGACAATCAATAGGGTAACAGGATGTGGAGAGCCTAGGGTACGGAAGGGAGAAGGGAGGACATTAGTCCTCAGTCTGGAGGTGGAAACACTGCTGCATACTCTGACCTCATGTTTCTGAAGGGGAACCTGTGCTCCAAATCATGTTGTGTCCTTTCCAGCGATAATTGCTGGAGAGTGTAGCCTACACTGGTGCAGGTTCAGAGTTCTCATAGCTAAGGGTGACATTGGAAGTGGGTTTGCAATATTAGTGACCTGTGACCGAGGTCGTTCAGATGAAGCTGTTCAGGGAAACTTGAGGACCATTTCCCCCAGATTCTTCTGGTTCCCTGTAACTCTTGGGAGTCTATGAGCATTTGGTGCACAAATCTCTGCCATTTATAGAATCACCCCAGTCCCATCCCTTATGGTATCTTGGGGGAAATTCTCCTCCCTTTGCACCTCTCAAAGCCAGGTCTGGTTCTTCTGCAACTGCAGCTCTTTTACTGAGAGTTGCTTGGCAGCTTTGATGGTAGGTTTTGTAAAGAGGCACTATTCATAATACCCACTTGATACCAAAGAGCCAGACTTGGGAGGAGGGCAGTGTCTTCCCATCTTTCCGACTCCTATAACAGCAAGAAAAAAATCCACAAATTAATATCTCAATAATTTATTCTGCCACATTTGTTTACCCATTAAATGTTGGGACTGTTTTTCTTCCTTTTAAATTACTCCTGAGCTCCATAGAGCGGAGTGTTTGTCTTCTAAAATTTATCATCATGAAATTACTTGTCGCTGCTCCTCTGGAAATGTCAGGCTTCTGAGTCAGTAAGTGGAGCACAACAATAGACCAGCTTTCCTTCATGGGGCTGTGGAACTCCATGGTTGGGTGCAAGTGGAAATGTTCATTAGCAAACACAGAATAGAAAGGTACTTAAAACATTAAAAGACTTTCAGCATTGGGAAATTTCAGTGGAGTGTTTTTAAGGAAAATACAAAGGGATGTTGAGTTTTTACTCTCTCCCCTTTTTCCTGTAAAATACCCAACAATATATCCAATGATACCAACATGCATGTTATTTGGAATCCAGAATAAACCCCAAACCCTCTTTCCTTGGATTCCAGATGTGTGTTTATAATGAACAGGGCCAGCATGAATAGTTGTGTGGACCCCTGGGCTAGTGGGGCTTGTCTGCCCAGAGGGATGGACACTTTTTCTAGTTCTCCAGTGCTGGCTGGGTATGGTGAGGTGAAGAATAAGGCAGATCAGGGAGTGTCTGAATTTACATTTGTGTGTTCAATGGAGCCATGTGCTTTTTAGGGTGGTGTTCTCTTTTCTCTGTGGAGGGTGAACTTGGAGAGAGCCGGACAGTGCCTCACTGAGCACAGTGCCAAGGGTACTCAATTGGTTGAACCACTTTTCACACCATTATGGTGGCTCCAAGTGGCATGGGGGTGCCATGCGAATACAGCAGCTCTTTCCAGTAGGCCAGAGACAATCTGTTGATTGATGGCAGAGCCATAACTGGCTATGCCTCATCCTCACCTCCAGTGTACACCACCAGCCTTCTTGTTGACTTCTCTCTCCCTCTGTTATTCTGTTCTTCCTCCTTATTCCTTCTCCTACTGGCCCCCCATTCATCTCCTCCTGCAGTCTTCAGCAGTGTGATACAAACTGAGAAAAGCTGAGATTGGAGATGAAGCAGGAAAAATAAGTGGAATTTCTTTTTTTAAAAAATTTTATTTTATTGGTACAATATAGGTATACAATATAATGACATGCATCATTGGAAATTTGCACCTTTAAATAATCTCTCTTGGTTCTTATTTTTACCCCTTCCCCTGCCCTACCTTTAACCCCTCCATACCTCCCTATTTACAAAGACTTTGTTTCCATTTTTCCATTTTCTCATATTAATTCCATCCCCTGCTTTCCTTTCCCCTACCCCTCCGACTTCCCCTTCCCCTTTGCCCCTTTTCTTCCTATTTCACATTATCTATTATACCTTTTAGT
>NW_004624879.1:4219472-4249518 GCF_000247695.1 Heterocephalus glaber | reverse complement strand
GGCGTTGTTTCTGCATCTTCTAATCTGTTCCACTGGTCCTCAGGTCTGTTTCTTTGCCAGTACCATACTGTTTTTATCACAGTAGCTTTGTAGTATGGTTTCAAGTTGGGGATTGTGATACCCCCTGCCATGTCTCGGTTACCTAGAATTGCTTTTGCTATTTTAGGTCTCTTCTTGTTCCAAATGAATTTTTGGGTTGTTTTCTCAATGTCCGTGAAGTATGCTGCTGGGATTTCGATTGGGATTGCATTGAATCTATATAGCAGTTTTGGAAGTATGGCCATTTTCACTGGAATTTCTTGATTTCATATGATAGGTCATCTATAGGTATCAACAACAGGCTTTTAGAGCTGTGGGTTAGAGTACAGTGCTTATTTCAGTTTGTGCTGTTCCCTAACTCTGAGAACTCTTTTCTCTACCAAGCTCCCTTCGGTTTGTCCTTTAGGATTCTGTTATAAATGGCACTACCTCAGAAGAGCTTTCCTGGAGGACTCACCCATTCTGAAGGACTCACATTCTTTCCTAATATTTTATTTTATTCTTTAGAGCACTTATCTCTATTGAGAAATATGTATTTACTTGTGCTTATTATTTGATATCACAGTATAAGCTCTACCATGTAAGAGGTTATTTCTGTTTGGTTTATGAAAACAGACCCAGCTCCTAGTCTAGCCCCTCATATAAAGCTGAGACTTTTGGTAGCTTTTAAAATAAGCAAAGTAATTGCCATAGTGGGATAAGGAGATGTTGAATGTGTTAGGAAATTGGGAAACTACTTAGAACAACATATATTTTCAGAATTTGATTGCCTTCCCTTACCGTTATTTTAGGACTTAATAATTTAAATATTACGTTAGTCTTCTCTTACTCATTTTCTTCTTTTCATACTGGGTGTCCTTTCTTTTGCAAAGGTGCCACTTCTATGATGTGAGGTTATCTTCCTATTACTGTAGCTACTAACTTAGTCATCATATTCACCTGTGACACTAGAACTACCTGTACTCTGGAGAGTGCCTGCAGTAGGTGCCTTAATGTTTGTTGCTTGAAGCACCAGGAAAGTGAAAAGGAAAGCAACTGGCTTTTGCCTGGGACCAAAGTCCTCAGCTCCAGTGACTACTGCTGCTCCTGCTAAGTATCTTGTCCTCTGGACCTTGGGCCTTGCCCTCGAGATAATGGGTGTGGATTAACTGTGTATATTTCTTGGGCTCTTCTAGCCAGTTCTGTCCCATGTCAAATCACATTCTTTCTGCTGAGTCCCCTCATGCACACTCAGGTGACCTCCAGTGTGTTACATCCATGGAAGATTTTCGGTCTCCACAACATCCTCCATCACGCTGAAAATGGGGAGAGTAGTGCACATCATAGCTTTGGCTAACATTAAGGGATCATTATTTTCAGGTGCTGGGCTGCACACTTGAATCATCTCAATGCTTACACAATGTTTTGAGGTGGGTGCTGTGACCTGCAATTTAAAGATCAAAACATGGAGGTTTAGAAAGCCTAACTCAATGACGGTGAACCTTTTAGAGCTTTTAATGATACAAACAGCCCACTGTGGCATGTGTGCCATAGATTTACCTCCTCTTGCCTAAGTAATTGTAAAACAATTTTATAGAAACAAGTTGTTTTTTTTTTTTTTTTTTTGGTACCGGGGATCGAACTCGTGTCCTTGCACTTGCACAGCAGGTGGCGAAACCACTGAGCTAAATCCCTGGGTGTAGAAACAAAGTTTTTTAAAAAATCAGATAAAATTATATATTAAGATCTAACAGAGTGCAACAAGTGTTTTATATGTGTCACCTGTTATTTACATGCTTTCTCGCATTGAGGCACTTACCATGTGTCCCTTGCAACCTGGGCCTACCTACCACATATATATTCATTCAGAAAACACTACCGATCTTTTAGTGTGTGGCAGGCATGGCTCTTGGTGTTTGGAATGCAACAAAGAACAAAATAAACAAAACCTCTTGGAGTTACATTATAGAAGAGGAGCCAAATAACAAATAGGTGTATGATATCCAACAAAAAAGAGCTGTGAAGAAAAGCAGGACAAGAGGCTGGCGAGTGATAGGGGATCTAAGAAGGCCAGAGAAGGTTTTGAGGGGAGGAGGAATGTGACCTGAGACTGCAGTGTGGTGAGGGAATAGTGCAGCTCTGTGAGGTGGGAGGAGTCATGCAGATATGTGCCGTGGGGAGGCGTGGTGGGGAGGAGTCATGCAAATATCTGGCAGAGGAGGTGTCATATAGCTACGCCTTAGGGAATGAGTTATGCAGAAACATTTTGGGGAGTCGTGCAGATGTGTTGGGAAGGAAGAGTCCAGGCAAAGGAAAGAGCAAGAACAAAGGCCCTGGGATGGAAATGCTCTTGGGAGTCTGAAGGAGTAGGGCAGAGGCCACAGTGACTAGCACTCAGAGAGGTGGCCTAAGCCCAGATGAGGCAGAACCTGGTCATTGTTCTAAGGGACCCTCGTTTGTATGCTAACCATAATGGGAGAGTTTGGAGCAAGAGAGAGACAGAGCCACTGGCTGCATTGCAGGGCATTGAGAGAGGGCAGCAAAGAACAGAGGCAGGGATATTAGTAGTTCAGGTTGAATGATGACAGTAGATTCAATTATAGCTGTGGTTGTGGAATTGCACAAAGGGATTGGATATATGAGATATTTAGAAAATAGGATCTGCTTGTTAGTTTTATTTTGTACTTTGCCATGTATTTTATTCAGCCATAGGTCACCTATAGTAATGCAAAAACAACATATAGAAATTTGAAACCTGTAGAAAAATTGTATTTTCTGGATATTATATTTAAGAGTATACCTAGCAAGCCAGACGAATGTGTACATACTAATGATATTTACTGGTAATAATTATTCTAGGAGTAGCATGTGCCATTAGACACTGAGTTAAGCTTTGAGCATGATTTATTACCTTGTTTAATGATTAGAAACCCATGTGTTAGTACTGTGAATATCATCGTTTTGCAGAAAAGGGCTAGAATTATAGTAACCTACCTAAGGTCCCACTGTGAGCAGAGAAAGGGCTAGAACGCCAGGCTCTTAGGCATGACTTCTGGAGTGAGTCTCAGGAATAAATTGCTGTGAGTTTAGCCTTTTTACATAAGCCAAGAGTAGTTTCAAAATGGATTAGTGTTTCCACCAGTGCCTTAATTCCTAGGAAACTCAAGCAATGCTGCCCTCGTGATGTGATCATTGTTCTTAAGTTTCAATATGTGTGTGTTTATGAAAAATAAATGTGGGAATTAGGCCAGTATTTAATTTTTAAAATCAACCATGCGAATGTGCTCTGTCTCCCTTTCTGCCTTGGAACCTGTTGTGCCAGAGTGCTAATGATAGTGCTAGTGCCAGGATGGACGGAAAAGCTCCTGGAGGTGCAGCCACACAGATGAGGACCTCACAAATGACCAAGCACAGACCAGAGCAAACTAATTTGGAGATCATCCGGACCTTTTGAGAGTGCTTTAAGCATTTGGAACCTAAGTGTCATGAATGTGAAAGAGCTTGAGAGTATTACCTGCATCAGAAGCCAGCTAAGCAGTTATTCCCTAGAATGGTTGTGTCTGAGATCTCTGTATTTGCTGAGCCAATATTTACAGTAAGAATCAGATAATAATTACACAACAATTTCTAAGTAATGTGTGGGGGTTTGTGAAATGGGGAGACTGCTCCCCTTGCTACCTAAACCTCCACCAGGGGAGAGGATCGAGCAGAGTAGGAGGTGCCAGGGGGGCAGCACTTGGTGGAAGAAACAGTACAATGTTCGAAGCTGTGCAAAAGAAACTGAAACAAAAATATCCATGGAAAGAGCATTAGGCACCAGCACAACCTGAGATTCTCTGCATTTGTCAAATGGCTGACTCAGGGAAACCACTTGGGGTGGGACAGAAAAAGGATTCAGAAAAGGCAAAACCAAAAGGAAAAAAGAAAGGGATCCAATTCAGAGCTAGAAAAAATCTGACAAAAATAACTGAAGAGGGATTGACAATTAAAATTATGCTTGTTATGTCTGCATAGCATCTGTGTAGTGATGAGGGTATGCATGGCCTTGTATATATAAACAAACACAAAAGTGCCTGTTTAAGTTAACTCTGAAGTGAATTGGTAAACAGTTCCTTCAAAATATTTTGAGTCTTCTTATGACCCTGTTCACCCTATCCATCCATCCATCCATCCATCCATCCATCCATCCATCCATCCAACATCCTCAGTGTTCTAGCCATTCTGCTGGGTACTGAGTGCATAAAGATCCTGTGATACAGTGCCCCATGGAAAGAAGTTCACAATAAGTCTTCTGCACAGTCAATTATAGAGCAATAATGAAGATAAGCAGAGGGCATTATGATAATGGGCTCTGTTATGGATTGAATTCTGTTCTTCCCAAAAGTCAGATGTTGAAATCCTAACTCCCAGCACCTTAGAATGTGGACTCATTTGGAAATAGGGTCTTTTAGAAGGTAATCTGTTATAGTTTAGGTCTAAAATTTCCCCTCAAAGTCTTGTATTTGGAGGTGGGATCTGGTCAGAGAGGGCAGGCCACTAAGGCATGACCTGGAATGGTATATTCTTATCCCTGTCTCCTTCCTTCTCTCTTTCTCTGCTTCTTGGCCACCATTAGGTGAACGTCTTTCCTCCACCATGCTGTTCTTCCATGCAATTTGTGCCTTGGAGCCAGCTGACTATGGACTGAAACCAATGAAACTGTGAGCCAAAATAAACCTCTCCTTCTTGGCCAGGGATTAGCTCAGTGGTTCCACTGCCTGCTTTGCAAGCACAAGGACCTGAGTTCAATCCCCGGCACCAAAACAAAACAAAACAAAAAACAAAAAAATAAAAACAAACAAAAAAACCCTCTCCTTCTTTAAACAGGTGTTGGTAATTTGTCCCAGTAATGGGAAAGTGACTAATATGTAACCCAATATAACTGATGTCCTTATGAAAACGAGAACTTTAAAAATAGAAAAACACACTGTGATGGTTAATTGTGGTGTCAGCTTGAGTAAGAAATGTCTAGCAGATTTCTACCACAGTTCTGGGTGTGTCTGGATGATTGACTTACTGAAGAGGGAGGACCCATCCTGGGTGTGTGTGGCACCAACAAATGGGCTTTTAGCCTGGATGGACTAAAAAGGGAAAGAAGGAAATCTCACTTCTGCTTTTTCTTTGGAGCTCCAGTCTTTACCATCACCTTTGGTCATCTGTCTCTTCAGGCTTCCAGCACAGACTTTTCAGTTTTCCAGTGTAGACCCTTTGGCTTCCTGATATGGACTTGCATGGGACTCTGCAGTGAGCTCCAGGCCTTTGACTTTTAACTGGTTCTTCTGGTCCTTTGGCACACATTTGGGCCTTTTGCTTTCCTCCACACCTGACTCCACATGTGGCCATTTTAACCAGTCTAGTGAACCCTAGTGATACACACACAGAGAAGACTATGACAAGATGAAGACAGAGATTGCAGGGATGGCTCTAGAAGCCATAGGCCTCCAAGGGTCACTAGCAATCCACAGAAGCTAGATAAGAGGCACAGAATGAATTCCTCCTCATGACCCTCAGAAGGAGCCAACGTTGCCAAAATTGTGTTCTCAGACTTCCAGTCTTTAAAACTAGGAGAGAGTATGTTTCTAAGCCATGAAAACAGGGTCTCTCAGCTTTGGAGAAGAGGATCAAGGCAGGTTTCCTGGAGGAGATCAATGTCAACCTAAATAACAAGGGGGCGGGGAGACACTAGGGATTTATGTGTTTATCTTCAAGCCACACTGCAATGGGAATATGTAAGCTGTCATAAACTACGTGCATATTCAAAAAGGCTGAGGCAAGGGGAAGTTTTAAAAGGTAAAATGAAGAGGACACATAAGTTGTTTTGATACAAAAATCTTTGACCACAAGAAGTAATAACAAGGTTGTTCAAGGATCAGTAATAAGGCTGGCACTAGTGCAAGGACAGTTACTGGACAGATGGCCTTGCAGACATATTTTCTATGCAAGGTTGTGGCAGCCTTTGTGTAAGGTCTTTGGATAGTTCTTGTTGCCAGACTTAAGTATGAGATCTCCTCCTTCATAATCCTCCTGGAGTAAGTTAGTTATTTGTTATTAGGGTTTCACAAAAATGACTCTTTTATAGTGGGACCAGTGACTTAGTGTCACAAAAATGATGCCTTGATGAAGACAGATTTTTCATTCAGGATGAAGGAAGCACCATGTTTCGTGATTTTCAGATTCTGTTAGGGGCTTGAAGTTAGAGCTCTGCTCTGAGATTTCTCTCCTTCTAGGGAAAGTGATTTCCTCCCTGCACCTTTACACCAAAGCTCCCAAAGATGCCAAGTGTAGAGAATATTTAAACATCATCTGTAGTTGTAATCACATCCCGATTCTTGGACTTTCTTGCAACTTTGAATTTTCTCACAACAGGAATAGTGCTAATGAAAAGACTCCCTCAGCCACTTCATTTCACAAAGTCCATCTTAAAAAGGTAAGATGAACTTTCTGTAAAAGCCACTTGATGTTCCCTATTCTGTCCCCCTTAGAGGATTCAGTGCTCGTTTGTATAAAATCTTTTACCTCTGGTGATATTTCAAAGTACTCTTGTGAAAAGGAGATGCTGTTCTGGAAGCAGATAGCCAGAAACACATGCAGATTTTTCTGGCTAATTAGGAAGATTTTGGTCTCAGTGTCAACTCACCTTTCATATAATCCTTAAAAATTCCTGTGCTTCTGGACTAGAGGCTGTTCACCTCAGGAGGACCTTTAAATTGAAGCATATCTGTAACCTTTTTTCTCTTATGCTCATTTAAAATTAACTTAAAGTGAAATACTATATCTGGTTAATAATAAAATATAATGATCTTTGTGTTCATATAATTGGTTTAAAAATCATATTTGAATCGTACATTAAATATCCCTAGTTGTGAGTGCCATACATTCCTTCTGAGAATGAAGGCATTGGCTTATAATCCAGGTGGACGTCTTGCTTTGAAGTTTTCAAGGTTACATTATTATGCACAGAAGTATCTATCTAAGAGTTAGTTGTCTTAGTTACTTTCTTGTTGCTGAGACAAAATACTTGACACCTAAAGTTAAAGAAGGAAAGGTTCATTTATTCACAGTTTGTAGAGGTTTCAGCCCAAAATTGGCTAGCTCTAAGGCAGGGAAGGCAGAGGGGCATCACAGAGGAGAAATAATTTATGGCAGGCAGAAGGCAACAAGGGAAGCAATAAGCCACAAGTGACAGTAGCAGCTTCCTTCTGACCCTTTTATATTCTGTCTAGGCTACTGGGTTTAGGGCAGGTGCTAAACCAATCAGTGGACTAACTTAGTAATCACACACCCTTGATCCTAGCATTACACACTGTAGATCCAGCCACCTCTGGATCTGGATCCAGCCACCTCTGAAAAAGCCGCACCTATGACTGCATGAGGCTTTTGGGGGGATCTAGACACAAGCCATAACATTCTACCCCTGGCCTCCCCAAAGACTCAGGCTCACCCCTTTATGCAAAAGGCATTTAGCCCATCTCTAAGAGTTGCCAGAGTCCTAACAGTTTCAGCCTTGCTGAAAAGTCCAAGTCCCAAGTCTCCTCTGGGATTTAAGGCAAACTCTTGGCTGTGAGCCCCTGTGCAAATAAAAAGAAAATTAAACACTTCCAGCATTCAATGGCGTAAGATAAACAGCATTCCAAGAGGTACAAATAGGGGGATAGAAAGGAATGGGACCAAAGCAAGTCCAAAATCCAGCAGGGCAAACATTAAGTCCTGGAGTTCCAGGTCCAGCATCTGACGCAATCTGTGGATTGATGTGAACTCCAAAGGGCTCAGGTGGCTCTGCCCCTGTGGCACTGCTGATGGTTGTAGCTCCCATGGCTTCTCTCTTGGGCGGGCTCCACTCCCTCCTTGCAGTTTTCCTCAGACAAGGAACCCCAAACTTCTGGAGTCTGCACTGCACCTTTGGCTTCATACAGCTTCACACACTGCCCTCGCAGGGACATACTGCCTGGCCTCCCAGGCCTTCTTCTGAAATCTGGGTGGAAGCCTTTCTGAGCCCACAATTCTTATATTATGCATGTGCCTAAAACCAACACCACGTGGATGATGCCAAGGTCTGTTGCCAGCCGGAGCTGTAGCCAGGCTTCCTTCTCTCTTGGCTGTAGGAATTGAGTGCTTGGATTTCTGAGCACTCTGAACCCAATCCTGAGGAACAAACTCTCTAGGCTGCTGCCATTCTGGAACGTGGTGTTCTGGGGCTGTCTTCTCAAAACAACATCTTTCATCTCTGCAACTCTGAGGCTGCTGGTTCTTGTGATGTCCTCAGGCCATCTTTTCTGTCGTCGTCTTCTGAAATACCTGGCTTTTTCTTGCTAGTCTTTTCAATGACCGATTTCTCCTTTGTTCCATCTTTGCAGGCTACTATTTTACCAGAGGTTCCTTTCTGGCCAAACTCAAAACATTTTAAATCATTCGACTGTGCTCTTGATTCTCAACATACATCTGGCAAAAAGCCTCCAACAGTAGCTAAGCCACCCCCTCAACATTAGACTACCCTGAAATTTCTTCTGCAGTATTGATTAGTCCACTGCCCTTAGTCTCAGTCTCAGGCAGTCTCTGGACATGAGTAAAATGTAGGCAAACTTTCTGCTATGGCATAATACACATCATCTGGAGTCCAACAACCAATATAGTCCTTCTTCCAGCAGAGACCTGCTGAGCCTAATCTTTACTGGCAGCATTTCTATCAGCATTTTGATCTCCTGAGCTCCAACCAGAATCTCCCATCAAGTACAGCCTAAGATGTTCAAGGGCTACTTTTTCAAAGTTGCCATCTCTGAACCTTTCCAAATTCTCTCCACAAGCCACTTCCAAAGGCTCCTAAACCACATGGTCAGGTACAGTCACAGCAATTACCCTACTTCTCTGTTACCAAATTCTGTCTTAGTTACTTTTCTCATTGTTGAGACAAAACACCCAATACTCAGAATTAAAGGAGGAAAAGTTTATTTCGCTCACAGTTTGTAGAGGTTTCAGTCCATAATCGGGAGGCTCCAAGGCAGGGTGGCATGACAGAGGGGCATCACAGAGGAGAAACAATTTTTGGCAGACGGAAGGCAAGAAGGGAAGCAATAAGCCAAAGTGACAATAGCAGCTTCTTTCTGGCCCTTTTATATTCTGTCTGGGCTACTAGGCTTAGGGCAGGTGCCAAACCAATCAGTGGTCTAACTTAGTAATCACACACCCTTAATTCCAGCACCATTCTAGATCCAGGCACTTCTGAAAAAGCCCCATTTATGACTATATGAGGCTTTGTGGGGGAGATCTAGACACAAGTTATAATAATAGTCTACATTCAGAAGAGTTTAGTGGTCCATACAATAGTTGCAATTGAGAAAACTTAGTGACAAACATTATACAGCATATTTATACCTCATATACGTACCTGCAGCACACCTTACTGCTATTTACACTTATCAAATACTTTTTGGGTGGAGTCCAGGTGTTGAGCATCAGAAAAGAGTTGCTATGGTTTGAATGTGTTCCCTCCAAAAATTCACATTAAAACTTAATCCCCTTTATGGTGGTATTAAGAGGTGGAGCCTTCTGAGAAGTGAGTAAATCATAAAGGATCTACCCTCATGCATGGGATTAGTGACTTTATAGAAGGTTGGGGGAACTGGTTACCATCCCTGTTTGCTCTTCTTCCCTCTGCTGTGTGAGCATGCACCATAGAAGGTGTCAGTGTTGCAGTCCAAACCTGCTGTGTCTTCATCTTGGACTTCCAAGTCTCTAGAACTGGGGAAAATGAATTTCCATTCTTTATAAATTACCCAGTCTTACTTGTTCTGTCAGTGTTATGCAAGATAAGCAATTTCTAATAAATCATAACTTGATAAACAAGCGATGTCTTGCAATATGAGTAGTATGACACCAACTGTCACATGATCACAACTGAGCCAGTGGTTCTCTCTCTCACTGTCTGTGGAATTGTGGGTGATCATCTCCCAACAGCAAGAGATTATGGAGGCTGGGTGAGGTAGTACACACCTGTAATCACAGCACTCAGGAGGCTGAGGCAGGCAGATCACTGTGAGTTCGAGGCCAGTCTCAACTACATGGTGAGACCCTACCTCAAAAAAAAAAGTTACCCTGGAGATTTCATTTGCAGAGGAAGAGAAAAAGGCCAAGGAGTCCCTCACTTCATATGAGATTAGAAAGATGTGGAAAATGTGAGAAACTGCAAAATTTTATAGAAAACCACTACCCAAATAGAGCTGTAGGAGTGCAAGTGATGAATCTGTTTAACAACAATGCAATGTCACAGTTCCGTGAAATCCTCAAAAGGAGGCAAAAGCACATGTCATTGGATAGGTTCCTTGTTAAAGTTGCACAAAAAGAAAAAGATTCCATTGACTCAATGGATAGCAGTGATTTCTTTAGTAATAGTGAAAGTCATCCTACACAATAACCCTCCTCTCTCATCTCTTCACACCAGCCATGAAGGTTTTCAAAGGTAAGCACAGGTTAATTTATTTTCCTTTATATTTTGTACATTCTTTATTATTTTGTATTATATTACAGTATTGTAATCATTTTTATATGAATATATTTGACTGTGGAATGAATCATTTTGAGTTTCCATTATTATGAGAAATTTGCTTTGATATACAAGTGCTTTGGATTACAAGCATGTTTCTGGGACAAATTATGCTTGCAAACCAAGATTTTGCAATATTTTGTTATAGCAACACAAGTGGACGAGTGCCATCAGTCTCTACTCCTGGAGAATCACAGGTCCAGTGGGGGAGGGAGATGTAGCAATATGACAAATGCTGTCATAGTGGGAGTAGTGCTGGGACAGGTAAGTGGAGAGGACTTGGAAATCCTTCTTGTAGGTCATCTTTAACCTGGAAGGATGGGCAAGAATTCACCAAGTGAGGAGGGAAGGGAGGCACATTCCGGTTGAAGAAAATCTTGGATAAAGAAAGACAAGAGTGTGAGGGTGAGCAGCACATGCTGGCTTGGACAGAAGCTCAGAGTGACCAGAGCAGATGCATGAGGACAGTGTCTGGCAATGAGACCAGAGCAGTAGGTGGGAGCTGGATGGGAGAAAAGTGTGCCATGAGCTCTTCATTTCAGCAGCGTGGATCAGATCTGTTATAGCTGCACTGTGTGTGTGTGTGTGTTTGTGTGTGTGTATCAACACCATAGTGGAAAGACTGGGAAAGAAGACAGGAGGAAAGATGAAAAAAGTGGTACAGGGTCTAGGTAAGTGTGCTGGAGGTGTGATGATAGTAGGGAGAGGGAGGAATGGGCCAAGAGAAATAGGACTAGCAACTCATGGGTGGGGATTTCCAGCAGGGTGTGGGGAGGAGTCAAGGATGTGATATAACCTGAGGGATGGTACCTACTGTGGATTGAATTGTGACTCCCCCAGTTCATAGATCGAAGCTCTAACCCCCAGTTATGGCTTGTGTCTAGATGTCTTCCTAAAGCCTCATGAGCTCACAGGTGGAGCTTTTGGGAGGTGGCTGGATTAGAGTCTGTGGTACTGGGATTAAAGCTGTGTGATAACTAAATTGGTTTAGCATAGTTCTGGGTGTGGGTAATGGAAGCCCCACCCTGGGTGTGGGTGGCACCAATCCATAGGCTTGTAGCCTGGATGGAATATAAAGGGACAGAAAGAAGGTAGGTTCACTGCTGCTTTCTGCCTGCCCTGCCATGGACTGTTTCTCCTCTGTGATGCCACCTTGCCTTGGAGCCAGCTAATTATGGACTGAAACTTCTACAAACTGTGAGCTGAAATAAACTTTCATCCTTTAACTTGTAGGTTTTGAGTAATTTGTCCCAGCAATGGGAAAATAACTAAGGTACTCTCAATGTTTGAAAAAATAGGGACTTTAGGAGGTAATTAAGGTAAAATGAGGCATACAAAGGAGACCCTGATCTGAGAGAGTTAGTGTACTTACAATAGACATGAGAAATCCCCTTGAATACAGTGAGGAGGTAGTTGTCTGCAAACTAGGAAGACAACCTTCACTAGAAACCAAATTGGTCAACATCTGGATCACAGATTTCCAGCCATCATAACTGTGAGAAAAGTCTCTGTTGCTTAAGCCACCTAGCCCATAGTATTTTGTAATGGCAGACAGAGCTTATACAGATTTTGGTACTGGGGTAAGAGGTGCTCTTGTACCAAATACATAGATATATGAACATGGCTTTGGAACTGAGTAATGAGTGGAGGATGGAGGAGTTTTGAGCTGCATTTTAGAAAAGCCTAGATTTGCAGAGCTAGAATATTGGCAGAAATATGGACAGTAAAGGCCATTCTGGTGAAGCATTGGATGGAAATGAGGACCAGCAATTGGAAATGGGAAGAAAGATGATCTTGTTAGAAAGTGGCCACAAATTAGAGTGACTTGAATTCTAGTGTTTGATGGAAGGTAGGACTTGTGAATGATGAAACTAGACATTTAGCCAAATAGAATTCTAAGCAACATGTTGATGGAGTGGCAAAGAAAGCAAAATTTAGGATTCAGAAATTTCTCAGCCACCCATATTGCAAAGCATGAGGAGGTGTTCTGGAGGAAACATTAAAAGTGAGGCTGGACAACCACTCCATAAAGAGAGAACTGTGATGCTAACTAGTCATCTCCATGGAAGCCAAACAGAGATGGTATCACACCAGCAGAGGTGCTGCCAGTTTAAACCAAGGGGGACAGAGAATGTGGGACAGAATGAAAAAACCCTGTAATGAAGAAAGCCTGTCAGACTTCCTGGACTCCATAGGATGTGAATTTGGAGCTATTTAGCCGTGCCTGTGTGTGATTCTTCAAGCAAAGGGAAGAATCCCTGAGATGATTCAGATATCGTTAGTGTTCCCCACCTCTCACATGCCCAGGAGAAAGGTGGCTTCCTCCTTGGTTTCAGAGGGCAGAGACCTTGGGGAGAGCCAAAGGGGCCAGGGCTGTCCCACAGAGCTGTGGGGTGATTGCTCCTGTGCTAGAGGGCCTGGAACATGCAACACTGAGCCACAGATTGCTCTTAAGTCTTAAAATTTCATGAAATTTGCCTGGCTAGGTTTTATTTGCCTGGGCCCCTTTCACCTCTTTCTTCTTAGCTATTTCTTACTTTGGGAACAAGAAATTTATTTTAAACTCGTCCTACCATTGTATTTTGGAAGCACATAACTTGTTTGGTTTCAAACAGCTGGAGAGATTCTGCCTCAGGATAAATTGTACCTAAGGTCTCATGCACATCTGATTTAGATAAGACTTTGGACTTTAGACTGCAGAGTTGATGCTGGAATAAATTAAGACTTTTCAAGCTGTTGAGAAGGAAAGAATGTATTTTGCATGAATTCTGGGGAACTATGGTCAGAAAATTATAGACAGAATTGTGTCCCTCAAATTCAT
This sequence comes from Heterocephalus glaber, assembly GCF_000247695.1. The sequence continues at coordinate 4,236,103 of NW_004624879.1, read as the reverse complement.
ATGAAGCTCTACTCTCCACTGTGTCTATTTGGACATGGGTTTTTAGAAGGTAATTAAGCTCTAATGGGGCCATAATGGTGGGACTCCGATCTGATTTAATCGAAGTCCTTATAAGAAAGGACTCCAGAGAGCTCGCACGCTCTCTCTTTGCCATGTGAGGTCACAGTGAGATGGTCATCTTCAAGCCAGGAAGGGACCTCTCACCAAAAGTTGAATTGACTAGCACTGTGATCTTAGACTTCACAGCCTACAGAACAGTGAGAAAATACACTTCTGTTAAGTCATCGGTGCGTGGTATTTCATTAAGCCAGCTGGAGCTGAGTAAGGCAGAGAACGAACTCATATAAAGAAAGATTAAAGGGTGTTTTGTTGCTGATTTTTTTCTATTTATTTGTTTTCAGTTTGTCTTTTGCTGTGTCCAGTGAGATGATGATGGGCAGACAGGAAGAGAGGTCCAGCAGGAAGAAAAGCAGTAGGAGCAGGAGGGCAGGACAGAGTGTGGGGGTTCCCTGCAGAGATGAAGCTGAAGCTGAAGCCGAGGGAGTGTGGGGGCTGTCTTCAGGAAGAATCTGGAATAAATTAGAGAGGAAGGCTCAGGAGAGAAGCAGGAGTCCAGACACTTACAGGCAAGTAGGGACAGAGGATCAGGAGAGAAAGTTTCTAACTCTAGTGTTGGGGGAGGTGGAGTCAAGGCTATGGGTGGGCTGTAGCCAGCTTAAGTTGGCTGAAGACCAGAATGCAGGCACTGGGCTGTAATTAGGAGATGATTGTTAGTAGCTGTGTTGGTGAACTGCCATGGGGGGCGTCAAGTTTCAATGGGTTGAGAAGTGCTTGGGCGTTAGGGAATGAAGGCAGTCTTAGTCAGCCAAGACTGTTGTGGTGTCAAGGAAGGGTGGCGTACTTGTATTGATAACAGACATGTATTTCTCAGTCCTCACTCACAGTCCTGTGCCTCGGCTTGAATCTGAAGATGCTCCTTCACCTCCTCCCTACTCCCTTTCTCCTCCATAGATTAGAGAGTCAAACAGTCTGTTTGACTAATATTGTAGACCCTGGATGGCGAAGCCCCAGGAGACAGTTACGTTGTGTATCCTTCCCGTTCCCTTCCTGCATATGCCCCATCATGAAACAGTCACGCTACAATCTGCCTAGGCCACGTAGGCGACGTAGCACTATTTGCCCCCCCCCCTTCCTGTTTGCCTTCTGCTATAAATAAAGAGTGCATGATGCTCCAGGCAGCCATTAGACCCCGACAAGCTATGGTTCTACTTGGTCCCAAACTTCAAGAGTAGTTGTGGTTTCTTCATTTCTTCATCTTCCACCACTCTCCCTGGCTTTGGACCCTATGGTGTGCAGGTCATGGTAGTCCTAGAGGCTGGAAGTCTGAGATGAAGGTGCAAGAGTCACTGAGCTTTGGGTAGAGACCTCTCCTGGTTGCATATGGCTGACTTTTTGTTCCCTCCTCACATGGGGGGAAGAGAGCTGAAAAACTCCTTGGGGTCTCATCTTCTAAGGGCGCTAATCCCAATCACAAGGGCTTTACCCTCCTGGCCTAATTACTTCCCAAAGACCCCACCTCCCAGTGCTGTCACACTGGGATTAGGGTTTGAACACATGAATTTTGGGAAGACACAACTGTGCACCCCACCTCGAGTATAGACCATGCTTTTAAGGTGTTTCCCATAAAGAACATCAAGGAGGTGTGGAGGCAAACATAAGGTGCAGGCACTGCCTTGTTTTGATTCCCACATTTCACATTCATTCCTGCTTTTATGCTAAGAGCTGTAGACAGCTAAAGGGAAAAAATAATACTGTCCTTTTATGCAGACTGCCCCTTCTGTTGGTTTGAACATTTAGATGTCTGTTTGCTTTTCAGGGGGAGCAAAGTCCCTGTCCCTTCTTTACAGACTCCCCGCCTCCTGACAAGAGTCACATTTTAACTGCCGGTTTTCCCAGGATGCAATTATGGGTACAGACCTGTGTGTGTGGTGAGTGTGTTTGTGTGGTGAGTATATGGGTGTGTGCATGTGTGCACAAGTGTGTGAGAACAGCTGTGAGTCATCATGAGTGTGTGAGGATGTGACTGGGTGCAAGTTATGTCTGAATGACTAAGTGTGAATGTGTGTAATGTGTGCAGCTGTGTGTGAGTGACTGTGGGCATACATGACTATAGGAGTGTGTGTGAATGTCTGAGTCTCTGAGTGTGGGCAAAAGTGTGTGTGTACGAATGAGTGTGAGAGTGTGTGACTGTTTCTGTGTCTGGCTACATATACACGAATATGTGTGAGTGTATGTGGGACTGGGAATATGCATACATGTGTGTTTGAGTGACTGGTTGTAAATGTATGAGCCAGTATGTGTGTGTGTGTCTGTGTGTGGACAGGTCGTGAATATACAATACAATTCCAGAGGTCTATATTCTTTGAAAAGGATCAGATGTAATAATAGAAGATTTTATTATGTTGTTTCATATTATGTTTTTTTTAACCACAATTAAAAACAACAAAGACAAAATAAACCTACCCATAAAGTCAATGATTGTGGCTGCCCTTCTTCCACTTTCAGTTTGCAGTAAGATTGTGAGGAGACATTTGTGTTTCCTCTTCCTCACCCTCTGGCTCACACTCACACACGGCCTCCCAGGCATGCGAGTCCTTCAGTCTTGGAGATTGGTAGTGCAGGGGGATGTGATGTCTGTCATGGCTTCAAATTTCTCCTCGTTGACACTAAAAGGATATATGTCCTAGAATGTTTTCTGAAACGTCAAAATAATGTGTTAATTTAGGAAAAAAGCGATTTATATATGACCTTGTATAATATTTGACTTTTTAAATCCCACACATAGCATTTATCAGGTTTTTAGCCTTGCTGGGAAATGTATCCAGCAAGGATAAAAAGACTTCCAGCTGGGATAACTATCCTGTAATTAGTGATGCATTTTAAAAAAAGAAAAACCAGAAATTACTGGAGACAGTTGATGTAAAAATCTCCACATTTCTAGAGGATGTGTTGCTAACGTGACAAGTTGAGTCTTATAGATGAAGTGTTAAACACACACACACACACACACACACACCCTGGCTCATCTTGCTGGGGCATTTGAGGAAGTCAGTTTCCTTTCTGTTGGTTTCAGTTGAATTCTCTGGAAGTCAGATTTGAGTCTTGTGAATTTCTGTCCACAGTCCATGATGATATTTATAATAGCGTTGTGATATATACGGAAAAATATTAAGAATTCTTTCCTGAGAGTCAAAGAGACACATCTGTTGTCTGCCATGCCCTTCTTCACCAGGCAGCTCAGCCTTTCCAGAACATTCAGCTACACCCTTCCCTCGCCTTTTCCACGTTGTGCTGTAATTACGAGTTTGTCCGCTATTCTCTCTGTTGGAGGTGGGGAAGACACACCAGTGGTTAGCATGCTGGACGGTGGTTCTCAGCGGGGTTACCTAGGGAGATTTTAAAAATGCCACTCGGTGGGTCCCTGGATGGATTCTGACCTTCTGAGAACCAGATACCCAAACAGGACTGGGTAGCAGGAGACTGCGTGAAGAGCCGAGTGGGCAGGGAGAGCAGCAAGTGAGATCGTGGCCGGGTCAGTGCCCTGGGAGGGAAGGAGCTGTGGAGGAGACATGGGTAGGATGACTGCAGACTGGGCGCTGTTCTCAGGTCTCTCAGGCAGGGCTCAGGAGTCTCCCCAGGCCCCAGCAGCCGTTCCCACCAGGAGATTCCTGCCTGAGCCAGAAGGAGCCAGCTGGAATATTCCTCAGTGTTCAGCTACTGCCTCTGTGTGTGTGTGTGTGCGTGCGCCATCCAGTGACCAACTCTACTTGTGTGTCTGGGACTGACGATGTTACCAGAAGCTGGGACTTTCATTGCTGAAATCAAACACCTCGGCAACCGGGGGTGAATTGGTTACTCTAGTAACAAACGCCAGGTGGGTCGCAAATTGGCGGCAGCCAGGGCCACCAGACCACTGTGGTAAGGAAACCTGAAAGACACCTTTCCTAGCTTTTCCTGTGGGTCCTTCTGACACCGAGCAGTTCTCCAGCTCCCCTGTACCCGCCATGAGTCCAGGTCAATCCAGTTCCTAGCTCTGCCTCCCAGCCGCAAGTTCAAGGGCTCTGTCCCGGGAGGTGGCTCCCACATGTGGTGCCCGCCCGGGCCTAACATTTACTTTAGTGGGCGAGAAAAAGTGAGAGAGAGGCAGGTACTGTGGAGGGGCTTAGTAGGGAAGGAGGCTGAGGAGCGCTGGCTCGCGCATGTGCTTGGGGCCGATCCCCAGGGAAGGCTGGAGAGCTGTGTGTGATCTCAGCATAAATGGTCTGTTCATTTTTTTGTCCTGGGAATTGAACCTAGGGTATTTGCACTGAATTACTTTCCAGCCCACCTACCCTCTTTTAAATGTTTAATTTTGAGACAGGGTGTCCCTCAGTTGCCCAAATGGGACTCAAACTTGCCAACCTCCTGCCTCAGCCTCCCTCAGTGCTGGAGTTATAGGTTTTTGCCACTGTGTCCAGTTCTGAGGCTTTTTTTGTTTTTTCTGGCAGTACTGGGGATTGAACCCAGAGCCTTTGCACTGAGGTTTGCACTAGCCTTTGCACTAGCCTTTTTCCTAGCTTTTATTTTGAGACAGTCTTGCTATGTTGCCGAGTTGCCCGAGCTGGGGCTGAACTTGTGCTCTATCCTGCCTCAGCCTAGCGTGCTAGGGCTACAGGTATGCATCTCCACACCTGGCAAGCACAAGTAGTTCGAAGTGGTGAAGACCCAGGCGCTGGAGTCTGGGTCTTCATTTCACACCCTAAGTTGTCCGTGCCCGAGAGGCTTATTTGGTCAGATGCACCCAGGTTTCTCATTGCAGAATCAGGGTTGGAAGCCACTCAGGACTCGTGATGCATCCACCCTCCTCTGCTGCTGTTGCTGGAGTTTGCATCTGAACTTTAGGCTCTGACAGAGGTTTGTTCCCAATGCATCTGAACCCAAACAGAAAGGAAAATGTAGAAAAATTCCACAAGGAGGTGATCCAGTTCCAAACAGACAGTGTGTAAATGTCCGCAGTCTCTTCTTCCTCGTTGTATTAGGTGACCAGGGCTGCTGTAACACAGTGCTGCACGCTGGGTGACTCATGGTTTTCAGGGCCAGAAGTCCAAGGTCAGGAGGTCTCAGGGTTGGTCCTTTCTGTGGCCCTTCATGGCTGGTACATGGCTGTCATCTCCCTGTCTTCATACCATTTTTGGCCCTACTTGTGTCCATCTCTCTGTTCGGAAGTCCTCTCTGCCTCCCTGCCTCCCCGCCTTCTTCCTTCTTCCTTCTTCTCTCATTCTCTAATGACTACCACTTATTGAGAATTCCTTTTCCCTTTTTATTCAAATATTATGCCAGCCATAATATTTTAAAAGGTGTCAAGTCCTTGTATCACAAGTGCATTTGTTTTCCCCCTTTTTATTAGTGTATGTTTGCAATACATAATGCATGCTTTCGTCGCGGGGAATTGATACATATACACATCACATCTCAATCCTCTTTACTTTCCCTTCCTTTCCCTTTTCTCCTGTATCCCTCTATCTCCACAGCCCTTTATCTTCTACATATAGCCTATTTCCCTGTTTCCTATCACTGATTTTTTATTTTGCTCTTTAAATTATACTTTGGGTTTCTCACATAAGAGAAACTATGTGATATTTAAGCTCGTGTGTCTGTTTTACTTAGCATTATGATCTCAAGGATCCATCTGTTTTCCTACATATGTCTCAAATTTATCATTCTTTGTGGCTGAGTTGTATTCCATTGTGTATTTGTGCCACATTTTCTTTATCCATTTGTCTGTTGATGGACATACTGGCTGCTTCCGAGATTTAGCTGTTATGAGTTGTGCTGCTATAAATGTAGGTAGGCAAGTATCACTATTTATGATTTCTTTAATTCTTTTGGGAAGATACCCAGAAGAGATGTTGCTGGGTCAAATGGAATTTTAATTTTTAGTTTTTGAGGGCTCTTAATATTGATTTTCATAGTGGTTCTACCAGCCTGCATTCCTACCAAAAATGTAGAAGGGTTCATTTCTTCCCACAACCTTGGCAGCATTTGTTGTATCTTTGAGTCCTTGATGATAACCATTGTTTCTGGAATAAGATGAAATTTAGTGCTGTTTTGATTTTCATTCCTCTAACGGCCAAAGATGCTGACCATTTTTTCATGTACTTATTGACTATTTATATTTTTTCTTCTGAGAAGTGTCTATTCATTTCAAATGCCCATTTTTCTTGGATTGGGTCTTTTATTTGGGGGAGGAGTTAATTTTTGTGAGTTTTTTTATGTATTTTAGATGTTAATTGTCTGAGGCATAGCTGGCAAATTTATTTTCCTATTCTGAAGGCTGTCTGTTCACTCAGTTGTTTCCTTTGCTATACGGAAGCTTTCATTTGATACGATTTCTTTGTTGATTGTTGGTGTTATTTCTCGTGCAGTGTCCCTTTCCATAAGGACAATAGTCTGACTGGACTACCCTAGTCTTACTGGGCCACCCTCCTGACTTTATCTTAACTAATTACATCTGGAAGGTCCCCATTTCTAAATATGGTCACATTCCCACTAGAGGTCAGGACTTCGACTTACGAGTTTGAGGTGGAGAGACAATTTAACTCAACTTCTTAAAAATCATTCTGTGTCCACCTTTCTTTTTGGTGCATGTCAGAAGAAGGCAGCAGCCTGATAATGACAAAATTGTCCAAATTAAAGACCTGATGGAGGGTTGGGGGTGTAGCTCAGTGGTTCCACCGCCTGCCTTGAAAGTGGAAGGTCCTGAGTTCTATCCCTGGTATCAAAAGTAAAGAAAATAGAAAAGACCTGATGGGCTGGGGTTACCGGACGTGGGCTTTTTTACATGCTCCACGGAACTGAGGCTACCTTGGCTTATTTGTGGGCTGGTGAGGTTATCAGAGTATTCGTGTGCTCGAACAAGGCCCAGTGGCTCAGTGCATGAATGCCACACAGATCAGCTGTGCTCTGTGCTGTTGTAATGCATCACAGATGGAGTCTGTTCAGTTCTATGGTTGATGGCAAAGAACTTCAGGCTGGGGCACACCAGCGCCTTTCATAGGGAAATTGGCCTGAAAATGAGTATAAAAACTATTAATTCTCTCTGACCAGGCCTCATTAGTGGGACTTTCTTCAGGGGTGACTGCAGTTAAGATGACAACCGAAGTTTCTTCTCTTTGTACAAATGGGTTTTTGCTTTGAACTTGAAGAGCAGCTTAACAGTGAGTTTTTCTGGGCCAGCAGATGAATCAGACCCACACATTCAGGGCTGTCTCCTGCTCTTTGTGACGCTAAGGTGCTTGGAGCTGACACTCAGCAGCCCTGCTTTATGGCCACTGCTGACCTTCCTCACAGGTCCTTGGGCTGGGACAGTTTAAAAAGATCCTTTCCATAATGATCAAATGTGGCAACTAGGGTTATTGTTAAGATGCGACGTGATTGAAGTCGTCAATTTTGTGTCTTCTGTCTAGAAAAAGTAGCTGAAGGCAGAAATTTCATTTTGCCCAGTTATTCCCAAGAGGGAATGAATATTTGTGATCCAATCAAAGGGAATCCCAGAATAGCAAAGAGCTTGATAACAACATCTGGGAAGCACATGAGGAATGTGACACGATGACCCCAGAACGGAGATCATTCTGTTTAGAGATATCCTTAGCAAAAGAGGCCCTGCCCTAACAGTCATTACTGCTGCCCATAAATCACTTTGCTGCAGTCAAAGCACTTTCAAATATGAGTTTCCACTTCCTTTCTCAGCACTGCTATGTGGTGGGCAGGGGAGAAGGGATCTGTATTGGCAGCAAGGAAAGAGGGTCTCATGAGAAAAAGTGGATTGTCTATAGAAGATAGGCAGGAGCGGGTGGAGACAGGCTTCCTCTGTGGTCCAGTTGTCTTATTTTTTATTTTATAAAATTCTGAAATGTGTCATTCCAGAGAAGCATGTTTGAAATTCCCACATGCAGTTTAGAGGATGATGCTAAGGTGAACACCAGGTACCCGCTGCTTGGGTTAAAGAGAACATTCTGGATCCCAGGTCTGTGGAAGCCTGTTTGATCTTCCTCAAGCACAGAGCTCTCCTTTCCCCAGAGGCAACTGAAACCATGATGCTCATGCTGATCACTCTCCTGCTTTTCCTTATAGTGATAACAGGGAATATGTGGTCCTAGCAGTACATTATTTATTTTGAACAACCGAGTAACAAGCACAGCCCTACCTGCATAAGGAAAGAGGAGCATCATCTTTGATGAAGGCTCCCGGGAGAGATTGAGCTGATCTGGGGTCACAGCTGGGCTTCTTCTCTCCTAAGAGCCGACAAGAGCTTTCTGGGGAAGTCTGGGGAAGGGGCTGAGCTCTGGGAACGGGGGCCAGTCAGGCACCTGGGAGGGCTGTTCTGTGTGGCAGGTATTAGGTCTCTGGCAGGAAACACTTCAGAGGCCTTGGATGCCCAGTATTCTCTGCTTCTGAGCTGGTGGAGGATGGTATCCGCCAGTCCACAGGGTGCCCTAGCAGGATGCCTCCGAGGGGTGGATGTGTGTCCCCACTGAGCCAACTCAGCAGTCACTACAGAGAGCAGAAAGCTCATTGTCGGGTACCCAGCGAGAATTCACGGTGTGGGTTCTGTGGCATCTTATTTATAGCAAAATGGGTGGAAATGCAGAATGCTGTGTTAAATAAAACAAGTCACAGAAAGGACCTATGTGGAAGCTAAAAAAGGCAATCTGAATACAGAATAGTGATTAGCAGAGGCCGAGGAGGGCAGTGGTGGGGGAGTAAAGGGAGGTTGGATTACAGGTCCCCAAACACAGATAGAAGGAATAGGTTCTCGTGTTCTGCAGCACAGTGTGTGACGACAGTTCAAACAACCCATTGTGTATTTTAAGAAGGACTAGAAGAGAGGAGCTAGGAGGCCCCAAACCCAAGTAATAGTGACATGGAAAACTACCCTGATTTGATCATGGCATATTATACACGTGTATGGAATGATCACATAGTACCCCATAGATCTGTCCGATTAAAATAATAATAATAAAACATATAAAAATAAATAAAATAAGACTTGTGTATTTCTTTTAAAAAGAGTTTGGATTCTGGAGCCAGTTTCGCTAGCTTTGAAATTCAGCCTCTCCTCAACCATAGTGCTGTTTAACCTCTTGTGCTTCATTTTCCTTGTCTGTAAAAGGAGGCTAATAATACTGGCTTAGTAGGGTACTTAAAGAGTAAATGAATGAATATTTGTAATGGACTAGGAACATTGCCTTACATACAGGACCTGCTACTTAGATGGGTGCATGAGTGAGTTAGTGAGTGTGTGTTTGTGTGTGTACATGTGTGCCTGCACTTAGGCATGCATGTGCGTTTAGTCAGACAGTCTGCACTGAGCCCTAGGCAGAGGGCAGAGGCATCTTGGTGATGACCACTCCCACTAAGTCTGGCTCTTAGGTCACCCTGCTGCAATCTGAGTTGCCCAGTGACAGGTGCTTTGATTATCTTTAGGCTTCTCTGCTTATCACCTTCCTGGTGTTCCCCTTACTGCTGCATATTTTCCTTTTTCTGGGCTTCCTCATTTTATTGGACTCCAGCCTCCAGGAACTTCCTAGAAAGAGTGCCTGGGATATAAATATTTTGAGACATTGCATTTGTGAAAATGCATTTTATTGCTATTTAACTGATAATGGGGCTCATGGAAGCTTCTAAATTAAACATCTTAGTAATTATTTTCTTTTAGAATTTTAAAAGCATCACCCCCCTTGTTTTCTTGCTTCCTGTGTTGCTGTAGAGAATTCTGAAGCCATTTGATTCCCCATCTTTTTGCATGTGGTCTTTTTTTTAATTCCCTTTCTGTAGACTTTTGGAATCTGTTATCCTCATGTTTTGAAATTTCTCAGTGATACACTTTTTGGTAGATGTATTTTTATCCATTGCTCTTGGTGATGGGTCCCCGCAACTTGAAAATTCATACCTTTTGTTCTGGTCTTTCTCTGGCAATATTTCATTGCTAGTTTCCTCTCTATCCATTTTATCTGTTGTCTCCTTTGAAATACCTTATTTGGGGCTAAACTTCTGGACAGGTCTGTTAATTTGCCTTTTCTTTTATATTTTCTACACCATTATAGGAGGCTTCCTCAATCTTATCTCCCAGCATTTCAGTTGAGTTTTTAATTGTGATTTTAACTTCCAAGAGTCATTTTCATTTGTTTCCTGCACCTTCTTCTTTTTCTGTTTTAAAAATAGCATCCTGCCATTTTCTTGCTGAATATAAAATTTCTCTGATCTCTCTAAGTAGATTAAAGCTATTTTCGATTCCTCTCTCACTCTCTCTTTCAACAGTGTCAGGAGTTCCCACAGCTCAAAGTTTTAGATCCTGGATTTAAACCCTGGCTGTCTGACCTCAAGGTCTGACCTCCTGACCACTGCACTAAAATGCCTTCGTTGAATTCAGCATCAGATTCTGGCCAGGATAAGAAGCTGATCAACGCAAACATCAAATTTTTTCTTTCCTGAAATCCCACTAAAAATTAAAAAATGAATTAAAAAAAAGACAAAGTCATGAAAGAGAGCAACATAGGTAATAATAACAACAAAACATAGAAAACTGGACTTATGTAAGAAATTAATGACATAAGGCTTAGTGGAGTGCCTGACACACAATAAATACATAAAGATGTTTGTTTTTATGAATGACAACTGAAAGAATGTTTTCAAAATTATTCTACATATGTTGTATATGATTTAAGAGCTTCCTTATACTTGGCCAGATTCTGGTTTTCAGATTCAAACATTAAAGAAGAAAAAATAATTTATATTATTGTAGTGATATCATAATTTCTGGACTGAAATACTTTATACTGTACAGAAAAATCTGATATATGATAGAAAAAGAATACATTTAACAAATCTGGATATTATGTAATTTAATGGGGGGTAATATATTAGAACTTTATACATCTTGTTTGAACTGGAAAACTCCCATAGAAAATTCTAAATTTATGTGAAAACAGCATAAAAATCATTAAAGTATAATATCTATATCAGAACAAAATTGAATAATGTCAATTAAACATTGGTAAAGCCACAACAACAAGGTACATACTGATTTTGGGGAGAATTTGAAGATACATTCTTAATCTATGACTTCAAGAAAGTTATTAGGATGATAACTAAGTATTTACTAGTTAAGTATTTCATAATTAGCTACCAATTGAAGCAGAATTAACTAATGATTTTAATGGAAGTACAAGAAAAATGCAATTTAGGAATTTGGAAAAGGGAACAGTTAAAGCCAATGAAGGGAACTAGAACGACTTCACAGATGAGGAGTATTTGAACTTGATTTTGAGTTTGGGCCAGGGGTGGTTACTCTGGTTGAAGCACTACAAAAGCAAAGCCCTAAAATGGAGAAATTAATGGCCTATTCCAAGTCTCATCTGGCTTTCAGTGTAGTGTCCATGTTTACCTCTTATTGTGTCTGTGACAAGATTGAGCAGTTTAAGTGTCCTTAAATGAGTACACTGATGACCTTATTTCACAAATACACAGCAATATTATTAGGGACAGGTCATACCATATCATTTTTTAAAAATTTCCCTCAAACTAATCTCACAGTATGACCAGTACATGGCAAGTTCTCAGTAAATGTTGATTGTTAAAGGGACTTTTTGCTGCTTAGATAACATATTTAAATGCAGGAAAATTTGGAGTACAACAAGAGAGCATTAATTAGGAAAATATGAGACCTCTAGATTTACCAAATTATTTCAAAAATATTTTTGAACTTAGCTGTGAATGTATACTTATCTTTTTAGTGGATGAGTCTAGACATTAGTCACAAAATAAAGTTCTAAAACTGAAAGTGTAAATAAGGACTAAAAGGTATAAAAATGTGAAATAGGAAGAAAAGGGGCAAAGGGGAAGGGGAAGTGGGAGGGATAGGTAAAAAGAAAGAAGGGAATGGAATTAATATGAGAAAATGCAAAAATGGAAACAAAGTCTTTGTAAATAGGGATGGAGGGGTTGAAGGGAGGGCAGGGGAATGGGGAAAAAACATGAACCAAGACGGATTTTGTAACTTTGCAAATATCTAATGATGAATACCTACTGTATACCTAAAATGTATATTGTATGCCTAAAATGTAGCAATAAAATAAAATTGAAAAAAGAAAAAAACCCCCAAAAAACAAAATAAAGTTCTAGAGTAATCAAGAAGGAATTTATTTATATTTGACATTGATTGCAAACAAAAACAAAAACAAAGCAAAACCCAAGCTGTCCAATAAGTACTTTCCTCCTGCTGAAAGTCCTCACGAAAACATTTACAACTTGAAAGTTCCAAGGAAGAACACTGGTAGTGCTAGATCATATTTGAGACACACTGTTTTCTCCAAGTACTCTTATTTCAATAGCCTGTATTGTGTGACTCCAGGAGTCTGTAGCATGGCCTCCTGGAATCATTCAACCCATCCACTTGACTGCCTAAAGAGATTCCTGCCCTCAGAATTGGGCTTGTTTCAAACTTTCTGTTTGTTAGATATCTACCTTAGTATTAAAAGCTCAAATTCAACAATCCATTTTTCAACATGTTCAGGATGTCCACCATTTGTCACGATTTCTTTTTGATTGACCATCATCCTGATGCCAGTAGCCTCTTTATGCCATGAGCATATTCTACTAAATCAATCAGAATGGAACCCTCATATCTGCAAGATTTCAGCATGGATGAAATCCTAGAAGATGCACTGTCTGGAGAAATGTTGAAGGGAGGGATTCATCTGAAAGCCCCCCGAGAAGAACAGGTTCCAGGGCAATAATATGAAACCTCATAAAGTATAAATCCTGGCAGACCAATTTAATTTTTCAGGGACATTGTGGCAAGCCTGTTTGATGGAGAGGAAGCCAAGGATGTAATTCCGCCCCAACTTTGCAAAAATTCTAGGTTTGTGCTTAAAAGAACAGTCATCAAGAAACGGAAAATAAGCAGCTCCAGCGACACACAAGTTTGGGCAGGGCTGCGATGACGGCAAAGTGCCTTTTCTGGGCTCTGGCTTTAATTCTTCCTGGGATGTTGGTCTCACTTCCAGGACAGTGTGGGCAGGTGATGGAAAGGGGATATGCAGCACAGGATTCTGGGATGTCCAGGCTGTCTTCATCCCAAAGGAATGGAAGAGAAACAGGACAGAACAGCAATACCTATTGTTTGTGCATTGCTCTTGACATTTACAAAGCGTAATGCATGAAAATGGCAGTTGGAAGGGGTGTGTGATAATTGTTAAATCTCTGTGTGTGTAAGTGTATGTGCGTGGAGAGAGAGAGCTGGGGAGGGCAGAAGCACCAGTTCTTTAAATGAATTGCATTTCACTGCTGACGTCTCTATTGGGCAGGTTTTCTGTGTCTAGCTATGCCCTATGCTAAGAAGGCTGGATTAAGCAAGAAGTCCATTGTCTTTTGGATGGATGTTATAGTAACTGAATTTGGTTAGCAGGAGGCTTTTCACCACCAGATTCATTTGAGATGAACTGAAAACTTACCTGTTGCCATTTATGCAGTACCTACCCCCTAGAGAACCCAAGCTGCCCCTGTTAGCCTCAGTTGGACTTAGGACTTTCTTCTCTTTTAGAAAGTTAGCCCCTGAAGGGTGAGGGCGATGCTTCTTCCCTTCTGCCTTTGAATTCCCAGTGCTTAGCAGCATGGTGCCTTACAAATAGTGTGGGGTCTGTAAAGGTTTTGACAGGGAGAATGTAAGGCAGAGGGGAGTGATGTACTGAGGTCAGGAACTTAATGTGTCCCACCCAGTTCCAAAGCTGGATGTGGTAGAGGGAGAAGAAATTGGGGAAGGACAATAACACAGGGCAATTCCAACAGGGATGAGGATAGTGAGAGCGAGAGTACAGACCCTCAGATCATCCTGAGGTCAGGACTGGGAGGAATCAACATGGAGGACATGTGATAGAGTTGGAATAAAAAGCCCTGGGCAGTGATCCAGGGTCCCTAATAAAAGCACTTTTGCCCTCTTGCTGGTAGTGAATAAGAGTGCTGCCTGAAATACAGGGTTAGCACAGTCAAGGCGAATAACACGCAGGGGAGTGTCCAGATTCATAAGTTTATTTGGGACTAGCAGAGCATAGCAATGGGAATATCTGTACCATAGTAAGTTAGGAATGCATTCAAAGAGACTGAGGCTCAGGGAGTTTTGCAAATAGAAAAGATTAGATAAGTTACTCTGATACAGAGTAAACCTTGTTAATCCTTGGGCACAAGGATTAACAACAGGGTTGGTGCCAAGCTGAGGCTCAGTGGTTCTTGGCCAGGTGTTCTTGCAGAAGTACTTTTTGTAAGGTTGCAGAGACCTTTGTGCAGGGCTGTGGTTCTGGCGTAGCATTTTGTGATTGGTTTTTATCATCAGGCATACATCCAGGGCTTCCCTCCTTCGTAACTTCCCAGCTTTATTAATTACTATTATTATCATGGGGTTAGGATTTGACTCCATTTTGATTCTGACAACTTTCATAACACCATGTGGCCCAAAATCATCCCTAAAATTATCTTCTGCCTCTTTCCCTTGTCTCTTTATTGCTTATATTTTCATAAAGGTAAAATTGGGTGGACTGAATGGGCCACTCTGTCTTTATTACCCTGAGAACCATGTTTCTTTTTAAGTGTTCTTTGTAGCTACGAACAGTGTCTTACACAGAGTAGGTGGCTTAGGAACTTTAGGTTGAGAACCTTTCTGTCTCCCTGATAGAAAAGTTATGAAGACGGTTGTGGTTAAGCTTAAGTGTGGCTTCACTGGCTTGGGAGCTGCCTAGGGGATTAGTAAAGCACACTTCTGGTGTGTCTGGGGGTCACAGAGGGATGATGTTGGGTACTGTGTCTAGTCCATTGGCCCTTCCTCTCCTGCACTGTTCCCTGCTATACTGCCTAGTTGTCATGAATTAGGTAGCTTTGTTCCACTCTGCTTTTCCACCATGATGTTTCTGCCTTGGAGCCAACCAATCATGGATTGAATCCCCTGAAACTATGAGCCAAATTAAACTTTTCCTCTTATAAATTTTGGGGTTGGGTATTGTGTCTTAGAGACAGAAAAGTTAATACGACCATCCTATTTCCTGGTTCCTTTCAGGACAAATGGTGTCTGTCAGGTATCTGTGGTTTGGACAACAGTCTCTAGAGTGCATTAATGATCCATTGCCAGGGAAGTTACCCCACGTTTGGAGCTGGGAGAGAACAGGAAGTACGAGTTCCAACAGTATTGGTAATCTTGATTTACAGAGTAGATTTTGGGTAAGGGATACTATGGAGCATAACACAGAAGATGAAGCTAAATTGACATGGGCAGAGGAATACAAGAGGCCATGTGACTCAGCGGGTTGGTAGATAGTACAGCAGTGTGGACTGTTCCAAAGATGTGGTTCTTGTGCTTATTGTTAGCTTCACCTTGGGTTCACATTTGCATGAGTGCTTGCTTCTAAACAGTCAGCACAGAGGTAAAGTATCCATTTCTAAGGAAGGGATAGGGAAAGAGAAGGATATACCTTTAGCTTACCCAGCTTGATAACCAGACAAAGAACAGACTCACACCGAGCTGGTCTCAGATAAACCCCTCCTGTCTTTGGAAGAGGAGAACAGTCTTGCCTGATTTGCAAAATCTGCACTTCCATTTCCATTACTACTGAAAGATAGGTATCTTATCTGTTTGTATAGAGAAAAATGAGTATTTCAAAGCAGGAAGCATAGCCCTGTGAACAGAGGGTGGCCTTTTGGAAATCTAAAGTGTTTGATGCTTTGCAGTAAGTTATTTCCTGGAGGAAATTTGTTTGGTACCTATTGATGTCACAACCAAATATATGCCTGTCGCTAAGTACTTTTTGACTTCTCCCTGTGAAGACGAAGAGAATGCTCATGATGGCAAAGAAAGAGCCTTGCACTGATGTTGCCTAGCAACCAGTAACTCATTTTCACCCCAATTTGTTGCTTTTAAAAATTTTACATTATGTTAAATTAATCAGTGTTGGAGGCACGAGTTTCCTGTTTATGTTTGATGGCTGCTGTATACAAACAAGAAGATGGAAACACTTCCTTTTGGGACTTAAAATCCTAACTGGGCTAGAGAGTCTAGGAAAAATTGTCATCAATTTGAGGAAAATATATAACTTGGAAGAAAAGAGTTTTGCCCTCCCAGCTAGTGATTGGCTGCTGTGGTCTCTCCTGATAGCTGAACTGCTGAGGCTTAACCACAAGTTTCTTCTTGACTGTCCTTTCTGATTTGGACCCCAAACCATCAGGGACACCTCTTTATGAACAAGCTCACGTTTGTCTCTGTTTTATTTTCAACTGACTGATCCAGTTACTTAAGATTTGGTTTGGTGGTGCCTATTCTGGCTATCCTGTGGGCAATAAAATATAGTCCTGGGTGGTAAGTCAGGAGAGTTGGATTTTATTTATTTATTTAATTTTTAATTTTTATTTTTTATATTTGTATTAAGTTATTTTATTGGTACATTGTAGGTATAAAACACAATTACATTCCTCATTGGGAATTGTACCTTTACATAATGCATCTTGGTTCTTATTTTTTCCCCATTCCTAGCCCTCCCTTCATGCCCTCC
>NW_004624879.1:4161030-4212475 GCF_000247695.1 Heterocephalus glaber | reverse complement strand
TTATTATTTTTTTATGGCATTGGGGATTTGAACCCAGGACCTTGTACATGCTAGGCAAACACTACTTCCGAGTTATATCCCCAGCCCCAGTAAGCAATTTTAAATGAAGTACAAACACAAGGAGTGTAAAATTCAAATTTATTTATTTTTTTTGAAAAACATGCCCCCCATCTATACTTTTAATTTCATTTTTGTTCTTTCCTAAGTGAGGTTTATGGTGGCCTGATGCAGGAGTGAGAAATTTATCTTTTTCTGATAGTCACCTTCTATCAATAGCTGATAAGCTCCTATTCTTCATGGCATTCATTTCTATGCAACATCTACTACAGTCTTTTTTGTTCCATGGACATATGGAAAAACTTGCTAAATTTCTCTTGTGGAGGATCACTATGCAATGAGTACATCCAAACCAAATGACTTCCAGACATATTCTTCCATTTTAGAGTTTTAGCAAAGTTGGCTTTGCTTAGTGTGTTGCCTACATTAAATTTTTTTTTTCATAAAGCATCCTTTCTCTGGGGTGGGCTACTTCTCATTGCTGATTTCTCTTCTTTGTGCTTTAAAATTTGGTTGAAAGGGATTTTGATTCCCCCAGATGGCTAGAGCTAGGATTTATGTTGTGCCCTCTTGAACCTGGGCAGGCTTGTATTCCTAGGTCAACAGAATATGGGAAAATGAAGTAGAATGATTTCTCAAGTTTGATCACAAAAGGCCATACTTCTTTTTTCTAGCTCATTGGAAGACTTGCTGTTAGATCCTAGGCTCTTGTGTTTGAAGTGTGGCTGCTGAGACTATGAGGTTTACCAGCTATAAGTCCACAGCTCAGATGTATAGAAGCCACACACCGGGGGTCTGGCCAGTGATCCCAGTTCTGCCTAGTCTCTGAGTCATTTCACCCCAGGTACCAGACATATGACTGGAGTAGCTCCAACAGATTCTGTCCTCTGGCCATCTGAGCCTTTCTGGTATGGTTTTCAGACATTGTGGAATACATATGAACATTCCCAACTTGCCCAGTCTGAATTTCTGACCCACCAAATCTATGAGTCTAATAAAATGGCAGTTGCCAGCATAGTTACCATCTCTGCTGCCTTAGAATTTGCCGTGTGCATTATCGTGTGTCTTGTCCATTTATCAATAGAAAATTTAGACATATTTAGTAACAAAATCTATACATGGGCATTTTCTTCAATAGGACCACATTAAAAAACAATGTAATTTTGTCTGATTATTTGCTTCTCTGCTGCATGAAACTCTTAATACATAAGGGCTGGATTGAGTTCTTCATGTCTGTATCCCCAGACTTTGGCACTCAGGAGGCATTTCACACATGTTGATTGAATGAAAAAAGACAGCTATTGACACCAACATTGACAGATGCCATAAGTTGCCAAGTGATTTTGATATTAACAAGAATGGATAGGAATTTAAATAGTAATGAAGTTAAAGAATCCATTCCAGTTGGCAAGCTGTGGCCCATTGGCCAAATCTACCCCACTGCCTAATTTTATGAATAAAGTTTTATTGGAACACAGACATGTCCATTCATTTATTTAGTGCCTATAACTGATTTTGTGCTACCATGACAGTGTTAAGTAGCTGTGACAGAGACTGGATGTCCTGCCGAGCCTGAAATATTGACTATCAGGCAAACAGTTTTGCCAGCCCTCAAGTTAAGCAAGCTGAATTTTAACTTAGTAGCTTATGAAGCGTTGGGAGTTAGTACAGATGACAGTAGAAGTTGTTTTGTGTTTTTTTTAATTTAAGTGAGCATCAGTGTCCCGTTAAAGGGCTCGTTGAGTACACAGTGCTGGCCTCAACCTCAGAGTGTTTGATTCAGGAAGAATCCGAGGATTTGCATTTGAACAAGGGCTCACGTGATGGTGGTTCTTCTGGTTGTGAGTAGTAGTTGGAGGAGCACTGTAGGTAGAGACATGAATTAAGAGCAACTTAAAGCTCTCCCCCGGCTTTGTTCTGACATTCTAGCTGAGTGACCTTGGTCAGGATTCAGTTTCCTCTCTAAAGTGATGAGGCTGGCCTAAAGTAGGCTGTCTCAACTGTGTTTTAAGACATGAGTCCTGGGGAAGCCAGTGAGGCCTTGAGCCAATAGCTTTCTGCTGTCAGCAACCTCCTCCTTTGACCCTAGTACTTTATAAATACTGTCATTTTCTATGTGTGCTATGACCCCAAAAAGACTAGGGAGTGTTGAACCGCAGGATTTTAAAGGTTTTTTTTGTTTGTTTGTTTTTTAGCTCTAAAATATTATGGGCTTAGATGCTTTGACTGATAAACATCTCCACCTAACATATATATTGATCATTGTCCACTGGATATGACAGTTGACCCTCATCATGAATATGTGATGCTTGCTTCCTTTCTAATCAGATTCCATAGATGCTCTCCTATCTAGCAGCTGACTTTTTCTCAGTTTGAGATGAATTTCCTGATAATCTGGGCTAAAGCACGTGGATTTGATATCTATTCCATCATCCAACACTTTCCTGGCCCTTCCTGCATGGAGTTAATTCCTTCTATCCCTTATAGCATCATCTGTATTCTCCAAGAGAGATGTGGCTAGAGAGTGAAGCTGTATCAGGTTCCCCACCTCCTACTCTTTTCTGCTCCAACAGAGAGAAAATGAGACAAATGCAAACAGAAATCTTTACTTGCCCATCTAAGGAGTTCTTCCTGATAGGTTGTAACTTAAGTGTTGATTAAATAAACAGATGGCCTTGTGTGGTATATATAGGGCAATAAATAATCAAACACAATTATTTACTATTGCATGTAATACAGGGGCACTCTCTCTTTATATGTGCATGAATATATGTGTAAATATGTATATATAGATATATGTACTCACATATATACATATTTTGTTAGTCAAGTTTATGTTATTCCTATATAATTAAGTACATATTGAACTAGGCTCAAATTGGTGCAAGATGTTATATAATGAAAACCTAGCTATAGCTATTATTTCCTGTGAGTTTAGAATTTTGCTTGATAATTATTCTTTGAAAAACCAAGGGAGCAGGTAGGTGAAAGCTCTTTACAGAGAGACTATCTTTTGTTGTAGGATTGATGTATAGTCTTTCTGTTTAGTGCCTTCAAATGATATCAAAATGGAAATAATTTGTTACATGCTGAGCATGAGTCATTGTCTAGTGGAGTGGGCACTGTGAATTCCAGAGGCAGCACAGCTAGAACAAATTTATGAAAGTAGAAATTCAAGGTTGGAAGGAAGCCTGCCTCCAGAATAAGCTGAATGATCAAAGGTACATGGTGTACCTTTCTACACTGAAAAGCTCTCGCTTTTGTTGACTATATGGGCTTCAAAGGCCATTTCTGACTTTTGGCATTACAGCTTCAGCTTCTCTTTTTAGAGATTTGCAAATTTGCTGTCTGGAACCAAATGATTTGCTGTCAAATCCTAACCAAATATAATTGGCATCAAATAATTGGTCTGATACATACTCACTGAATGCCTGTTAAAAGATAGATGCTGGGTGAGCTGCACAGATTGGTGGAAGAGAAAAACCCAATAAGCACAATGACAAGATCTATCCTGAGAAAAGCAACTAATTACCTAGGCAGCCAAAGAAACCTTCATGGAAAAAAACACATTTGAGACTTGGCATCTGAAAGGTTTTTAATATTTTATGATCCATTAGAATGGCTTCCAATACAATTAGTGAAATTTTGGATTCAAGTCAAAGCCTGGTAAATAGGAAGGAGACTAGAAGTTGTTGTTTACTAATATGACTACATTTTAAGAATGATTAACTTTTTACTGAGAAAAGAATGTATTGTTGAGTATACTTTTCTTTTTTCTTTCAGTGGTACTGGGGATTGAACTCAGGGTCTTTGCACTGAGCTACATCCCCAGCCCTTTTTTAATTTTTATTTTAAGTATCTTTTTGAGTGAAGATATGCCAAGATGGGTCTGAAGCAGTGTCTGGGAATAAAAGTGGAGAGATTGAATTGTTCGGCACAGTAAAGGGAGAAGAACTGAGCACGAGAGAGAGTAATGTGGAAGAGTAATGAAAGAGACAAGAGGCAGTAAGGACCCAGTTTGAGATGGAGAGCAGGGCTCCATCTTTCCCTTGGGAAAGAGCCCCTAGCAGCCCAGCGGTTTAGTGATGTAAGGTATGGTTGTCCAGTGTTCCATTTGAAGTTGCCTGGAATGGGTCTTTGTAAGACTTCATGAAACCCAGTAGATGCACACAAATGCTTTGTGGAGGCAGTAACTGTGGGAGAACTAGCTAAGAGCTGCTTCCATAGTTCTTTGTGGAAGACAGAACATGAGAAAGAGGGCCAGAATTTTCAGAATGAAAGTCATTCACCTGTGAAGGGTCCTCAGACGAGAGATGGATGGAAGAATATGCATTCTCCTGGGATTTGCCAAAGCCTTGTCAAGAGATTTAAATTTTAATTAGGAATGAGTACATGGCAGTATTATCTGTGTATTTCGGGGGGCATTTGTCACAGCTGATGTATGAGTCTCAACTAGACATACAGTCTTTGGACACAGTTCCATATTTTCTTTTTAAAAATTCTTAAAAACTTTTTTTATTAGTACGTGTTTGCAGTACTAGTGATTACATTCATTGTGGGGAAGTTCCACTTTTTCTATGCTGGTGTCTTGTGTAATGTAATTGCTTGGTGGTATTGTGTCAGATAAAATAAAAACCTTGACGTCAATGGTAGATTTTCTGAAGCTAAAATATCAAGGTATTCTGAACCGTATGCATTTTGGAGTGGCATTTTTGTTTTATTTTTCCCATACAGATTTTGGAATGGTTGAGACATAAATAAATGAATGAGCAAACTAATAAGAACATTTACAAATTAGCTCTTTTTGAGACATTTACTTTGGCAGTGTTGGTTAATTGTATGGGTTATGATGTGAATTCCTCTAATCCTTGTCCAAAACACTGATTTTTGTCACACATGATTTATCACAGCTTTTAGATTCTTTAATATCTTCCACGCTGGAAATTGCTGTGTTTGGCAATGTGCTACTTAAGTATAAATTAAACAGTTATTTCTATCAGTTCAATCAAGAGTTGGAGGAAGTCCCATAACTTGTCTTCTGCAAAACAACACAAACTATTTTTCTCTAGAGACGTACTGTTAATTCTTCAACAGAGTATTTGTTGAGAAGCCATCTAGGTGTAAAGAATTGTTCCAGAGGTGGAGGGAGAGACAGTGGGATTCTGTTCATTAGGTGGCAACTCGGAAGCATGCCTGGTAAATAACAGTCAGCTACACAAGGCAGGGAATGTTAGAAGTCAAATGAACAGTGGAAGCATTCAGTACTCATGGATCTCAGGCAAAATCAGAAAATTGTTGGCTGGGGGCTCAGAGATAGCACTTAGAAATTTTGAGTTATGAACTGCATTTTGAAAGCACTTTTTCTATTTTAGCAGCTTTATTAAGTTAGAATTGGCTATACATAAAGTGTAAAATTTAGTATATTTTGGCATATGTACCCATTCATGAAATTATCACCAAGGTCAAGATAATGAACATGTTCATCGCTTCCAAAAGTTTCCTTGTACTCTTTGGTAATTCCCACCGACATATCACGGTTTGTTTATTTACACGCCTGCTGAAGGACATTGGCTTGTTTTGAGGTTTTGATTGTTGCAAGTAAAGATGCTCTGTACATTCTCGTAGAATTTTTGTATTTTGAATCTTTAAACTTTCTAGACATATGTACAATTTTTTGATGGACATGTGACTTTATTTTTTCTGTGTAACTACCTAGGAAGGCAGTAGCTGAGTCTTATAGTCAATGTCTACTTACAAAACTATAACTGTTTTCCAAAGTTTTCCATTTCTAGGAAGACTGTACAATTTTAGATCCCACCATCAGAGTATGAAAATTTCACTTGCTCTATGTCTGTATCACTACTTGATATGGACAGTTTTTTTCATTTTAACCATCCTAACTTGTTACATTTTAGTACTATCCTAATGGTACTAATATCTCACTATGGTTTTAATTTGCATTTTTTAGAGACTGTTACGGCTGTGTCTACATGTCCTCCCAAAGCCTCATGCAGTCATAGGTGAGGCTTTTTCTGAGGTGGCTGAATCTAGAGTGTGTGACTGATTCATGGTACAATGCTAGGCTCAAGGGCACTAGGATTAAAGGTGTGAGCACTACCTGCACTAAGTAGTGTGGATAAGATATAAAGGCTAGGAAGAACTGTGGTCATCCATTGTTGTCTTTGCCGTGTTTCACTGCCATGAGCTCTTGCCCCTCTGCCTTGTGCCACCTTGCCTTGGAGCCAGCTGATTATTGACTGAAACCTCTACAAACTGTGAGCTAAATAAACCTTTCCCCCTTTAACTTTGGGGTTTGGGTATTTTGTCTCAGCACAAGAAAAGTAAGACAAAGTTTGATACCAGTAGTGGGATTGTTGCTATGACATCACTTGGCCATGTGGCTCAAGAGCCTTTGGAACTGGCTTGTGGGAGGAGGAAGAGTTAGAACAGGTTTGGGGATGCTGGCTGAAAAAGTAGAGCTGGACTGCCTGAGGCTGTGTTGTATGGGAGATTCTCATCAGAGTTTAGAAGACCTGAAAGCCAGTAAAGACCAGGCTCAGGAGATTTCTCCTGGGAAAGATTGCATTGATTGCTGGTCTCCAGACAATATGTGTTACACTTTGTCAGAAAGTTTGTCTGTATTTTGCTTGTATCCAGAGACTTTGCCTGAGGCTGAGGTCAAGGATGGCAGGCTAATTCATCTGACAGAAGAAATGTCAAGGCAATCTAATGTTGAGGTGGTGGAATGGCTACTGTTGGGGGCTTTTAGCCAGATTTATGTTGAGAATCAAGAACAAAGAGCCCAGCAGAATGATTTAAAACCTTTTGACTTTGACCAGAGAGGAAGCTCCAGTAAAGCTGTGGCCTACAAAGATAGAGCAGAGGAGATCTTGATTGCTGAGAAGGGACAGGAGGATAGAAAAGATGGCCTGAGAGCATCACAAGAAGCAGCAGGATTCCAACATTTGCAGCCTCAAAACTGCGAAAGTGAAAGACTTCGCTTTGAGAAGACAGCCCCAGAGCACCATGTTCCAGAATGGTGGTGGCCTAGAAAATTTGTTCCTCGGGATTGAGTTCAGAGTGCTCAACAATCCAGGCACTTAATCCATACAGCCAAGAGAGAAGGAAGCCTGGATACTGCTTCAGCTGTTGGCAGACCTTGGCATCATCCACTGGTTGGTTTTAGATGCATGCAGAATGCAGGAGTTGTGGGCTCAGGAAGGCGTCCACTCAGATGTCATGAGAGGGCCTGGGAGGCCAGGCAGTGTGCCCTCGAGAGAGCAGTGTGAAAAGCTGTGAGTGTGAAGCCAAAGGTGCAGTGGAGACCCCAGAAGTTTGGAGAAGCTAGAAACATGGATCATCTGAGGAAAAGCACAAAGAGGGAGCAGAGCCAGACAAAGAGAAAAGCCATAGGAGGTGTAACCACCAGAAGTACACTAGGGACAGAGCCACCCAAGCCCTTTGGAGTTCACAACTTGCCACAGATTGCCGGAAGTGGAATTGTGGGATTTAATGTTTGCCCTGCTGGATTTTGGACTTGCTTTGGTCCCATTCCTTTGTATCCTCCTATTTGTACCTTTTGGAATGGTAATGTTTATCTTATGCCATTGAATGCTGGAAGTGTTTCACCTTCTTTTCATTTGCACAGGGCCTCACAGCCAAGAGTTTGCCTTAAATCCCAGAGGAGACTTGGGACTTGGACTTTTCAGCAAGGCTGAAACTGTTAGGACTCTGGCAACTCTTAGAGATGGGCTAAATGCCTTTTGCATAAAGGGGTGAGCCTGAGTCTTTGGGGAGGCCAGGGGTAGAATGTTATGGCTTGTGTCTAGATGCCCTCCCCCAAGCCTTATGCAGTCATAGGTGGGGCTTTTACTGAGGGGCTGAATCTAGAGTGTGTGATGCTGGGATTGACTCATTGTGCAATGCTAGGCTCAAGGGTACTAGGTTAAGGGTGTGAGTGCTACCTGCCCTAAGTAGTCTGAATAAGATATAAGGGATAGAAAGAGCTGCAGTCACCCCTTGTTGCCTTTGCTATGTTTCACCGCCATGAACTGTTGCCCCTCTGCCATGTGCTACCCTGCCTTGCAGCCAGCTGATTGTGGACTGAAACCTCGACAAACTATGAGCTAAATAACCCTTTCCCCTTTTAACTTCAGGTGTTGGGTATTTTGTCTCAAGAAAAAGTAACTAAGACAGAGACTAAGCATATTGGGCATTGTTTTGTTTTGCTTAATTACCATCCAGATATCTTCTTTCATGAAATGTCTATTCAGATCTTTTGTCAGCTTTTTATCAGGTTGTCTTATTGTTGAATTTTGAGATTATTTTTGTGCATTCAAGGTTCTGTTACCTTATGATTTATGCAATTTGGCCATGCTTTCTCCCATTTGGTGGCTTATCTTTTCATCCTTTAAGCATATCTTTCGAAGAACAAAAGAATTTAATTTTGATGAAGTCCAATTTATAAAGTTTTTTTTGAATCATGCTTATACACCATGCTTTTGATATTGCATCTAAGCAATCTTTGGCTAACCCAAGATTACAAAGTCTTTCTTCTACATTTTCTTTCACAAGTTTTAGGTTTTGCTTTAACAGTTATGACCCATTCTGAATTATAAATTAAATTCTAAAGAAGAAAGAGGAAGACAGTAAAGCAAGGCTGGGTGGTCCAGGGTGCAGTCTGGGCACAGCGAAGTGGGCAGGAATGGGCAGAATCCAGGCACTGAGTCACCTGCGCTCCAGCCCCACAGCTTCCTCTCAGCTCTGTGAGCTTCAGTGACTGTTGCATACTAATTCTCTGGGCCTGGAATGAATGCCCATCCATGTAGCCATCTCAACCCCAATGGGTCCTTTGGCTTGAAAATCCAGAGTCCCTCAGGTCTTACCTCACTGTCCAGATCAAGCTGCTATGTTGCATAATTCCATTCTGTGTGAATGTTGTCCCTGGAGTGCAACGTAGTTACTATGTCCTTTTTAACTAGCTCAAGAGTCTTGTTATATATTTATATAACACACACACACACACACACACACACACACACACACACCCCTTTTCTCTATAATACTTGTTACCATTTGTATCGTTATATAAATATATGGTTAAAATCTCTTTTCTCTGACAGACTGTAGCTTTATTTTCAGTACTGAGGATTGAATCTAGGGGCTTCATACTGAGCTACATCCCTGCCTTTTTTGTTTGTTACTTTGACACAAGGTCTCAGTAAGTTGCCCAGGCAGGCTTCAAACTTGTCATCCTCCTGCCTCAGCCTCCCAGAGTTCTGGAGTTACATGTATGCACCACTATCCCCCCGACTATAGATTCTTGACTCCATGTCTTCTTTGTTTACTAATGAATCTTCATGACTAACACAGTACTCTGTGGGAAGGAGGCTCTTGGTGCAAGTCTGGGAGTCCAAAGTCTGCAGAATCTGGAGTTCTTCAAGGGCAGGAGGAAAGGGCATCCCATTGCGGAAGAGAGGGAGAGCATGCAGTTCCCTTTCTTTTGCCTTTTTGCTTTTCTTCCAAAACAAGCAGCAGGGGTTTCTGACCCCAGCTGTGGATGGTGCTGCCCACACTGAGGGTGGGTCCGCCCCACTCAGTACACTGACCACCATGCCACTCTTCCCTGGAAACGCCCATGCAGACAAACCCAGAATCTAGGCCTCACCCCATCCGGGCATCTCTCGATCCCTTCAAGTTGACACCCAAAATTACCCCTCACAATTACGACCTGAAAAAGTTCAAAGCACTCTGCCAGCAGCATAGACAGTGGACTTTTATAGGCTGAAAACAGAGGCAAAATAGAAAAATCACTCGATTGCCCATAGCTAAGCATTTGCCTGAGCGCGATCTAATCAGCTGGCTGCCTGTGACTGGCAGAAGCTTGCCTGTTTGTGGTGGGCTGAAACCCAGTTGGTACAAAAAAATATCCTACTTGGTTCAGTTTAAGCATAAGTAGATTGTGATTTGATAACTAAGTTAGGTTGCGGGTTGTTATGTAGGAACTCAAAAAACAGAGATAGTTTCTACTGAATGCCTATCTCTTACACCACTGTAACATCAAAAATCCCAAGTCAGACTGTCATTAGGCAGGGACCATCTGTGTAGGGTTAAAATGAGAAAGTATGTGTGAAACTGCTTGACAGTGTTCAATTTTATGATTATTACTTTTGAACAAAAAAGCTTCAATCTACAGTAGGAATGAAAAGGTTTGATTGCATAAAATTTACATGAGAAGATGGGTCAGTAAGATTTAGTTCATCATATTAAGAGACTATCTGTCTATCTTTATTTCATCTAAGGGGTTCTCAGTAGATCCACTGATCTGCATGCAGTGGCTCCTACTAAGTCGATGCGTATAGTCTATTGGTTTTTCCCTAGTACTTGTAATTAATTCTAGAGACAGAAATAATCTCAAAAAGAAGTATGCCTGTCAACATAATAGGGAAAATTTTGAAAGTCTTGGATTCTGGCTTATGCTTTATGATTATGGTAAATATTAAAAATGGTTGTATCTTCTCTTCAGATAGCTGACCTTTTCTCAGTTAGTACGTTCCCTCAAAATTCAATTTTGTACAAAGATAAAGTTGTAGCCCTGTCCCTCTTTTCTTCTACATGTGCATTTTCTTGATCCTTTGTTTACCATTAATTTGAAGACTTTCTGAATCACTTTATAGTGTATTTGAGTTTTGCTTTGAATTCCAATTTGAAAGCTTTTTTTTAAATGTGAGTTTTCCCATTTATATTTGTTAATATGGAAGGTTGATTTATTCTCAATCTAGTGTTTTAGCCATGTCCCATATACTTTGTGTTTTGGTTTTATTTTTGTTTACTTAAATTTTCTCTTTTATTCCTTCTCTTTGACTTAGGGATTATTTGCATGTGTTAACTTCACAACACATAGGGATTGTATAGCTTTTCCTTGGTTCTTACAAATTCCTCACCGTCAGTCTTCATCTTTATTACTTTGTTTTTTAAACCCATGAACTGGCTCTGCCTTTTGCCTTTCTTTTCTTTCCCCTTTCAATTTCTGCAAAATGCATACTTTCTACATTGTCAGGATTTATAACATTCAGTTTTTGTTCTGCTCTGGTTTTTCTAGATACAGTTCTGCCACCACTTCTCACATGTTCTGCTGCTCACTCAGTCGTCTTGTGGTTTATTTCTCAAATCACTCCCAAGAAGGCTTATTATGGTAACGGTATTTCCTGAGTTCATCACATATCACAGCTTTGTAACTGTTGTCTTTATGTTTCACAGTCTCTCTGAAAAATTCTTGGTTCACTTTCTTTTTTTTTTTCTTTGAAGATTTTAAAGTTCTTTTTAGCATCTCCGAGAATTGAATGTCAATGTGGAATAGTCCAAAATCAGTTGCAGTATTTTCCTTCTCTGAATGATTTCATTATTTACCTGGTCTTCTGAGTATTATTTATTTTTGAAATTCAGTATGTTTAGGATATGTCTTGGAGTTGAACACACTGCGTCAGTTTTTGCTGGAATATGATTCCTTTTCATATTTAAGTTTAACATATCTTATTTTTGGAAATAATTTGATTTCATCTACTTTTAAAATTTTATCCTCTTAATCTTTTTCAGATGCCTATAATTTTCTTCTTAATATTTCAAAAACTTGCAGTTTTTGTTTTTCCCTGTTTCTACTTTCAATTTCCTATACACTGTCCAGCTGTCTGCTTCCTTCATTTGGGATGAATGTTGCTTTTTCTTCCACTTCCTCTTTTCTGAGGTTTGTTAGCATTTTCTCCTGAATTTTCCCCACCTCTTCCCTAGGTTTTCATATGCAGTAGCTTCAAAGGAGCAATTGCGCCTTTAAAAATTTTAAATTGACTGCATAGCGTTTGCTCACTGTTTTCATCTGCTATGTGACAGTGAGTATTCATTGTCCTCCACTTATTTTTCTTTTTCTTTTACTCTCTCCTCACTCTCACCATGTTGTATATTTTGAATAGTTTCTGTGATGGTTCATTTTGATTATTGATTTGGTACCAGGGGTTGAATTTAGGACCTCGCGCTTGCCAGGCTGGTGCTGTACCGCTGAGCTAAATCCCTGGCCCTTGATTGCTTACTTTTGATGGCGGTGACTTTTTCTCAGGCCAGCAATTACCAGAAGATTTATGGTGGAGAGGGCCGAGGGCTAGGAATTTTCGTGAGGATCCAGAGTTCTCTGTGTCAGGCCACTCAGCCCTTACTCCTTCCCAGCCCGTGGAGATCTCTGTTATTCCTCCGTTGCTACAGAGACTAGCTGTAAATATGCTTGTTTGTGTGATTTCTCATGTGGCTGCACATTCTCTGCTTCCTAATTTCTGGGAAGCTGTCGATGCAAGCATGTGCACTCTGCCTCTACTGCCACAGATAATTTTAATTTTGCTCACCAGGATGTTTGTCACCATCAAGAAATATACTTTGCTGGTTCTTCCAAGATCCAAGCCCACAGCATCTTTTTCTCCACTTCCGACCACATGTATCTCCGTTTCATCTCTGCTTTTAGCAGCCTTTCCATCTATTTGGTGGTGTGCGGTTTCTCTTGCCTGGTTTCACCACAAATGGAGTTTGCATTTTTAAAAATTTCTCATCTTCCTTCTGACTTTCAGATGTTTCCTAAGAAAATAAGGGAGACAGTCTGACTTCAAACCACTGTCTTTAACTGGAAGTTCAGCTTATGAATTATAGAGACCAGTGGGTTTTTTCTGACACTGTGTTGCATTGTGTTAACGCTAGTTTTGATAACAAAGACATTTTCAAGGGCAGTGTAATGACCAATAATTCAATAGTACTTAGAAATAAGAGGGCATCAACATAACCATTATGGAGGAATTTTCAAAAACATCTGCCAAATAATATCAAAGTTGTGTATGTTATGTCGCCTAAGAGGTTTTTCTGACATCTTTAATTATAATACAGATGTTTACTCATCTTGTGACTTTTACTTTTGTTTTATTTTTGTGGTACTGGGACTGAACACAGGGCCTCATGCATACTAGTCAAGTTCTGTACCACTGAGCTATATCCCAGTCCCATGTGACTTTTAAAACATATTGTATAAAAGGAATATAATATAAATACCATGTGGAAGAACTTCCACAAAACCGAAGTGAACTGAAGCTAGTTTCATGTGAATGGGTCCTGGCTTGACTTGTTTAATCAACCTACGTAGACCTCAAAAGTTT
Organism: Heterocephalus glaber; assembly: GCF_000247695.1. The sequence continues at coordinate 4,199,234 of NW_004624879.1, read as the reverse complement.
TAAACCATGAATGTTAATTTCTATCATGAATGCTAGTTGATTAAGTGAGAAGTCTGTGGTAACTTTTTATGAAAGGACAAGCATTAGGTTTTCATCAAGAATCACCCCCTTGATTAAACTATTGTTAGTATGGAGAAAATAAGGTTGGGCCTGAGTCATTTTGAATGTAGGACTGTAACTCTCTATAGACAGTAATTTCTTTAATTGATACTGCTTTATTAAAGTATTGCTTGTTAAGTGGAAAAAGAGAAAATCAGTGAAGGAATTTTTGTCTTAAAATGTTCTGATTCTTACCTGGAATTTTAGAGTGAAGATTTTTAAGAGTTTCTGTTTCTCACTCTTCAAAGGAGAAAAATTGTTTTGCTGAAAATAAAGGACATCATGTTATATTTTATTGAAACAGTTCTCTGCAATTGACAGCCATAATAGCTTCACTTGAGGCTACTCCTGCTTACTGTGAGTATAAATGTAAAACAAAGCAACAACCACCATCTCCACACCTTAATGTGGTGGTTTAAAATGCACCCATAAATGTTTTGATTCTGTTTCTTTCAAGGAGTAAAGTTTAGCATCCCTCCTCTTGATGGCACCTGGACATGGTGACTCTCTTTTAATGATGGAATATGGTTGATGTGATGGTGCATAGATTAAAAAAAAAATCATCATGGCTCTTCCTTTGGTCTTGTTTTTGGATCACTATATTTTGAAGATGCTCCAGGGTCCCATAGAGGGTTGGTGTGGCAAGACACTATGGTCTCCTGGCATTAGCAAGGAACTGAGGTCTTCCTTCAACAGTGGTGTGTGTCAGCCATGTTGGCAGCAGATGCTCTGGGCCTGTGGTGTCTTGAGATGCAGCCGCTGTCTTGACTGCAACCTTATGAGAGGCCTTGAGTTGAAACCATGCAAAGAAGACACCCCTGAATCCCTGACCCACAGACACTGTCACCTACCAAATCCCTGTGTTACGTGGGTAAGCATTCAGATAATTTGTTATGTAGCAACAGAGTGCTAAAACCATGTGGCAGATTTCACTCTCTCTATAAGGACATATCCACACAGACCTTGCACCAAAGTTCTATAAATCCCAAAGCAACCACCTTAGTACTTGTCACTTGTTTGCTTATTCTGTTTTCAAAATCTTACTATATCTTCAACCCATTAACAATTGAACCAATTAGAAATTTCAAAAATATGAAAGTTCCAACATTGTCTGAATTCAGTGGAAGAAAAGACTAAATATTTTTGTAGGTTGAAATGGGTTTCTTATCCAAATAAAGAATATTGAAACACTAGATGGCTTTTGGGAAGAATTTCCAGAAAAGGAGTGATTGAAATGGAAACTTCTCTGTTTCTCAATTTCTAAAAATGCTACTAATAAGTAGAAAAAAAAGTACAACAAATAATCTTGTTAACTTATCTCATGTACTACTCCATGTAGGCCATAAAAGGAAGCTAATTATTAGCCAACAGCTAGACCATGATTTAAAAAAAAAAAAAAAAGATCAAGGGCAGCCTCAGTACTTGAGACAATAGGAAATAAAAATGAGAAATAAATAGAAACATATGGGCACAGTTGGTTAGTAATTGTTTTATAAAGTATTAGGGATGAAGGCAGGCGAATGCACCTGGGGTTTGCTGAATTTATTTACCAAGTGAGACCTAAACCTATTTTCTGCCAAAAGGATGTAGGTTGTAGGTAATGAATGTTTAGTCATCAAACAATTCCTTCTGCTCATCTCCACCTTGAGACCAACTGATTACTTTTGAAGTACCTTATTAGGGGCTAGAAAACTCCTCCTCTTCCTAAATCTCCCCTCTACTAGAATTATGCCATTTTGAATTTTACCTCCAGTTTTTAGAAGGGAAATGTGTTCCAAAAAGAGCCCTACACAAGACAATAAGTAAAAATTGGTTTATTCTGATTGAAGCTCAAAATACATTATTTAAGAATAGTTTATTTTTTCAGTGAGCATATCTTATTACAGCACCTCATATAACTCTTAAGGATAAATTAGTGCATGTAGTTTACAAAACTGTCTCTAGTGGGAGTAAAGGATAAAAGCTTTATGTTTTTCTCATGCGACTGTCTTCCAGCAGCACTGTATTGATATTCTCTCTCTCTCTCTCTCTCTCTCTCTCTCTCTCTCTCTCTCTCTCCTATATTTTAGCCAGACTTTGGGCTGATCCCATTGTTTTCCTGGTTACTTTAAGGTTTTATCTTTATAGAGTATTGTGTTACAGCAAAATGCTGCTATATTTGGTTGTAGGACTAAGATACTCCCTTCTGTCTACTTTCTCCCTTTTTCTCACTGCTCTTCCTGGCCCTCTAGGATTAAGCACAGAGGAGGGCAGATTGGTAGAAAGGGCAGAGTCCTACGTGATCAGAGCTGCCCTGATGGCTGAACCCAGAGCGGGGGCTACCGTGGAGCAGGGAAAGTCCCCCGCCCAAGGTGGGAAATGAGGGTGAGTTTCCCAGAGCGTTCCCCTATCGTGGACTCTGTGTGAGGTAGTTGGGTTTGACTCATTGGAAGGATCCCACCTCAAGAGATCTGCCCCATGGGGCTAGGTAATCCTGTTGAGGGAGGATCCTTCGGGGTGTTCTCTTGTAAGTGGGAGCTGAGGAGGATTACTGGGCCTGATCAGAGGCTCAGTGCCAGATAGTGGCTGACAGGAAGTCCCCAGAGAGGAGACCGACCCAGATGCTCCACAAACTCGAGTGAGCATGTGGGCATCTGGACACCAACACGGATGGCATTGTTCTGAGTCAGGTGAGGTCTTGTCTGCTCCTCCCCTGCTCTCTCTTCCATTCACAGGTAAAGGCACGTGGTGAATGAAGGAGACAGCTGTGGAGAAATAGCACGGAAGCTCCTGCTTTCCCCTCTTGCCTGTTGCAGGTCTCTTCAGACAGAGTCAGGCTTGAGATTCAGAAGGAGGGGAAACTTCCAGATGGTTGAAAGGTGGAGTCGTTGATTATTACTGGATTGGACATTTCAGTCCATCCAAATGAGGGTGTGTGTCAATATCTGGCAGCGAGTTGCAAAACATTTGCTTGATGTTGTCTAGGTGTGTGATGAGCTCACACACCTAAAAGGCATGGGCAAGAGGAAAAGAGGAAAACAGCTATTTTAGATGCTTCCTTTCTGAGTCTAGCTTATTCTTTAAGACAGACAACCAAAACATTTAGCATCTGGCACATAGTAAGTGCTCAAGAAATGTTTGGTGTAATTATTGTCATCTTCAATGTTCTTATTAAAATACCCAATTCTTTCATGGTCAGACCTTGTGATGAAAAACATCCTGGTAAAATTCATAGAGGCTGTAATGACATAGCGTTTAAGAGTTCTTTTGTTAGTGTCCAGGAAAGTACCTGGAAATTCCCATTTTCTGTTTAATAAAAGATACTCAATTAAGTTTTAATGTGGTTTCAGTACTAATTTCCTCTTGGCTAGGCTGAAATAATGAGGGAAAATGAGGAGGTTCAGGTGTGTTACTAAGTCAAATTCTAGAGGTTTGGAGGAGGGGATCAGAGAAATAGCCCCTTGAATAAGATGCTCTGTTTTCAAGCTTCAGGAGATTGTGATGTAGGTGTGAAAAAGGGCAGGGGTTGAATCCTAGCAGAGTGGTATCACTAGGCCAGGGGTTATTGCTGCCTTTATGAGACACGCTTGTTCCAATCTGGATATGGCTCTTGTAAAGAATTTTTTCTACCAAAATGAAAATAAAATAGCAGATGAAATGCTTATTAGCCATCCTTGGTGGACAGTACTTAACTCCAATGATTGCATTTTGTTGTTGCTGATGATACACTTTTATTTTACAACAGTTGTAGATGTACAGAATTATTGTCATGGTGCTACAGAGGCCCCATATCCCCTACATTCAGTTTGCCTTATTACTGACATCCTAACTTTGGTACAATTAACAAGCCAGTATTGAAACATCATTACTAACTAGAGTCCATGTTTTATTCATGTTTTTCATTTTCTCCCCCAAGCTCCATTTTCTGTTTCAAATTACATCTCAGCCACTACATTACATTTAGAAGTTTTATCTCCTCAGCTCCTATTGGCTGTAACAGTTTCTTAGACTTTTCTTGCTTTCAACGACCTTGACGGCTTTGAGGATTAAAATACTCATCAGGTATTTTGTAGAGTGCACTTCCCCTGGGATTCATCTTATGTTTTTCTCATGAGTAGACAGGTTATGAGTGCTGAGAAGACAACAACAGAAGCAAAGTAACATTCGTAGCACATCCCACCAAGGATATGCATTATTAGCATCCCCTTACGGCTATTGATACTGATCACCTGGCTAAGGAAGTGTTTACAAGATTTCTCGCTGTAAAGTCACTGTTTTTTTCTTCCCCTTCTACACTGTACTCTTTGGAAGCAAGTCACTTTGTTGAGTGTGCTCTTTATGAGTGGTTAGTTATGCTCCACTTTCTAGAGACCTGAGTATGTACGTGAGTTCTTTGGAATTTTTCTGCATGAGAGACGTGTCTTACCCTCCTTTATATTTATTCAATCATTTGTATCAGTTTGGACTTGGTATTTCTTTTGTATACTGGGTTATAGTTGAATAGCACATTATTTTGTTATCCAAATTGCCCCAGCCTCTGGAAGCTCTTTGACATATTAGTGTCACTTGAGGTTTCTTGTTTAAGTTTTTGCTTCTTTTAGTTTTTAAATTTTTTCACACTCTATTACCCCTGGCACTATATGACACCCCCACCCCCGCTCTCCTTGGATAATTCCTGCCCCAGTTCTAGGGTCAGCCATCCACTTCTCAAAGGAGTCAGTGTTCTATTGGAGATGATATGAGAAACAAAGAACTGGGTGCTAGCAAGTGCTTATTGCTACTTAAGTACATCTTTGCTTCTTGGTCCTCTTAGCTCAGAGCAAAGGATTATGTTTGTGTATGCTAGTCACTGTATGTATATATCTGTCTTAGTTTGTTTTGTGTTGCTATAAAATAATACCAGAGGTTGGGTAATACAGAAAGGAAAGAGGTTTATTTGGCTTATAATTCTAGCACCTAGAAAGTCTAAATAGCATCTTGGTGGTACCTGGTGAGGGGCCCTGGCTGCATCACAGCATGGCAAAGCAGAAGAGGAAGTGGTTGCCCACAGAAGGGGCCAAGTGCATGGGATGGCCTCACTTTGTAACAACTGCTCTTGTGAGCACTGATCCAGTTCTGTGAGAACTATGTTTATCCCTCCTAAGAGTAGTTCCTCAGGACCTAATCACCTTCCACTTGGCCCCACCTCTTAAAGACACATCATCTCTTAATACATTGGGAACTGAGATTTCAGCATGGAAATCTTTAGGCAGCACACAATCCTTATCCAAACCATAGCAACACATATGAATATTTCCATATGTAGCCATCAGTTTTAAATTAAGATAAGTGTGAGTTGATACTGATTCTAGTCCATTACCATGTGGGTCATCCTAGCTCTGCTCTTTGCTGGTTTGTAGTCTCCTATTCCAATGAGAAGCCTCCCTCTCACCAGCCTTCATCCATTCACTTTATTCTTTAGTATTGTGTACATGTAGAGTGGTTTCGTAACTGTTAGTCTGTACTCTTATGAAAATCAACTTTATCAACTAGATTACAGTGCTTATGAACAATTTCTTTTGTCTGTTATTTAGGTCAGCACCTTATTGTCTTACCCTACAAGATATATTGTTTCATTCCCTTTCTATCGTATTTCAGTGTTAAAGCCACAATCATATCTGGCTAGTGATAACATTTTTGAAAAATATTTGTGTAATATTCATAATTCAATGGCCCATAATTTACATAGACAACTTCCCATTATTAAACATTGAGCCAGTTATCTCTTGTTAGGCAGTTGCCTATTATTGGACTGTTATAAATACCATGACCAAGCATATTCTTGTGTATGAATAGTGTGTACAACTATTATATCATTATGAGGAATTCCTATAGATGATTAAACCACTAAATTAAAGAATATGAACATTTTAAGGACCCATATATTTCAAATTACCCTCCAAAATACAAATGGCATCAGAACTAAATGAGAACCCTGGAAAGACTTGAAAATTGTGATTTAAATTGATTTCTCCATTTGACTTACTAAAGCGTTATTATGCAAGGTTGATATTTTTTCACCATTTGTATTTCTTCATTCTTGTTTATCTCTCATGACAATTACCTATTTTTCTTTTAGTGTAGGCTTTGTTTTTCAGATAAACTTGAAATCTGATGCTTCATTTGTAGCAAGTCACTGAGCCCTCCCTGTCATTAGTAGCTTTGAATGTTCCTGCTTCATGGACCTTCCTGAGAGGTCTTGCTTTCTGAATGTGGACAGTGCTGAAGGGACTATTTCCTGAGAGCTCAGCCCAAGATCCTTCTCTGTTGGCTAATAAACACAGGATTTAATTCCTCTACGGCTGTAATTAACAAGCAATTACAGCAATGTCTGTTTCTCTTCAACGTGCTGTCAATATTTGAAGATTCTTATTGCAATCATTCTGCTAGAATACCACCTCAGAACTCCTCAGACGCAGTGAGGGCTTTCTATGTTTGTAACCTAGAATTTGTCTGTGTGCATGATGAGGTTCTTTCTCTGCCAACCTATACAAAGAAGCCTGCATCCTTGGAAAGGCTGGTCTCCTCAAGGCATGCTGCTCAATCTGAAACTCAATGAGGAGGCCTTCAAAGGAGTCTGTGTTGGGCTGTCAGGACCATCTTTTTCACAGTTGTATGGTGTAGTCCACATTTCTTGGGGTTCTCCTGGTCTTATCTTAGTGGTTTTGGTTTTCGACCTGGAGCCTCAAATGTTGTACTGGTTAATGTGAAATAATGTGCGATATGGTAGAGACAGCCAGTCTGCTGCTGTCCATACAGTCTTGGAAAAGTTACTTAATGTTTCTGACCTTCAGCTAAGCTGGTTGGTCGGGTGGATAATTTAATTGGACAAGGTATTTCCCAATCTGTAAAGACTCTGGCTCCACATGTCATCTGAATTGATCTTAAAATGACCTATCACAGGGGTGGGGATTTAGATCAGTGGCACCGCACCTGCCTTGCAAGGTCCTGAGTTCTATCCCCGGTACAAAAAAAAGACCTATCACAGACTTGGAAGGTGCTAGAAAGACCTAACCTGAAGGCCTTGCTTCAACTATATTGTTACACTTCTTACACCCCTGAGAAAGGTCATTTGCACACCCCACATCCTCCCTTTCATGTGTAGAGCTGGAGGACATGGCCAACATCCGATTGTGGTAGGTTTTCCTCTTCACCTCTTCACACTCTTTCTTGCTAAATTTAACCATCTTTTCTTCTTTCCTGAAAAGGAGCTATAAAAATCACTCTTATCCTCAAACTCAAATTATGCTTTGAACCAAGAAAGTGTTCAGAACTTGGCAATGCAATGTTTTTCAAGGATCCAAATGCAAAACAGAGTCACCCAAAGGCTACTTCATCATATTTTAATTCTATTTCATTTAGTGCTAATTTAAAACACAAAAACCTGTGGAGCAGAGCAGAGCAGAGCGGGCAGCTATGAAGTTAGAAGGTAAAGTCTGGGAGAGCAGATAACGTCGACTCCCTTCTATCCCTCCCCTCCTCAGTCCCCTTTCCTCCTCACCCAACTCCTGGCTTTGGCTTTCTTAGGATTTGATTTACTAAGTGCAAGAGATTTACTGGGCTAAATTCATCCTCTCTTCCTAAGGAAAACATGCCACTCCATACGATGATGCTACTGTCCCTTTACAACAGATTCAGTGCAATTGGTCTTCTCCACAAATTCAATCAAATGTACCAGGGAGGAGCAGGCTGGAGGTAATGGCCAGCAGTGTCAGAGCCAGAGAGATTTATCAGCACCCTCAGCCACACACACTTCACTTGGCTCCCTGGTTGTGGTGTTTTGTTTTTGTTTTTGTTTCTGTTTTTGTTTTCCTGCTTGGTCTCACCTCTGCAGAGGCTCCAAGAGCACTGGAACTGCATGAGAGTTTCAGGCACAACTGAGAACTTCTGGCAAAGTGTGTGAACTGGTGTGGCATGGGCTTGGCCGTGGGGCTGGTGCAGAAGGACTCCATCGAAGCAAATGCTTTTTCTCAGAATCCAGAGTGGATGGGATTGTACCAGGCAGGGCTCAAGGTCCTGTTATCCAGCAGGACGCTGCCTAGCAGTTCTCCCAGGGGTGAAGAACAAGATATTGACATCTTTAATTTCATTTCCTGTGATATTTTCTTTTTTCTTTTGGTACTGGGGATCAAACTTGGGACCTTCTGCTTGCAAGGCAGGCTGTGGAATCTTTGAGCTAAATCCCTGGTCCTCTTGTGATATTTTCAAGATGGGAACCAGGAAGGCAAGAGAGGAGAAAACTTCCGTAGCCCGGGATGAATGAGAAACATTGCCAGCTGGATACAAATGGAGTGATTCTATGTCCTTGCTTTCTGACACCTTCCTTGCTCAGGATGATATAGTTAGCTGCTAGAGATCTCAAACTCATGAACTTGGTGCACTATTCAAATTTTCATTAGGTAGACATGATTGAAGAAGTCGTAACAGAAGCTGGCATCTCCAGAAACTCCTATTTATCCACTAGGGTGATCTGCAATGATTGGGGCAAGGTGAAAATAGATTCTTACTGGACACAGGATCTTTTCTGGGGGAGTTGGGTACTGGGGATTGAATCTTGGGTCTTTGCACTGAGCTGCATCCCCAGCCCACTTTCCCCTGCTTTATTTTAGACAGGGTCTTGCTAAGTTGCCCAGAATTGGCTCAAATGTAGAATCCTCCTGTCTCAGCTTTCCAGAGTGCATATACCACCATGCCCAGCTCTTGGGGATCTTGATGACTGAATTAGAACCAAATGAGATCCTTAAGGGGTGACAAAACATGGTGTGACGGGAACTCACGTGGGCAGAAGTCTCATCAGTCTCTCACCAACAAGCCACACCCTCTCTCTGGGCCTCTGATTCCTCACTGGTAAAAAGTCAACTCTGAAATTCAGATTTTGGGGAGATTGTTTTAGGGGCCCCAATAAGATTGCTCTCAGCCTGTGTGAGGAACCACAGGAAGTCAAGGAGACAAACAAATGAGGTTTGTGCTCATTTTACACTCAAGCCTGCAGAGAAGCATATTTCATATTTGGACCTTCAGCTAAACAAGATAAATTATCTTTTAGGATAGAGATAAACAGAGAAATTTGGAAACCAGAAATTTGTATTCCAGAGTGAATATAAACCCATACAGAGCTATGCTTCTCACGAACACAGTGTCTGTTCTGCTTTTGGAGAATAAAGCTTCCCAAGGGCCTGAGGAAGTGGCCAACACCTTGAGATGTGCAGGAGGTCAGTGCAAACCCCAGACCCAGCCTGTTCAGCCCTGCATTTCCGGGGTAAGATGCTGAAGTAGATAGAAAATCAGATGAGTGCTTTTAAGCACTATTCACCCAAATGGAGATTTATTTACAGTTAGTGACAAAGATGTAGAGAGAATTAGAGGGGAGACAGGCAAGGACGTAGGGCGTGACGTGGAAGACGGCTATAGAAATGACCACCTGCTTATTGGAAATTGGCCTTTGCGAAACCTTTGCAGGTATAGAACAGTTATTTTTAGGGACGTGCTCACATACATTTACTAGAAGCCCCTAAACTCCATGACCCTTAGCTTACCCATGCAATGGCTCACCCTAGCAACAGCTCATTACAGCAACAAAGGCTAAGATTGGCCTAGAGTACACCAATCAGGGAAGACCCCATAACCCTTAGCACACCTGGGACCAGCTTATCCCTATAAGTTTGGGCAGAGAAAGACACAAGGTTGAGAAGCTCCTTTGAGCTCTCCCTGCTATATGGTTTGCTGTTCGGTAGCTTTGTCTTTGCTTTTTGTTATCTTATAAATAAACCTCTGCTTTGCACTACTTCCATTTCTGACCTCCTCATTCTGCGCCAGAAGACCTGAGTTCCTCATTCTCTGCTTGGGGGATTTTCAGCTTTGAGACAGCCTTGCCCCATTCCTGCATTCCTCGCCAGAGTGAGGTGGAGGGTCTTTCCACGGGAAGACCCCTACCCTCACACCCTGTTACGCAGAGCAGACAACTGCAGGATGTCTGATAGACTCTGTTAAGTCTTGTTCTTTAGACTTAAGCTTGTAGTAGAAGCCTGAGACAATAGGGGAGGCCATAAAGGATAGTACTGTTTCCCTACATGAATGCTATAAATAGGCTTAATCAATGCTTGTAACATACATATATGCGTTTTGCTAGGCACAATAGAAAACACAAATAAAAGGAACAACAGAATAATGTACCACTTATTTCTCTGTCTTTTTGTTTTCCCATCTGAAAATGAGGGCAATAATACTACTGACTTTATAGGGTTGTTAGATAAAGCATTTAGCAGAATACCTGGCATTCCCTAAATGTTTTTTATTATGTATAGAAAGTGGTGGTATGTGTCTTTGAAACTTTTATGAGATTTTCATGATTTATGAAACGTGACTTTTATTGTTTCATTGGATTCCCATAACAACCTGGCAAAAAGGCATCATCATTATGGATAGCAGTGGAGGCTTACCCAAGATTATATGCCTAAAAGGAGAACAGGGAGAATCTTAGTCTGTTTTCTGTTGCTGTAACAAAATACCTGAGACCAGGGGTTTATAAAGATTAGGAGATTATTCAACATAGTTCTAGAGGCTGGTAATCCAAAATCAGGCAGCTGCACCTGGCAAGTGCCTTATGCTGTGTCATAACATTGCTAGAAAAGCAAAAAGCAAAGGGTATGTAGGGAAGAGACCAAATGAGAGATGGCCTTGCTCTATAACAACCCAATCTTTTGGTAACAAATCCAGTTTCATGAGAGCAAGAACTCATACACTCCTGACAGAATTAACCCAGTTCCATGAGAGTAGCATTAATCCCTCTATGATGGCCGAGCCCTTATGACCCCAACACCTCTTAAAAATCCCACCACCTCTTAATACTGTTAAACTGGGAATCAAATTTCAACATGAGTTTAGAGGGAACAAATAATATTCAAAGCATATCAGGGCAAGTTTGAATCAATTGATCACTATTTTCACTTTGCCAAGCTGCCTTTGATAAAGACATAGGAAAACAGAGCCCATGCTCTTGAGAGCCTTGCTGTGTTATTGGAAAATACAAAGGCTAAACAAATGAAAACATTGAGTTAAACATGTAATACAATAGTGCTGGCCGTGCACTGGACATTTGTAATTCATTTAGGACAGAATCCTGACTCAGAAGTTGATGTGGGCAGAGGGTAGAAAAGTGCAGCTGCTACCCAAGTGAGCACTCATTGAGGCTGATGTGGGCATGTTCTGGTCCGTTACTGGTCTGCATGTGGCACATATGCAGCCATGGCACACAGTTATGGCTGTCTCTAGTCAAAAACTCCTCAGCCTGTGGCGCTGTTTATCTACCTCCAACATTTAGTTTCATTGTGATCTCTCTGCCCAGATGTCTTCTCATTAGAATCTGATTACAGCAAAGAAAGCTGTATGAAATTCAACAGATGAAGGTGAAAATGATTGATTTGGTTTCATATATTTCTTCTTTCCTAGACTGAATTCCCAATTTAATTTCAACTGTGGGTGTGTGGATATTTGTACAAGGGAAAAGGCTGAATATAGAGGGATGATGGATATTCATACATGAATAATTTGGAGGAGGAAGAAATTTTTAGGACGGGAGAGATTTATTGGAGTCATTTAAAGATGTTATACATTTTGTTTATCTGGTTTGCTTTTCTTAAATATAGTAAACCTGTGAGAGATCTGAAATCAATAGGATTGTAAATAAATAAGCTCCAAAAGGTTGGTGATTACATCTTTCTTGTCCACTGTTGTATGTATAAGGCTGGTACATAGCAGGTGCCCAGTGTATATTGGTCCAATGAATGAATTATTTGCTTAAGGAACCAATGAAGACTTACATTGTGAATTTACATGAAATTCATCCAGCGTAGATGAGTATTTTGATTGGCTGGCCATGGAGGAATCATAGAACATTTGACTTACCATAGCCTCAATACTAAAAAGAATACCTTTATTCTAATTTTTACAAACAAAATCTCTTGAACAAAGATAAGGATAATAAATTCCATGAAACTCCATCTGCTATGAAAAAAACATATTTCTCAATAGTTGCTACCATCATACCATCCTGTAGCACATAGGCATCCTTTCTTTCTAATGCACTGGAATGATCAAGAATTGACTTTAAATGATACTGATGTGTGTTTTCCTTCTGTACCTCCAGCGAATGGTCCTAATGGAGACTTTGCAGCTCATTGGGAACATCTGGGAATCTGGCATTTTCAGACATTGGAGGCAAATTACAGAACACTGTATAGTTACATTTTCAGTTCTTGTCATTTCTTTGTATAGATCATATTTCTATCTGGTGTTATCGTCTTCTGCCTCAAGGACTTCCTTTGACATTTCTTGTTGTGTGGGTCTGCTGGGGAGAAAGTCATTCAAACTTTCTATGTTTAATCTTCGTGTTAGAAAGATATATTGCTAAGCATAGAATTCTAGGCTGGCAGGTTTCTTCTGGAGGTGGTGGTGAGGTATATTAAAGATGTTGTTCCATTTTCTTTTTGTATGCATTGTTTCTGATGAGAAGTCTTCTGTCATCAGTATCTTTGTTCCTTTGTATTTAACCTGCTTATTTTTGGAGGGGGGGTGTCTCTGGTTGCTTTTATGTTTTCTTATTTGTCACTTGCAATTTCTTTCTAAGAACTTAATTATGAGCTTTGGTGTAGTTGTCATTTAATTTATTTGGCTTGGGACTTGGTTTGGTGGATTTATACTTTTTATCAAATTTGGAAATTTGTGAAATAATCTAATTTTTTTCTCCTGCCTTTCACTTTTTTGGAGACACCAAATAAATATAGATAAGGCTACCTGAAGTTGTTTCACAGCTAAGATATTTTGCTTATTTTTAAAAGTTTGGCATTATCTCTGTTTCATTTTTGATAGTTTCTATTGTTACTTCTTCAAGTTTAAAAACCCTTTTTTTCCCCCTGCAAGTCTTGGTTGGCTTTTAATCCCTTTAGAATAGTTTTCATCTAAGACATTGTAGTTTTCCTCTGTAGAAGTTCAATCCTTTTTATTTCATCTATGTCTTTAATTAACTCTTTGAATATATGGAATATAGTTATAATAATTGTTTAATGCCTTGTCTTTTAGATATAATATCTGTGTCAATTCTTTTTCAGTTAGAATAGATTGATTTCTCTCTTCATTAAGGTTGTATTTTTCTATTTCTTTGCATGCCTGGGAACTTTTTAATGGATTCCATACATTGTGAATGTTATCTTTTTTACTCTATAAATGTTATTGAACTTTATTCTGAGCAAGTTACTTGAAAACAGTTTGAACTGTTGGTCTAAAAATCATTTAGACCACAGCAGGATTTCTCAACCTCTGCACTATTACCATTTTGCAGCAGATAATCCTTCTTTGCAGGATTTCTAGCAGCATTCCTGGCCTCTACCCAGTAGCTGCCACTAGGAGGCCCCTTAAGTGATGACAATAAAATGGTCTTCTAAAATTGCTAAGTGTCACCTGGGAGTAAAATTACCCCTAGTTGAGAATAAACAATTTAAGATTTATTTTGCATCACGACTGAGGCAAGACCCTTTGACTGCTTTATTTAGTACCCTATGAAGTCTTATAGTCTGACTGGTAAAAGCGGGTATGATTGTTAGTCCTCATGTATTGGGTATGTGCTCCCTTAAATCTGGTAGAATGTGTCTTTCCTCAACATTAGGGGGTTTCTTCACGTGTATGTACTGATCAAGACTGTGCTGAATACCTTGGCGAGACCCTGTGAAGATCTCTAGAGTTGTCTCCACAGCTTTTGCCTCTCCGTTCTGTTCTGCCAATTTACCTGCTTGGTCTCTCTAGCTTCCTAAGTTAATCTTTTAGGTTTAAAGAGTCTGCTGGGCTCTCCTCTGCTTCTCTTTCCCTATTCTGCAAAATGGAAACTCTAAAGGCAATAACTTGGGAAATCTTGTGATTTACCTTATTTGTTTTCTGTCTCATCAATCCCTGGTTTCCTTTGTTAACCTGATATCAACTGTACTGAAAAAAAATTTTTGAGACAGAGTCTCACTATATTGTTCAGGCTGGTCTTGAATTCACTGCATAGCCCAGGTTGGTCTCAAACTCATGGCGACCCTCCTGCCTCTGCCTCCTGAGTGCTAGGATTATAGGCACATACTGCTCAGTTTTTTTGGCTGTTTGAGATAAGAGAGTAAATGCCAGTATTACCTCATCTTGGCAGAAAGTGGAAGTCCTTTACTGATTTAAAAAATAATGCAATTAAGTGATAGAAAACTAAGAGCACTATAAAATAGAGCTGGATATAAAATCACCCAAAGGTAATTATTATTGACATTTTAATACACAATATTTCCTTTTTATTCATTGAAAGTGTTACTTTCGTTAAGTCCTCACCAGTATTGGGAGTTATAAGCTTTTAAGTTTGATAGGTAAAAATAGTACCTATGTTTCATTTTAAACTTCCATTTCTTTGTTCATCAGTTGAGATTAATTTTTATGTTTAACCATATATTTGTTATTGAGTTATATGAGCTTTTAATATATTCAAGATATTTATCTTTCACCTATTTTATCAGGTGCACCCCCACCCCATTTGATACTTAACTTTAATTTTGATTTTTCGACAAATAAGTTAAATTTTTTATGCAGTTAAATTTCTTAATCTTTTCCTTTGTGATTATATTTCTGTAGCTTTTGTTTAAAAAGTCCTTCCCATCTAAACATTACATAAATATTATGTTCTTTCCAGGTTTTTTAAAAAACCTTAATTGTAATTCTTCTCTTCTTAATCCAGCTAGAATTTATATCAGTAAATGGAATGCTGAAGCAGGTATTTAGATGGGTTTCCCTCAAAATGACTTCTCCATTCTCCAACACCTTTTATGGGATACTTCATCCTTTGCCCATGGGCTTTTAAAAAACATTCACAAATCATATTTAATACAATATAAGATCCTACTTGGCAGGAGCATCTATGTCTGGAGTGTCCATTCTGTTTCCCAGGCTTCTCCCGAGCATCTGTTTTCATGTCCAAGGTGCTCTTTGATTCACACATTCCAGCATATTGAATATGAACAGAATGTCGAACTTTCCCTTCTTCCTTAGCCAAGGAACTCCTGGTGAGCATAAGGTGTAGGCACCTATAAAGGCTATAATGAGAGCTGTTGGCAGCAGCCACTGAGTCTCAGACAGTTGGAAGCAAGTCATTTTTTTTGTAGTATTAATAAACAACTCTCCTCTCAAGACAGAGCTTTCATACAGTGTACACATTCACACACACACAAGCATGGTGCTATCTTGTCAGCTTATCACCACCCTCTCTGACTGTCACTCTTTACCAATTGAAGAGCCAAAGTAGGGAGAAGGTGAGAAGAGAGATTGCTGGTGCATATGCAACTGTCAAAATCTAAATATAGGTCATAGGAGTGACTAAGAATCATCTCCACAAATCCATCTCTCCCCAGCACGTTTTCTTATGTCTGCATCTTCAGTCTGCTCTTAGGCTCTTTACTAATGTTTCCTTTCATTTTTCTAATGATCTCCCAGCAGGACTAGGTGGGACTTTTCAAAGGGATGAATGGTTATAGGATTTAATTCCTTCATGCCCATGGCAGAATCGAACCCAGGCATGTTCCAGTGACATATTTTGGTTGATGAAATATGAACACAGTGCTGTTCGGGATAGAACTGGTAATATTCCACATGGTTGGCCACTCAATCAGCTTGGATTCCAGTGTGAATAGAATCTCAGCTAATAATGAAGAACATGTCATGCAAGTGAGAAATAAATCTTTGTTGTTTGAAGCCACAGAAATTTAGATGATATTTGTTCCACAGCATACCTCATCTAATCTGATGGAGATACAGTATACTCTAGTTTCAAGACAAAATAATGGGACATACGGCTTATGAGACACATGGATATGTGTGTACTTGGAGCATGGTGGAAGCTGGAGGATGCCTTTCTCCTTCCTCATCCAATCAGTGGAGCTGTGGAGACTTCTTTGCCCACCAGTGATGATAACAGAAACCAATATTTTAAATCAGAACTGTTCTAGTATCTTAGATGCAAAACCCCAGGGCTTTTCTTAGTATGGCTGGCTAGGAAAAAGAGCATAGTCTTGTCTTCTGTGGTACAACTGTTGTTGTGGCAAAGCAAAACAGTTCAGTGTTACAGCCATGGGTTATAGCAGTTTGAAAACTTGAGAATCTGGAAGCTAGTAGCTGGGTGGCTCAGAGGAGTTTACCCACTCTGAATTCTGAGCCCTGAGTTGAAGTAGGAGTCACCTTATATACAGTTGAGAGGAAGTTGAGAGGAACCTTTTAGGGTGGAGATATAGCTAGAAGTGGGAACCTCTCCAGTTGGAGTTAACACAACAAACACTTTTGATACATTAAGCACACACAGGGCTCAATGGGCACAGACAGTTACTGAACATGATACATGGGCAGCACAAACAGTTACTGAACAATTTGATACATTGGGCAGAAACACCATGTCTGGAACAGTACATTTTATGGAAACAAAAACATAGCACAGGGCAAAGGCTTGCCATATTGTGTATCATTGCCCCATTGGTCAGTTCAGTCTTTGTGAAGGACATTTGAGATTAGTGTGTAGATGTAAATATTAGTGCATGTCCTGGCTTCAAGTGATCTTGTAAATTTGGTCACTTCTCTAGCAGGTGTTCTGTGAAAGCAGAAAAAGAAATAAAGGGTTCCAAGCAGATGCTAAAGCAACGGCAAGCACCAGGATTTCTAAGTCTTATCTTGGGTCTAAAGCAAGGATCAGCATATTAAATTTTGTATTCAATTGTGTCTTTATAATATTAGGGGCTTTTCCATTTTTTTCTTGTCTACAATGTTACAATCAGTAAACTTAGGTAAATTCTTCAGCTCAGGTGATATAATTTAAAATAAGTTTCATTTCTTATATAATTATTTCAATGGTTTTTCATAATCTGGATTTCAAAAGATTTCACTATGCCTTGTTGATTCTAGAGATTATATTCTCATGCCTGCAGATCCTCTTTTTTTCTTTTCTATCACCCTTTTCATATCTGTGGTTAAGCCTCTTGATGATCACTAATTGAATGGAAGGTCAATGCAAATTAGTTACCAGACTGAGTTAGAGCCAGTTTTTAAAGGGTAATATTTTAAACCCAACCAGCAATTTGTTATGACTTGTGTCTGAATGTCCCCACAAAGCCTCATGCAGTTGTAAGGTGGGCTGAGTCTAGAGTGCGTGATACAGGGATTAATGCATGTGACTACTAAACCATGTGAGTGATTGGTTTGGCAGTGCCCTAATCCTGGTAGTCTGGATGGGATAAAAGGGGCAGAAAGACGTGGTACGGTCTCTTGTTTTTGCTGTCTTCTTCTGCCATGAACTGTTGCCCCTCTGCCATCCTGCTTGGAGCTGGCTGATTATGGACTGAAACCTCTACAAACTATAAGCTCAATTAACTTTTCCTCCTTTAACTTTGGGTGTTGGGTATTTTGTCTCAGCAATGAGAGAAAAGTAACACACAACTTCGTAAATTTTCACAAAGTTCTGTCAGAAGACTTCCAAGGGGAAGTTCTGTGGAGCTGCTGGATTGAGTAGATAAAACTTATTTATAATTAGCAGCCTTATTTGCATGAAAACAGTGAATGGGTTAAAGTCCTTAAAGTGATTTCCTCTCTTCCAAGTTTTGAATGGGCTCCTGCAATTGGTTTGGTTTAATCATCTGCTTGGCAGAACTCTGCGTTAGGGCATACTGAACCCCAGTCTACACTGTATGAAAGTATGACAAACGCTGAGGTAGTGTACTCAGAAGAAATAGAATGCTATTGAATTTATTTGTGTGTTTTAAAAATAGTAATTGAGTTTTTAAAAGTTTCCTATTGCCCTGTTCCTTCCTAGAGAACCAGGAAAGAACAGAAATCTCAAATTGATTAAGTTTTGTTATCTATGGAATGAGTAATTTGAAATAGAAGTTAAATTGTAGAAAATAACATTTCATGCTCACCTTTGCATGTGTACTGAAATCCAGTGTTACAGTCATGGCCTTATATCATAATTCTGTGTGCACTGTGAATGGTGTCCTATTAGAACTGACCACCAATAGGCATAAGGCATTGCAGTTAGACAGTTTATTTGCCCGTGGCTATTGATTGAAGAACGTGGGTTGATCTTCCTTTTTCGTTTGACAAGATTACATTCCTCCTGCAAGTCTCAGATCAAACACCATTTCTTTTGAGTCTTCCTATTCTCACTGTTTGTATCAGTCATGGTTACAGCGAGAAACAGATGAACATGCAAATTGGGTAATTTGTGGAGAGTTTATAAATGGTCTGTTACAAAGGTATGGCCAGGTATATGGAAACTACCAGGCATAGATAGAAGCTTGAAAAGACATCAGGGCTTGAAAAGACAAGGAATAGTGTGGTCACTAGGACCTGATGCCAGTAGCTATGAGTAGGGAAACCATAAAATTGAAAGTGAAAGCTTCATGGCCAACACACAGTGACTCAGTGGGGAGGAGGATGGAGAGCAAATATCCCAACCTTGCTCTGCTTTGTAACCTTTACACCTTCACTCGCTTTGTAACTCTTACCAGCTGTAGTGGTTTGACTTGATTGTTTCAACTTCACTGGCCTGAGAGCCACCCAGGGGAATTGTGAAGTACATTTTGGATTTGTCTGAGTGGGTTATAAAGGTGTGACCTTGGGGTCTATCCCTGGTCCCTCACCACTTTCCAGCCACCATGAACTAAGCAGCTTTGCTCTGCCTGACCCTTCTACCATGATGTTTCTGCCTGGGAGCCAGACACCCATGCACTGAACCCCCTGAGACCACAAGCCAAATTAAACTTCTTCTTTTTTCAGATGTGGTTGTTGGGTATTGTGTCTTGGGTATCGTGTCCCAGTAATGGGAAAGCTAACCAATATATCAACTGAACCCACCTGGAGGTCCTACTTGGGCAGGGGAGCCTGCTGATGCAGTCCAAAAGGCCAGCAATGGTTATCTATTGCTTTATAACAAATTACTCCAAAACTTAGTAGCTTAAAATAGCAAACATTATCTCATTGCCTCTGTATAGAAGGACAGGCAAATGGAAGCATCCAGCACACTTCCAAGTAGCAATTCTCTCTCCTCAGATCGAGTAAGTACCCATGGCTTGACTGTAGCACTAATTATATTGCTCAGTGTTTCTTGTTTCTGTGTTTGTCTCTCTACCAGAATGTAACCTTTTTGAAGAGAAAGACTATGTGTTGTTTATCCTTATGTCTTTGGGGTCTATACAGTGCCAGGCCTATGGAGAGTGTCCCAGATGCTTGGAGTTTTTAATAAACGAAACCAACCAGCAGTATCTTAATGGTCTATAGTCAGTAAAGTGTGCTTTTGATACCCTCTAACTCTCACTGACCCTCTCCTTCATTTTTCCTCTGTCAAAATAATTTGATGTGAATTAGAAAATTGACCTAATACTGTATACTAATGCATATATAAGTTGTTAATGTCTATTAAATCTGGGACTATTTGCATATATCTTTTTTTAAATAAAAGAAAAATGAATTAGAGTGTTCATTATTTGTTAAGCCCCATGTTATCCCTTTATTATGATTTATATTTAGATATTGCTTCAAAGCCTTAAGTGATCATAGGTGGGGCTTTGGGAGGTGATTGAGTCATGAGGGTGTGATAGTCATTATTGGATTGGCCCACTGATGAGTTTATAGTGAAATGTGATGTTGAGAGGTGGGGCCTGATCAGAGGAGGTGGCTCACTGGGGCTGTGGTCTGGAAGAGTGTGTCTCCCTCCTTCTCCCTTGATCTCTCTCTGCTTCCCCCTTACCATGCTGTGAGCTCTTTCTCCCCTGCCATGCCCCTCTGCCATGCTGCCCTGCCTTGAAACTAGTTGATTATGGGCTGAAACATCTACAAACTGGGAGCCGAAATAAACCTTTCCTCTTTTAAATTGTGGGTTTTGTGTATTGTATCTCAGTGACAAGGGAAGTAACTAAGACTCCCTTTGAGTTCTTTGTACCTATTTGCCTCAGGTTCTGTCTACCCTGAGTATTGCTTGAGTGCTCCTTATTTGCACCCCAAAGACTTGCCATGAAGTGCTTATATAAAGAGAAGGACTATGGTCATCTATTTGTGGACAAAAGTTTCATGGGGACATAGGCTTTTATGGTTTAGATCAAAACAACCCCCCACATTCTTGGGTACTCAGAGGCAGAGCTTGTGGAAGGTGATTGGATTATGGGGTACTTGGTGTTAGGAGGTGGAGCCTGGTTAGAGGTTGGTCATTGAGGTGTGACATGGAGAGGTTTATCTCCCTCCCAGACTCCTCCCTTTAGTCTGTCTGCTTTCTGGCCACCATGATGTGAGCAGTTTTCCTTCACCATTTCCTTCCACCACGCCCTTTCTACCTTGGAGCCAGCCAACAACATGGAAGTGCTTGACCAAGGTGGAAGTACTAGTCACTTTCTTGTTACTGGGGCCACCTACCTGACTCTCACAACTTAAAAGAGGAAAGGTTTATTTAGACTCACAGTTCACTATTTAGACTCACTGGGTTCAGTCTGTGGTTGACTGGCTTCATGGCAGATATGGCATTGTGAAAGGGCGTGGTGGAGGGGAGCTGCTTGCCTCATGACAGCCAGGAAGCAGAAAGAGAAGGGAAGAACAGGGGACAAGAATACACTTACCCTGTTTACACCCCAGGAACCCACCTTCAACCAGGTCCTACCTCCTAACAACACATTCAGCAATGGAACTCATCAATGGATGAATTCACTGATGAGTATCATGTCACCGTGATCTAATCACCTTCCAAACACATGTGACTTTGGGGGGACATTTTCGATCTAAACCATAATAATGGATAATCTTCAAAGGAGTAGTTTCCTAAAAGAGCTCCAAACCTTCACATGCAAGCATTTAGAGAACCCAATCATTGCTTTCACTTCATTATCATTAGTTTGATGTGTTCCCTTATCATTCTGGAACAACAGGTGCCATGAGATGTCCCTGCTGGGGAGGAACATTCTAGAAGCCTTTTGGCCCATCCACCCCTTAGCTTGGTATCATGGGCCTCACATGTCACAGCTGCCTCATGTCTTCTGTATTTGAAGGCAGCTGGGCCTTCGAGAGATATCTTATTAAAGACAAATTCCAGGAAGGTTAGTGGATAGAGCATGCATGGTAGACCTTTCTGGAAATGTCGATGGAGCTGAGAGAACAGAGTTTACAGCCAGGTGATGTGAGTTTGAATCTTGATAAGTTACCATGTGCCAAATGTTGACATTTCTTCTAGTATTATCTCAAAGTGTTAAGTAAAACTATAAAAAATTTCTTGTGATTTAACTTTTTGCACGCATCTGTTTTATTATACCAACTAGATTATAAACTCCCAATCACGGTACTCTGCACTCTTTTGCATCTGCCACTGTGGTATGATGATGATTAGATATAGAAACACTGACAAGGTTGTTGAAATACAGGTAGGCTGGCTTCCAAACACTGAAATTCAGTGACTATGCAAGGTGTAATATGCCAATTTGTACTTATTAAAGAAATTAAACTCTATGATAAGCAAAAGCAGGTGTGTCTTCTTAGAAGTGGGATGTGAATGTTAATTTGGAGTTTGGTAATCAGGGTGATATTGTCCATCTTGAAATTATTTCTTTGTGCTTTATGTTTGAATATGAAGATACACAACGCGCATGTTTTTAAAGATCTTAGATGTTCCACACTTGGTGGCTTTCCGATCCCTCTAAGAATTATCTTATATACTTAAAGACAAGCCTAGTTTTTAACAGTGATGAAAACAACTGCTACAGGCTATTTATTTCCATTCAAAATTCATGTATTGAAATCAGAAGTGAAACCTCTGAAAAGTAATTAAACAATGAGGGTGGGGCCCTTCTGAATGGGATTAGTGCACTTATAAGCAAAGGCCAGAGAGTGTGCTTGCTTTCTATACTCCCTACTTTGTGAGAATATGAGAAGGCAGCAGTCTGCAACATGAAAGAGGGTCCTCACCAGAATGTGACCGTGCTGGCACCCTGACCTTGGACTTGACCCTCCAGAACTGTGAGAAATAAATGTCTGTTGTGTATAAGCCACCCAGTGTTTGATACTTTCTGGTTCCAGCTTGAATTGGCAAAGAACTATACCAGCCATGAAAAAAATATGCTAGAAAGTTTCTGTTTTTAAGATGGAAAAATATGATTTAGTTCCAGTTTTCTAAATAATGGTAAGGATTTTGGATACAATTGCTACAGGTATTTTTAAACAGATGTGAGCAATACAAGGGTGAGCCTTGTGTTTATGCAGGTTGCTTTCTTCGTCAATTAAGAATGTCACATTGGGTGTGGTGGGGCATACCTATAATCCCAGTGCTCTGGGAGGCTGAGACAGGAGGATTACAACTTTCAGTCCAGCCTGGGGCAATTTAGTGATTTAGTGAAACTCTTCTCAAAAATAAAAAGTTTCTAAAACAAGGACTGAATATGTAATTCAGTATGAAAGCCTTGGGTTGAGTCTCT
Source organism: Heterocephalus glaber (assembly GCF_000247695.1). Next base: position 4,176,621 of record NW_004624879.1, on the reverse strand, counting down.
AGTACCAAAAGAAAAAAAAATGTCTTTGTGTTACAATATTGGAGAAATTTGTGTTACAATATGGAGAAAACAGTGCCAGGTAGGCGGTAAATAGGCAATGGATAAACAGGCTATGAAAATATATTGAAGTCAGTTATTTCTGTCAAAACCAAGCTATTGATTTTAGGGTTTGGCAGTGACTTTGAGCGTGTCGCACAAGGCTTTAGGGTTCATGCAGGAGCACACAGATGACACCTGTGAGTCTGCAGACAGAAACTGTAAGCACACTCTGCAGTCACAACCAGTGCCAATATTGCACACATTTTCTTTTCTTTTTCTGCAGTGCTGGGGATGAAAGGCACATATTTTCTTGACAGCATTTATCTGGCTTCTGCAGTTACGGTTGCTATTATCCCTGCCTTTTTTTCCTAGTTCAAAGAGACTCTTTAGAACAGGGCTGGAGTTAATAAAGGTAAGTGCACATAGCCTGGGTTGTATGCTATTGTATTTATGCTGGGTCCTTTGCTGTGTTGGTAATTACTTGATTGTCTCAACCAGCAATGTGATTTCCAACATAAAAAAGTATCCGTTTTAGAAAGAAAAAAATAATCATGGTATTGATGTCTCAGAATCCCAGTCTTTCAGTGCCAAAGATCACTATAACAATTTTACCAGGGATCACCTTCCTGGTTGCAAATATAATGATGCTGAGTATGGATTATGATTCCCCACATATGATTCAAAAGCCTTTAACTCACATATGTGCAAGGACCTCTGTAAGATCCTTACAAAATACAGTAAGCCAGAGCTTTCCCAGGGACTTTTAGGAGCCTCGGTGAATTGTTTGGTGTGTTCATTTGAGAGTGGGAAGGAATGATCAGAGCCCACATAGTCCTCTTGACAGTCAGATTTGTATCTGGACAAGCATGGATTTTTCCTCTTTGCCTTGTGACATCGTTATGACTTTCAAGAAGAGAAATTTTCGGACCTTAGCTTTTTAAATGGGCATGGTCCTGCTTCCAGGTTCAGCTAAGTGACAGCTACCGCTCTCTGATGTACCCTGAGAACATGGTCACAGTCAGCCCAGGCCATTAGCGACCTGGCCTCAAGGGACAAATTGTAGGATGGCAGCTGGGCGGTGGACTGATGTGAAGGCAACCACTCCATCATGCCCAGCACTGCTGAATTGTAGCACAGCAGAGGAAAGCTCTGTTTTATTTTCCTGCCTTCCTGCAAACAATTATTCTATCAACAAAGCACAGGCATCCAGTGGTAGAGGCATCCAGATAATACTATAAGATGGTCTCTGATTTTCTCTGGGCTTGGGTCCATTTGTTTTTGTGAGGCTCTTGAACTCTTAAATATGCACGGAGAACCTGCTATTCTTTTAGTGTGCTCTCACCACATGTTATATCTAGATGTAGTTCACAAAGAGAGGCACAGGCATCTTGCCTAGAGTTCTTGTTGAGGTGGCCACCAGCTGCATCTTTCTGATATCCTTCAGTGTTCACTGCACAGTGATGCTTGGGAAAGAAAGAGGAAGCATATTTTTGGGTGTGAGTTCAGCACCTTTCGGGGGCCTTTCTTCTGCTCATTGGATCATGTGTAGAGCCTTCACCAAGCTAATTCTCTTTCCACCATTTGTGGCACAGGCATTTGTCACAGCTTCCCGTGGAACTGAATTCTGGCATGCTTTTGTTGGAAGCAAAAGGATCCCAGAACCAAGCCCCATCTTTAGGTTCTAGATGTGTGAACAATAGCTGTGCCCAGGAAAGCCCCTCTGTTCCCTTCTGGATTCCAGAAGAAATCACCAGTAAATACTGTTTGACATCAAGGGTAGTTGCTCAGTGGGCTTCGCAGCTTCTGTGGGGTCTTAGAATTTGGTTGTATTTGATTATTTTTGTTTTTTAGCTTGTGTACTCACTTGAAATCCAGCGATAAGCCCACTATGGAATAGGGATCTAGAAGACTCTACCAGATCCCATGTCCGTGTTGGGGGCTGCTGGGCGCTGGGCTGCTGCTTGCTTGTCCCTCTAGAACTACCTGCACATTACAGTCCCAGTAACAGGGAACATAATGTGTCCCTCCTGCTGATGGGTTCCTGCTGGGACTCGCCTGGGCCAGTGAGTCCATCTGGGTTTGATGCCAATTCTACATCATGGGACAGTTTGGGTTCTAATGTGGGCTTCGTCAAGCAAATGAAAAACTAACCCAGACCGAGGTTATTAAGAGAAGAGAAGACATGGGTCCCCCAACTTTCTCCTTATTTCAGGCAGGGATGCTAAGCCAGTGTTTGGACCCTAATACTCGAGGGGGCTCGTTTTCTACAGTCAACACAGGCAGCCATGTGTGCCCAGGATGTCAGCCCTGGCAGGGTTCTGGGAGTGGCAGCTTCCCAGCATCTAGAGACCCCAGGGCCTATGGGACAATGGGGAATCCTCCTTCTGAAGGAGCAAGTTACTGGTTGCAGAGGACGCTAAGCTTGACACAGCCCCACCTGGCCTGCTGGTTCCAGCTGGCTCTTTCTCCAGGCCAGCCAGAGAGCCTCAGCTCACACTTCTTTCAGCGGGACCTTGAACTGGGCCCCTCCAGCCTGTGCACACCTCCCATCACCTGTGCGCATGCGCTACTGAGGCACCCCCCCCAGCATCTTTGGCACCAGTCAGCTCCTGTCCCCTACGAAGGCCTGTGGCCCAGCCACTTTTTCTGGCAGCATCCGTGTTCTACAGAAGAAACTCTTCCCTGTGCACAGTTCGTTTTTTCAAGAGCCTCTTTTCTCAGCTGTGAGGGACAGGTAAGCTCTAGTCATGAGTGACATGGAGGGTGGATCTTCTGATAATTCAAAATGAGTATGAACCTGAGAATGGATGGAGAGTGTGGCTAGGGCTCCTCCTTTACCGCCTCATTCCCAGCACCTAGTAAACTACCTGGGTAAAATTTTAAACCTAAAAATAAAAACCTTGAATTTTGTTAAAGGCTCATTTATTCAGAATTTCCCTTCTTTTCTCCCTCTCCACTGCAGCTCTTTTGTTCTGTTCAAATAATTTCAAAGGGCCTCCCTGTCTGGTCAGTAAGATCTTCTTCACATCCTTCCTGTTTTATCCTCCTCACCATCTTGCCATTTGCCTTAGCTCAGCTCAGCTTGTCCTGTCTGCACTATCAGAATGGCTTTTGACCCATGGCTTTGTCCTGAGGCCTTGCTCCAGCTCAATCAGGCTGCTGGGCTCATCTTTTGAAAATACTACTGATCATTTGCTCCCTTGCTTGAAACTTTTCAAAACCATCTGGTTCCTACATGGTACTATCCAGGCTCTTAACAATGGGATAGGGCATCGTCTATGGCCTGGCCTAATTCCCTGGCCCCAGATCCTATAGCTTGCCTAGATGACCTTCATGCTCCAATCTGTTGAATTAGTCAGTTGTTCCACTTTACCATATCGTGACATGATTGCTTCAGAATATTGTTTTCTGAGAATATTTCTTCTTTTCCTGGAAAACTCCTCGTTCTTTGAGATTTAATATGAATTTCTTTTTGTACAACATCTAAACTGTACCAAAGCAGTGTTGATCACTTCCTTCTTTGGAAAGTGTATTAGTCAGCTCTCTTGTCCCTGAGACACAATACCCAACATCCACAACTTAAAAGAGGAGAGGTTTAATTTAGCTCATGTTTTCAGTCCATGGTCAGCTGGCCACAAGGCAGAACCATCATGGTGGAAGGGCATGGCAGAACAAAGCTGCTTAGTTCATGGCTGCCAGGAAGCAGAGCAGGGGAGGAGTGCCAAAATGGAAGGGGTAAGGGACCAGAAATAGACCCTAAGGCCACGCCTTTGTGATCCACCCAGACACACCTAGAACTGTGCTCCACCAGTCCCTAGTGTGGATCCCAAAGCCAACCAAGTTGAAACTTCACCTTAACTGTCACAGATCAGTTGAAGACAGAATTTTCTTCTGAGACAGTGCTCATCATGTAGGATTGCAGTGATTTGTTTGTGTTTCTCTCACCAGCTAGATTGAGTGGTCCAGCTTCGATCACTTTGGTAAACTAATTGTTTCACAGGGAGTCGGGCACCTTTTGGTCTAGAGTCAATGCAGAATGGATATCAGTCTACTCATTCATTAAAAATGTTAGGTCTCTTCAGCATCGTGGTGTAGTTGTGTTGTCAGTTTACCAGCTAACTTTAAGTAAGGGGTTATTTATCCTATGTCAGTCTTCACAGCAAGCCTGAAGCCATTATTTTTCTCACTTTATAGATGAGCAATTTGAAGCACAGATAAGTTAACTTGCAAAATAGTACATAATTAGTGCTTATCACATGGTTCTTGAACTCCTCTGATTTCAAGCCTGAGCTTTTAATCCTCCTCTTCTTTGCCGCTCCCATGATAGCTGAAGGTTAAAACAATATTGGGAATAAACGATTCTTTAGGGATGGAAACTATTACAATGCGAGTAGTCATTTAATTGTTCTCTGAAGGCTTAATTTGCAATGCTAGGAAATTTAACTTCTTTCAAAAAAAGAAATATTTGTTTGGAAAAGCCAATTATTAGCAAAATCAAATAGGGAGGAAAGGAAGATTACCTAGCAGGCTTATCAGACACATACATGTTCCTTTGGGAAGCAGTAACTGCTCCTGCATGGTAGGTGGGGCTTCAGGCCTCCTGACCACGTTGGTTTGCCCTGCCTCAGACTGGGGCCCAAGTTGTGTGTTCAAGTGTTGGTTTTCCCTTTCTCTCAAGACAGCCATCAGAACAACTGTAAGGGTCACAGTGACCTCACCTTCACCATCGTTATTCCTTTGGTGTCCCTAACAGCTCTGCAAGGAGGGACAGGCAAGGATTTTGTCTCCATTTCATGGATCAGAAAGTGGAGGCTCAGAAAAGTTACATAATTTGATGCTCCCTCCTGCACTGTTTTGGTGTCTGCTTCCACCCTGTCCATAGGAAAGCTTTTGGTGTCAAGACGGATTCGCAGAATTTTAGCAAGAATTTGAGAGTCAAGTCTAAGAGGAGCTAGTCCTTCTGCCTAGAGGGGAAATGTGCCAGTTTATTTTTGGTTTCACGTTCACCTACTTGCCACCTCCTCTTTCCTGGCTTTGTTTGCAGTTGGCCTGGTTATTAGCATGCTGGGCTTTGGATATACCTTAAGGCTGGCCCAGGATAAGGACATCTTCGTGTTGACGTTTCCTGTCTCAATTTCCTTCCTGGCTTCCTTCTGATTAATGGTCAGCCCTCCTTCCTCTGTGTTTTTGCCTTCAAGCCAGACTTGTACAACCCGACAGGAACTGTGTTCCTGCAGTTTTATAACTAAAAATAACAAAAAGAAAAGTGTTCAGTTAATCTCCCGCCTCCCTAGCCTGCTTTGCCCAGCCCTCTGGGTTGGTCTCATGCTTTGAGTGGAGACAAGCTGCTGGCCCTTTGAAGAACCTCCATAAACAGTCAGGTCAGGCAGAGTCAGGGGGGTCTTGAGTAGGGAGCTCACTTTCAGGGTCAGGACAGGTTGGCAGACAGAACCTTAGCCTGCTTTACCTTTTAACTAATTTTCTCCTTTGGGAGATAATCTTTTGCAAAAGGGAAGGGGACTGAGAGATAGAGGGAAGGAAGGAGAGGAGGATGAAAAAGAATTCAGATGTGTGGCTGGACGTGGTTGTGCACACCTATAATCTCAGCACTAGGGAGACTGAGACAGAAGGGTCACTACTGTGAGTTCGAGGCCAGCCTGCGCTACATAGCAGGGCCGTGTCTCAAACAACCAAATGTGTTGTGTGCATGTACCAACTTGAATGTAATCATTATGCTCTACAAACATCTACCAATAGAAAATACTAAGCAAACAAACAAAAAAGAATTACTGTGTGCTAAGGACTTCAAATACATGATGCCATTTAATCCTCATAAATCAATCATATAGGTCCTGTCTTCATTTTATTATTTTATAAAAAATTTAAAAATTTACAACAAATTAACAAGAAAATAACAATAGTTAATACACTGTGTCTTCATTTTAAAGATGAAAAAATAGGGCTGCGGATTTAGCTCAGTGGTGCTGGTGACTTCCTTGAAAGCAGAAGGTCCTGAGTTCGATCCCTGGTACCAAAAAAAAAAAGATGAAAAAACGATGCAGAGAGGTTAAGTTAGCCACCAAACATGCACAGCTATTAGGGACACCATTTAAACCCAAGGATATCTTGATTCATTTTCTTTTTTGTGAGCATCTAATTTAAATTTAAATTTTATTGTTATTATAATTAAAATTATAAACATTCATTTAACAAACTATTGTTGAGCCTTTAGTGTGGAAGGATGTCAGGCCTGCAGGAAAATATAATTAAGATCTAATTCCTGGCTTCAGAGAGTTTTCATTTAAGTGGAGCAAGCTGACTATCTTACATCTTATACTGAAGAAATATGAAGGTTTGTTGCAAATGAACCCATATTTGACCTATTCCATAGCAACCTGACAGACTTCCTTTTCTATTTTTGACCTGTCAGCAGACACTAGATATGTTCAGGCTGAGTATTTTATCTCAGCCATTAAAAACCATGCAATCCAGGCTCAAATCAATCAGTACCTCATATCTGTTATGTTTTTACTTAGTGGCAACCAGCGTGGAGCCACCATCCCTACTCAACAGTACTTTTATTCCACCATCGTACCCAAGAGTAAGCAAGGCCCGGGCACTGCTTGGTGTGTCAGCAGGTGGCAGCCTGGCTTTGCATACTCTGTGTGCCTCAGATCAAATTGGATTCAGAAACCCATGAACCATGGCGATTCCTATCACTGGAGTTTTCCGATCTTTCTGAACCTTAAAGCAATGCATTCTCCAAACATGAAAGCATAGAGTTTATGATGGAGCCATTTTGAGAAACTCAGTTTGTCTTAGTTGAGCTTTTGGAAAAATTGATTGGGACGCAGATCTTTAGCTTGTGCCCTGCAGCCCACCACAACTTGTCCATGGATGCCGTGTCTATTGGACACCTTGTCAGAACCAACCCACTTGGACCAGGTCTCTGGAGCAGACCTCTATCTAGCAATGTGGCAGCCTTCTCCTACTTCCTGCTCTGAGAATTCAAAAGGCTGCCCCGCTCTAGTAGTTCTCAGTCTCCCTAAGACATCATTTCTTGTGATAAAATGAGAGTAAGACTCCAATATAGCTTCATCAACTGGACACCAATAATATGGTGCTATTGGGTCTGAAGTGTCTCTCAAAAGTCTCATATGTTCAGACGTTGGACTTTTGGAAGGTGACTGGATCACTGGATTGATCCACTGATGAGTTTATAGCTGTTAGAAGATGGGATCTGGTCAAAGGAGGCAAGTTACTGGGGGTGTGACCTAGAAGGTTATACTCTTGTCCCCTGCTCCTTCTCTGGCCACTACACAGTGAAGAGTTTTCTTCTGCCATGCCATTTCTGCCTTACAGCCAGGCAAGGGCTAAACCCACTGAAACTGTGAGCCAAAATAAACCTCTTCTTTAAGTTGTTGATGTTAGGTATTTTATCCCAGTGAGGAGAAAGCTGACTAATACAATAGCCACATGAAAATGATGGGTCACAACTGTATCTGTGAGTTGCCTATGAAAAGTTTGTTTGCTAAGGAAATAGCCTCCCCACATGAAATTATGGGAAACCTGTTGAATTAAAGGGAACCACAAATCATATATAAAATCATAGACTGTTTGAATTGTATCACTGTCTAGGTCAAATGTTATCACTGTACATTCCATCCATGTAATTGTGTTCTGCAGAATCTTTTTTGAATATTCTGAGTTAGTGGTAATCTTGAGTCATTCTACTTATTAGAAAGAATAGAGCAATCGTTCTTTAAAAATTTATATCACCACTGAGCTTTTTTTCCTTCTTTTTGGTGCTGGAGATTCAACCAAGGGCTTTGAACACGCTAGGCAAGTGTTCTACCACAGATCTACCTCTCCAGATCTAGACACTTATATCATAATAAAGACTTTTAACTTGTAATATCCCAGCGTTTTAAAATTAATAGATTGACTAAGCTAGTTTAGTCTGTTTGGAAATTAACTTTGTTAGTTTGATCAAGTGAGTTTTACTCTATTTTTGAACTTTATATAGAACTAAAGGATTGGTAGAATTATCGAATGACTTTCCTCATCACAAAATATTGGGTCCATTTCCTCTTTTTCCCTTTCAGGAAGCCACTAATTGGTGATTGCTGAATAAAATTCTTTAGGACGCACCAGGAGCTTGTTGCATAAGCCACTGAAAGCCATTTTTCATTTCTTTACTGTTGGAGATAAGGTCTACATCCGGGAGTTAAATTTGGACTAGAAAGAGTCCCATTTGCTGATGTCAAGGGAAGAATTCCAGGAGGGCATTTGCCATGAAATTCCTCCTTTGGGATGCCAGGCATGTGACATTTGCTGTTGGAGCTCAACTTGAGAGACTCTCAGTCTCTCTAAAGTTCCTTGTATTTGTAGTGATAAGCAAATATTTCTGTGGGCCACACATTAAAGCTTCAAGATAGTTGCCACTTATTTTCTAATCAAGGAAGCCATTCAGGAACTCACCAAGAATGTGCCAGGCAGACATGTACAGAGGGCAAGAGTACAGAAGGGTACTGGGAGTGACCAGAGGGCACTGAAAGAGGAGGTGATGATAACCAAGCCCTTTCTGGGGCCCCTGAGGCTCTCTGAAACCTGGCCCTGCCCAATTCTTCAGTCTCACCTCATTTTGGCATTTTGGCCTTCTCTTCCTGAACACATCATCCTCCTCTTGCATCTATAGGATCATCTGTGGCTGTCTTAAACCTTATCACTGATGCCTCAGCTCCACTTCCACTACCCTAAGAGTTCTTAATCACCTAGCCTCAAGTCATCCTGCTTCCACATCTACCCCTCATCACTCTCTAGAATATTATCCAGGACTATTTCTTTCTAGCACTTCCATTCTCTTAATTATTTTCTTTACTAATTTGACTACTTGTGTATTTTCTGTCTTTCTTCCCTAGATTTTGTTTTATTGTGAAACTTCTGTTTTTTATTAAGGGTATATTTTTCATCTAATGCTGACGTGCTTTTCTCTAATCTCTTGGAAATTACCTACCACAGAATAGCACTCTAATTTATTGAATGAATATATTAAAAATTATCTGTAAACTTATTTCATCAAGGCATAGGCTTGTTCTTTGGAGTCAGTAACATAAAACTACCAAGAACTCTGAAGAACATGAGCTTTTACCCTACTTGCAAGCTAACAGGTAGACTGCCGCAGAATCGGGTGTACTGGCAGATGATCTGAAACTCCTATGACTGAGGTAAAGGACATTTTACTCTTCATTGTAATAGCAGGAGACAAAGTATCACCTTTTGCTGCAGTTTCCTAAGCTAAAATTTACACAGGGGAATATGAAGAGGGCAAGATAACATCTATACACACAGAGGGTGCGTTACAGGAAAGGGACCCTGAGCTTGGAGAACCCAACTGTTTTATAGTGAGCAACAAGCCTTCCTGATATACCACTGGAGGGAGACATTATCTTTATTATTCTGGACAGTAAAAAAATCTGCCCTGTGTTCTAGAGGGAAACAACTATGTTTTAGTCACTTCATTCCTCAGACAAAATATTCAACACACACAGCTTATGGGATGAGAGATTTAATTTGTCTTAGTTTGTAGAGGTTTCAGTGCATAGTTGGCTGATTCCAAAGCAGGACAGCATGGCAGAGAGGCGTGGTAGAGGAGAAGCAACTTATGGCATGTCATCCATGAAGCAGAGAGACGGTGAAGGGAAGAATAGGGGAGGGAGAGAGTCCCTTCCAAGCAACATTCCTAGTGACCTGCGTCCTCTAATCAGGCTCCATCTCTCAACATCACATTTAGCTATAAACTCATCAGTGGACAAATCCACCGATGATTATCCACTCATGAGTATCACTCCTCCACGATCCAATCATCCCCCAAATCCCCACTTGTAATCACCTGAGACTTTAGGGGGACATCTAGATACAAACCATAGCAAACTATCTCTGTATTTAAGCAGATTTTTTTTTCAAGGATGTTTGAATACAAACATCTTTTAAAAGATAGTCCAGGAAAAAGGTAGTCAGTGGCTCTGTAAGAAAGATATGTAAAAATGGGGGTAATCCATGGAGAATTCTTTCCTAACAAAGTTGATCTTCCTGGTGTATCTTTCACTAATTATCCCCATGTCTCATCTCCCCTCCCATCCCAAGGAAAGCTCAAATAATGTTTGCTTAATGGAAGACTTACTTTAACGCATCTCACATACATTCCTTTCTTTAGCGAAATAGCATATCAATAAATTGACTCATTCTTACTGGAGTGGCCATGTGAGTAGCCCTGTTTCTAGGACTGCAGAACTTTTCTTCTCAAACTTGAATACCCACCAGGTAGCAGGTTCCTGATATAATGCCTAAGAGCAGACAAAGCCATAGGATAAAGTTGAACACTTCCTGGATAACAGATTTTACTAAAAAAGCAGGAAAAGGTCTATTAACTTTATATTTAAACAAACATAGATATATTATGCAATGAATACAATATGCTCAAGGGTTTTAAAGATCAAGAAAAGATTTCTTTGGGCAGCACTGCCATTTCTTCTCTGTCCTAGAATACAGATGAACTTTTATCTACTGCTTTAGTGGAAAAATTTTAAAAGCCCTTTTGTGGAATAATATTTTGAAAACTATGGGTCATGATCTGGTAATGTGTCGTGAAATCAATCAGGTTCTTCTGAAGGAAGAGTGGAGTGAGGGGACGCGGTGGTGGCGCTGACAATGAACTTTCTTGGAGGCTGTTTTGGTCCCATTTGTGAGACTGATGTTGTCCTTAATGATGGGGAAACGAGGAAAATGGCGGAGATGAAGACTGAAGATGGCAAAGTGGAAAAACACCGTCTCGTCTATGATGGAGCGTCTGTTTCAGGAAAGATAAACCTAGCCTTTAAGCAACCTGGAAAGAGGCTAGAGCACCAAGGAATTAGAATTGAATTTGTAGGTCAAATTGAACTTTTCAGTGACAAGAGTAATACTCATGAATTTGTAAACCTAGTGAAAGAACTAGCTTTACCTGGAGAACTGACTCAGAGTAGAAGTTATGATTTTGAATTTATGCAAGTTGAAAAGCCATATGAATCTTATATCGGTGCCAATGTCCACTTGAGGTATTTTCTTAAGGTGACAATAGTGAGAAGACTGATGGACATGGTGAAAGAGTATGATCTTATTGTTCACCAACTTACCATCTATCCTGATGTTAACAACTCTGTTAAAATGGAAGTGGGCATTGAAGATTGTCTACATATAGAGTTTGAATATAACAAATCAAAGTATCATTTAAAGGATGTGATTGTTGGAAAAATTTACTTTTTATTAGTAAGAATGAAAATATAACACATGGAGTTACGACTGATCAAAAAAGAGATCACAGGAATTGGACCCAGTACTACAACGGAAACAGAAACTATTGCCAAATATGAAATAATGGATGGTGCACCAGTAAAAGGTGAATCCATTCATTCCAATAAGACTATTTTTAGCAGGATATGACCCAACACCAACAATGAGAGATGTGAACAAAAAATTTTCAGTAAGGTAATTTTTGAATCTAGTGCTTGTTGATGAGGAAGACAGAAGGTACTTCAAGCAGGTGGAAATCATCTTATGGAGAAAAGCTCCTGAAAAACTGAGGAAAGAGAGAACAAACTTTCACCAGCAATTTGAATCTCCAGACTCATAGGCATCTGCTGAACAGCCTGAAATGTGAACTGAATAGGAGGGAAAAAGGAAAAAATCCATAACCGTTAAGTTGAGCAGGTTAAAGATGGTTGCAGCATGTGTGTGGGGGAAGAGGACAAAACTCCATATATAATAGTCTTCCTTTACCTTAAAGTGCTGCGTTTATTTTACAATATAAGTAAATGTTCATGAATAAACATTTTAAAAAGTTCTTTCTTTGAAACACTGGAGATTTATTTCCTGAGCTACCTTTTATATTTTTATTTTTTTTAAGTGCACACTTTGATGATAAGCACTCAGATATTGCATCAGCATAAACATTAAAAGATTTTCATTTGAATAGGAAAGAAAATCAATCAGGTGGGTCTTGGTTAATAATAATAAACAATGGAAGGGACAATATCAGAGGGTATCAGAGATAAGTATTATTTTATGAAATGTTTCTATCAGTATTGTGTATGTGAATGAGCTGGGTTGCAGTATTAAATGTATTTCTCCCTGCTGTCATAAAAGTTTAAAAGCTACTGTGGTAGATACTATAAAGCCGAACATTATTATTTATAAACATCTTGAGCTCTATTGGGAACATTGGGTACATGAACAAAATTAATGCCAAATAGTGAAGCAACTTGGAAAGCAGCTCTCAAATTTCCAGATGGCAAAGACAGAAAGAAATGACAAGTAGAGTGGATGATAGAATAAAAATTTCACATAATCTCAGATTAAGTTAGAGAACTATGAATGGATATGTCATAAATGTTAAGCCCTCAGTTTATGTTTGAAAAAAAATCCACTAAATTAATTACTATTTCTAGACCAACAGAGATTATGACTGCTCTGTATTTACTGTGTAATTCTTCACATCGGCAGAACTTTCTTCAGTGTGTGGGGTTCATTTGGAGTGAGATGTTTATACTTCTTGTAGAGAGCATTTGGAAGAAGCTGACCCAATGTGGAACTTTTACTTGGACAAGAGAACACTGTGGCATAAAGACTATAGCATTTATTGATCATATATTCTATTTCAGGCAGCTTATATATCTGTCTGTATATATTTGGAAAGTATCAGCTAAAAAAGAGAGAAAGTGGAGATCCATGTGGCTTCAGATAGCTGCCATCGCTATGGCATTATATGGAGGGACAACCGGGCACCAGGCACTGTAATAGATTCATTCCAACATTTCCTTTCAACAGTTCAAGAACAACCACCATTTACCAAGGCCTAACTCTGTCAAACACGATGTAAAACATTTCTCCTGGACTATTTCATTGAATCCTCTCAACAATCTTTTGAGGAAGGTACTGTTTTATTCCCACTTATGAATAAAGGAAATGAGACTTAGGGAGATAGTACTTTGCTTGGCATTGGGCAGTTGTTAAATGGTAGATTTTTGGCTTTGTGTGAGGAGGAACTCTTTAAGCATTAAAACTGCCTCAAAATAGGATGTGCTATTGTTTGATGAAATGAGGTCATTGGTCTTGGAACTAATGAAGTAGTTGATCTAATTGATCAGGATTATTGGATGTTGAATTTCAGATGCAAGAAGGTTACCTAAGGCAGGTGTTTTCACATATGGAACTTACACTGATCCTTGAAGGAAGGGTAAGAAGGTGACAAAGAAGAGCAGTCAGGGAGGGACTTTTGAAGGAAACTCCACAGTAGCAGGCAGGTACACTGTTCCCTAGGGAGATCAAGGAGGGTTGTCTGCCTGATTGACTCTTCTATCCACCCTTCTTTTGTCTGTTTCACTTTCCCATTGTGCCATTGACCCCAGCAGCCCACCTGGACCCCCTGGCTAACCCAGCACGAGGCTGAGTCCTGGGTGTGCTAATAATGACAGTTCTGCACCTTGTCTATCTGTTGGACAGGGTTTATTTTTTTGCCACTAACTGAATCCTATATGGAGTTGAAGAAGTGAAATTTACATTCTTGCTAAAAACTCTCATGTGACTCCTTCACCTAATTTTCAGTCCACCTCCTCTTTCAGTTGCCTGTCACTTCTTTCATCTGCTCATCTTCACTGATTGTTACTTCTGTGTGAGACATTTTGGGGAAAGTCACTGTGGGAATCACTGCTATAATGTAGTCCAACTTGAGCTTTGAGAACTTGATGACCCTTTGATTTATCTTGCACTTGTATCTGTCACTTGGTCTACTATTGTGTACAAGTTCCTACAAACTTAAGAGGTTTAAAGTAACACTCATTTATCAGCTCACAGTGCTGTAGATCAGAAGATTGAGAGGGCTTTGCTGGGTTCTCCGCTTGCCATGACTTTTTAATGATTGGGTCTTGCTATGTTGGCCAGGTTAGCTTTGAACTCCTTGGCTCAAGTAATCTTCTTTCCTCAGTCTCCTGAGTAGCTGGGACTACAGGCACATACCCCAGTGACCAGCTCAGGTTCTCTATTTGGGGTCTCACAAGACAAAACTAAACCATGGTTTTGGCCAGGCTGGGCTCTTCTCTGAAGGTTCTGGGGAGGAATTTGCTTCCAGGCTCATTTGTGTTAAGGTCTATATAGTCTGAAGATTCCCTCCCCGCCATATATATGTTGGAATCCTAACTCCAAGGTGAGATATTAGGAGGTGGGGCCTTTGGGGAGGTAATTAGGTCATGAGGATGGTGCCCCCATGAACAGGATTAGTGCCTTCATAAAAGAGGCCTGAGGGAGTGTGTTTGTCCCTCTGCCAGGTGAAAACACAGTGAAGTTTCTATCTATGAGAAATCTCCATTTGACATTGAATCTGCTGGCACTATGATCTTGGACTTCCTAGCATCCAGAACTGTAAGAAGTGAATTTATATTGTTGATAACCACTTAAATTATGATATTTTGTTATAGAAATCTGAATGGACAAGTAGAATTGTTTCTTATGATTATAGGATGGAGATCCCTGTTTCTTTGCTGGCTGTCAGATGGGGATCTCCTTAGGTCTTAGAAGTCGCTGGTATTCATTGCCATGTGACTTCTTTCATATCATTGCTTTCCATACATTCAGAAGCTTTCTGACCTGAGAATATTCTCTACTTTTAAAGGGCTCCTGTGATTGGATTAAGTCCAGCTGAATAACTTAAAGTCAACCGCAAAATTCCTTTTCCCATATAACCTTAATCTCATGATCACAGATCATATCACAGATCTCACCATGCTCCAAAGGGAAAGATTAAACAAAGGTAGACATCATTAGCTTGTCCTCTGATTCTGCCTATCACATCTGGCAAACACACTCACTGTGCCAGCTCATCTCACTGCTTGGATGTTAGAATAGGGGCATGCTACTACCAACCCTTTTCCCTTTAGCATTCATTACCCTACTGGTTCTTTCACCAGCTTACTTTCCTAGTGAATCTCTTACTGCTTGGATGGTACAGTGCCAGATGCATGGAAAATACCTCATCTCATAAGTACTGCACTGCTGTATGCTGGCCCCATCAATAATAATGCCCATACCACCTGTAGATACGACAGAGCTGGGTTCATTGCTCACTGGTGTAGGGGGAGCATCACATGGATGGAACTTTGGCAGGTCTCAGAGCAGGAAGGCCAGGTTAGAATTTATTGGATAGTCAAAGTTTCGTTGGCAGCCCATCTTCCAATGTGTCTGTGGGTGGGAATGTGGGGTGGAGTAGGACCAGATACAGATTATGATGTGACAGTCCTGGATTATTGACAACTGGGAGGGGAGAATTTTTGATTTTCAAGTGAATTGGTGCAAACAGTCAATGGTCTTTCATGGAAGAGTTGGTAGTTCTTTCAGGAAATTCTTATAGTGAACAATCAAGACATTTGCTTGAGCAAGAGTTCTCTAGAATGACAAAGTCACATGCATTAATTAACATGCAGTCAAGCTGTGTGTGTGTGTGTGTGTGTGTGTGTGTGTGTG
>NW_004624879.1:4070507-4156224 GCF_000247695.1 Heterocephalus glaber | reverse complement strand
TTCAATGGAGTTTTTGATCTCCTGGAAATCTGTTTGCATCTGTTTTATGGATTCCATTTGTTTCCTATGTTGGGATTCCATCACGTTCCTCAGCTCCTCTCTAGATTTATTAATCATGTCTTGCACTGTGAACACAATCTGTGCTGTTATCTGAGAAATTATTTCTGATTTCATTTTTTCCATGTCCTCTCTTGTTGCCAGTTCAGGGAGTCCAGGTGGTTGAATATCAGAGTGTTCCATCTCATTTCCCTTTGGTGTTCCTATAGGTGATCTAGAAGTTTGGTTTTGAGAATTGTTTATGTGTCTTCTCATTTCGACGGGGGAGTGGGGTGCTGTTGGCACCTGCGCGGCTCACCTCCTATGAGCTGGGAGTGGTGGAATGGTGGCCCAGAAGCCCCTTCCCCTAGGCTGGGAGCAGTGGAATGGCAGCCTGGAAGCCCCTTCCTCTGGGCTGGGAGAGGTGGAACAGTGGCTCAGAAGCCCTTTCCTCTGGTCTGGGAGTGGTCTATAAATACTAATTTATGGAATTCTAAAACATAATAATTGTGAGACATGAAAAAGAAAACAAAATTTCCCAGAGTTTATTTTAAAATATTTTTGTCTATTTTGTATTCTTCAATATTATATTTTACTCGTATTCCTCTGCCATTAAGTGATCCTCAAAGATGCAACTTCAATGGGTATATTGTATTCTTTTCTATAGATATGAAATGGTATTCACCACTCCCTATTACTAGACATTTAAGAAATTTTAAAAATAATGTTGCGAACCACATCTTTGTACTTTCTATAATAGATTTGTAGATGTGGAATTTTTGTGTTACAGAATATGAAAAAAATGTAATGCTTTCTACATTTATTATCAAGTATAGCTCTAAGAAGATTATAACATTATGTTACTGCCAAGACAGTCTGAGCAATTTGATCTCATTGTGACTTTTCCTGCTACTAACATTTTTTGGTCTGTTTGTTAGTAGGTTGAGCCATATGAACTTGACAATACCTGGATATTTTTGATTCACAAAATCTATGTAGTTGAACCTAAAATACTAACAACAAACATTAAAATACCAGTGGTACACTGGGCCCTTACTTTCTTGGGGTGGCTGAAGTGTCAGATGTCCCCAGGAAGTAGTCGCCAGAGGCTGTACTTTTCTTTCTTGGCTTTGCCTCCCAGGTAACATTTTGTTTTGGAATCTGGAAAGCAATTCATTTTAGAAAAATTGTCTCCAGGTAGGAGAGATTAACCCTTTGTTGTCATTGTGCTTTTATACAAAAGAAATAAGCACTGGAGTAACTTGGGGATTTGCCATTGTTAATAAGATAGAGAAGGAAATCAGTGGCAAACTGTTGCTTCAGAATTTAATGATGTCTTCATTCACTGTGACTCGGTTATGGGTCACCTTCAGTGACCTCAGTGGTGTCTCTTCCCTGATATGGAACATGATTTTTGCCTCAAAGTGGTCTCCACAAATGAAATGGAAGCCACTAAAGGAGTGAACACTTGCTGTTTCTGGCAGTTCATTTCTGTAATGTTCTCTTTCGGTTCTAACTATCTCTCAGTGCCCTAGAGCATTTTTGGCTCTTTACCAGGCAGGCTTACATTTTAAATATGAAACATAATTCTGCAATCTCATAATCCTTTTCTAAAGCCAGGATGGTGCTTAGTAATGGCTTCTAACAGTTCAGAATTTGACTCTATGTCTATGTTGTGGCTTCTAGTGCAGGCTACCTACGGCTGGCCCTGAGCTTTCTCTTTGAATTTGAGCAGAGTGAGGGGATTGCAGCTTATGATTTTAGGTAAAAATTCCAGTAAATATGAGATGCCTTTGATAAACAGTAGTGGAGGAGAAAGCTCGGAGCCTTTCTCAGGAGCACGCACTGTGCTCTGTGTTGCTCTCTGTCCTTTAAGACTGGGCTGCTGCATCAAGGACACACCTAAGTCACAGTCACCTCTCAGGGAACTGCTCCTGGTCACTGAAGGCTTCTGCTGACCCCATCTGTCTCAGACTATTTTAGGACTCCGTGCTTCTGTCAGGAATTTCGTCCACTTAAACCAAATGCTTCTCTCCCCCTTTTTTCTTCCTTTTCTGTCATTTGATGTCATGCGGCAAAGCTTTGCCCTGGCAAATTTGAGATGTTTACTCATGCTTTTGTTATGTGATTCATAAACAATCTAAATTTTGGGATTTTTTTTTACTCCTTTCCTTTTTAGGCTGGCATGGACTGGGCAGTATTGGGAAATAATGTTTATATGGTTGCTCCTCATTTTGCTACACTTATAAAGCTCCCGGGGGCTTTGCTAAAAGTGCAAATTCTGATTCGGTAGGTCTGGGTTGGGCCCTGAGATTCTGCATTTTTGAGAAGGTTCTGGATGATTCTAAAACTGCTAGTCCAAGGACCACAGCTTATGAATATTAACTTTGAACTCTAGAATCACTTGGGGGAATTAATTACCAGTGCCCAGGCTCTGTCTCAGATCCAAGAACTCAGAATTTGTCGAAGTAAGGCCCAGACACAGGGATATATAACGTCCTCCGGGTAACTTTATTTGTATCCAAAATTGATAACCACTGGATTTTGGGTGGGAAAGTATTAAATTCAGAGGCAGAAGCCAAAATTTTGTTTTAATTATACTACATCCTTAGCATGTGATACTCAGAAAGATGTACTTAGTTTCTCTGGTTATTTATTTTATTTATTTATTTATTTTTTGGATACCGGGGACTTGGGACCTTGCGCTTGCAAGGCAGGTGGCAGAACCACTGAGCTAAAACCACGGCCCAAGTTTCTCTGGTTATAATAGCCAGTAATAATTACACTTGTCCCTACTCATCCAGTTTAGTTTTAGCCATTTTATCAAACAATCCATGATGGCTGTCTATTCCATATAACACACTTTCTCAACCCCTGGCCTGGCGCTAGGAATCCTCTGTAATTTGGCCATCTATGATTACTACACCGTGTCCATGGATACACTATGAAGTTTCTAATCATCTGCTGTTGCTTAAGCTGTTGCCTATGGTCTGCAGTGTTCGACTTCACCTTTTCCCTCAGACTTCACATGCTATTTAGGTGCAGCCATAGTACTTAGTATAATTTGAATATGAACTGTTCCCAAAGGCTCATGTGTTCAAGGCTTAATTCCCTGCCTGTGGTCCTGTTGGAGGTGACAGGACCTTTACGATGTGGTGCTCAATGGAAGTGAGGTCACTGGTGCCATGGCCTTGAAAGGGACATGGACACTCGACTCCTTTCTGTCTCTCTCTTTCCTGCCCGGCTGCCTTGAAGTGAGAAGTTTTCCCTGCTGCCGGTTTCTGCTATGATGTTCTGCCTCTGTCTAGGCCCAAAAGCAATAAGCCAACTGACCAGGTACTGAAACTCCTGAAACTATGAGCCAAAACAAAACCTTCCTTGTAGGTTTTTTTCCAGGTATTTTGTCGTAGCTATGGAAAGGGAGTATTGCACCACTCACTTCCAGTTTCAGTTCTTCTGTGAAACCTTCCGTTGCTTCCTCTCCAGTCAGTTCAGATCTGTTTTATGTAACTTTCACTTTCTTGTGTAATTTATCAATCTTCCTTGTGTTGATTATTTTTTCTATATATGCTTTTTTCTGCTCAAGAACGTGAACTTCCAGAGAGCAAAGACCATGTCGTATTGTCTTTCTGTCCCTCCATCTATAAATCCTTGTGTGTTTTCACTTAGGGGAATTCTTGCACACTCATTGAAGTTGGAAGTACGGCCTCTCAGTGCTACAGTAAGAATGGTACTACAAGAGGCAGATGACAGCCCTTGGTTTGGTTGGAGAGGCCAATTCAGTGATGGCAGGCTTGGTGGTCCAGCATGGAGTACCTATTTCACTCTGGAGTAACTTCAAAATATTCTGGACAGTGCAAGTCAGCTGTTTGTCAAAGGCATGTTGATGTCTCTCTGACACTGAGAAGGCAAGGGGCCGGCTCTGCCTCCACTTTGGAGGGATCACCTGGCACCTCATCCAAGTTCTCCTGAGAATGGCTTTGGATGGAATGCTCATTCTTGGGCCTTGTGCTGGGGTGAGGGGAGTAGGGGTCAGGTATATCAATCAGCAGCCAGCTCATCAGAGGAATGCTTTATCCATATAGTGTCATTGACTTCTCCCGCTGACCTCGGAAGGTAGGTATTATCACTCTTGTTTTAAAGATAAAAAGAAAGTGGAGCTCAGCCCAAGAGTGCATACATTTGGTACATGACACAACCCAGGTTTGCACCAAAGCTTTGCTAGACTCCAAACCAGTACTATTTGCTTTAAAGGAGAAAAATCTATACCTGGCTGTTTTTCATTTTCTAGCTGAGATTCCTTTCTCATAAAGATGATAATCCAGACTGCTGTGCTTTCTAACCCAACAGGACAAGACTAGTCACTTGTTTCACTGTGAGCTTGGTGAGGCAAGGATAGAGGATTTTGCCATTATATCTTGATCTCCAGTATAAGTCAGAAGAGAGCAAAGGTTAGTTGTGCAGAGTGTTGCCTGGTGATGGCTGGAGTTCTTAGTCCATATCTCACTAACTGGTAACCTTGCCAAGATACCTAAACTCCCTCAGCCTTGGTTTCTTTATGGTTATAGTGAGTAGTAAGTACCAGAAGGCACTTAGCTTAGACTCTCACAAAAATTAGACATTTCGCTAGTTATAGATGGATGAAGCTTTCTAATTAGCCTATAGCAGGTATGATTCTAGAATAAATTCACAAACACATATTGTGTGTTTCTGTAATTCAAGTTAGTGTAGATCACCATTCTTTTGTGAGAGAGGAAATAATGTGAGTCTCTCCCTTTGCAGTGGGTGTATATGTAGCTTAGGTGATGCCAATGTAAGATGGCACTGGAGAACACCTGGTCCTTTATGACATCTGTCCATGGGGAATTCATTATTCATTGGAACTTCTGTTGCTGGTCCATGTACAGATACTTTTCCACTTAAGAATCTTCCTTCCTTCTTGGGGTTTTGTCTAGGCCAAGAGATAGAGTCCTCCTATACTGAGTCTCCCTAGTGCTCTGGTGGGTTTTGCTGTCTTTCTGGGAGCCTAACCAGGAACAAGGCCTGAGGCTCTTCATGTGGGACTCACCGTATTCCCTTGCTGTCATTGACTCATTAAAT
The DNA here is from genome assembly GCF_000247695.1 of Heterocephalus glaber. The sequence continues at coordinate 4,151,088 of NW_004624879.1, read as the reverse complement.
AAAAACGTTCTCTGTGTGTCTCTCTGACTGTCTCTCCTTGCACAGGTCTGGAAATCTTTTCCTAGTCTGGGAAGGAGAAAATGTTCTCTCTTACTGCCGGAAGTTATTTTGTCCACACTTCTCTATTTTTCCAAGGATGTCTGTCTTTGAAACATGGAGGATAAAGAGCTCTTTTTCATCGCTTCCATTCCACAAGGTCATACCATTCCTCTGAACTGGTGAGCCCCCAAATGGCGGAATTGGTATGTGGGAGTGAGGAAAGGGGGAAACCAACAGGAGAAAACAGGCGCTCACATTTGAGAGGTCGCCTCTCTTCGCCTCCACTTGGCTTCATCCTGCCCAGGGATTCTGCAAGAACCCTGTGCTTGTCTTTCATCTTTTCTGTCTTTTTAATCATTTGTCATTGATAAGGCTGCACATATTCTCATTCTCTATCTGATGAAAGCCCGGTATGCAATTGTTTCTGTCAGTCTGCCCTTTCTGATTAAATAATAAACTCACTAGAGTTTCCTAGAGAGCCTTTCTGTGTTCACAGGCAGGGAATATTCCAAAAATTTTGACTAACTCATTCATAAATTTGCCAACATGTCCACTGCCCTCTTGTCCTAATTCTCTTTTCATTTGCCCTCCTTAACAGAAAGATCTATTATAAATGTTTCTAACTCTTTGCTATCACTTGAGGCTAGTTTTATATAAATAATTATCTAAAATTATTTGAATGGCATCTGACAAAAATCCATATAAGAAGTTTAGGCCTATTAGGATACAAAATTTGAATGATCACACACACAGAATAAGATAACTTATTTTGAAATATATCAACTACAAAATCATTTTCCTGACTCTCAGGAGCCCAGGACGGCAGAACATGAAGCAGGAGTCAGCTAGGTCTGAGCAGAGAGTCATTTCTCATGTTGGCTGGGATTGAGCAAAGCTGGGCTTCTGATTTCTAGTCCATCATGGAAGGAGCTTAGAACAACAGAAAAGGAGCTGAGCAAACTCAAAATCAACAACTCTTTATATCTGTCAGAGAAGTGAAGTCACAGGTCAAACTGCTGCCCCCAAAACTGAAGATAAAGAGGGAGATAGAATCATCATTTGCCAGAACAGAAGCCCAGGAGCAGAAACCTCTGGAAGAATGAGAACAAGGAGAGGAAACCCTAAATTAGAATTGATGGATTTCAGAAGGCTCAGTGTGGCTATAAGTCTGAGAGTTAAAAACCCCAGCAAAGCTAGTATGATGTCACATCTAGGTCATCCTATCAAAAACCTGCTCGAGTTCTCACAAGAAGTCCACATGCAGAGTTTTGGGAACTGTTCTGCATATGTGTTCCTGGATCTTGTCACACCTCCTTTCCCAGCTAGTTTTAGCCACACTGTCTTCCTGCCTCAGAGATGCTTGAGTAAGATCTAAAAGTTGATGAGTCTTAACTAATGGTATGTAGCCAGGGTCCCAGCCATCTTGAGTCTGGGAAAGCAGCAGTCAGAAGAGATGGTGTGGACTTCTCTGGGCAGTTGGAAGGAACTGCTGGTTACTCCTATGAATGAGGCACTGTGTGTGTTGCAGGCATTTTCTGTAAGTTCCTAGGCAGTTTTATAAAAACTTATGTGTCACATCTGAATGCTATCCAGTGTAAAGACAGTATGAGAACAAAGCAGGATAGTAGGGGAAACATGGGCAGGCATGCCAGTTACATCCATCATTTATGTAGTCTAGCACGAAGCTGAATCTGGGCTTCTGAAACTTATGGAAAGGTTTATGAAAAATAAGATGGAGCTCAGCACAACTGAAAAAGAGCCACGGCCTGAAAGTTGGCAAACATTTATCCAGGCTATGTCTCTAAGCATGGGCTTCTAGAGTCTATTTGCCTGTTTATAGGTCAACTTTTTTATACCCATTTCCTGATCTTGTTAGCTCTTGGATGTGGTGAAAATGCCCGGTTAACATACAGGAAGCAGATGTATGGGAGGACAAAATAAACGTGGAGAAGACTGTCAGTTCACTCATTCGAGGTTCCCGTTTCATTTGATATGTGCCCTTTGAGTATTTCTATGTGCTGAGCACTAGGAGCACAGTACCTACTAGGATCTGCAGTCCCTGGACTCACCTTACCTGGCTTTCCCTACCTGGCCAGTGTCATCTGATTGTCATCAGCAGCTCTGCAGAGGAGAAAGGAATTTAACACCTGTGGAGACCACCATGAAATAAGAATGGATGGAATGAAAGAGAGGGCAGGGTGGCGATTAGACCAGTGAGGATACTGATAGGAGACGGTGACTAGGAAGACCTTGCAGGAGAGCTGAGTTTTGAAAAACATTTTATTGGCAGAGACAAAGCAATGACAATACAATGAAACACTGGCCTGGTGCAGCCAACCTAGTGCTGGTCTTTGCTTCCAGTACAGGTCCTTCGCTTAAAGCTCTGGGACTCGTGCATAATTCATTTTGAATAGTGACTGGTTTCATCAACATTAAATGTAGAATTTATCTTTTTTTCCATTAACACAGAGGACATGTTTTTGCAGCTTCTGTATTGTAACTTCCCCAAAGAAGCTTAAAGTAAATGTGGCGGGTTATGGAGTCACCAAACTACCCACACTCACACTGAAGTCACTTCTGTAGGACTTTAAGTTTTGGGGTTTTGTCTTCATATATTTCTAAAAGCTTGATATTGATTGAATTTAAAAAGTGCCCATCAACTGGAAACTGGATAAAGAAGATGTGGTTTTTTAATAAAATGGGGTACTACTCAGCCATAAAGAATGAAAAACTAGACTCATTTATAGCTAAATGGATGCATATCCAGGCCATACTCTTAAGTGAAATAAATAGGACACACATATAAATACCAAATAATTTCTCTAGTGTGAGAAACTGATAGTATAAATAAGGGTTAAAATGATTAAAATGAGTAATGGATAATTTGAAATAGGAAAAAAGGCCCAAAGACCAAGGAGTGAAGGGAGGGGAAGGGGAAAGGAAAGAAGGGAAAGGAAAAATTATGAGAAAAGAAAAAAATGGAAACGAAGTCTATGTAACTAGGGAAGGATGGAGGGGGTGAAGGACGCACAGGTAATGGGGAAAAAATAAGAACTAAGATACATCATGTATAGGTACAAGCGCCCAAGGATAAATGTAAACGCACTGTATAGCTAAAATGTACCAATAAAAGAACTTAAGGGAAAAAAAAGTACTCAGAAAAACAAGAAGAAACAATAATATTTCTGGATTAAACAAGCATCATTCTTCCATTTCTCATTCAGATAGGAGCTATTTTGTGTCAAAGAAATTGACATTGTAGCAGAAGTTTGTAAATCATTTTATGAATCAAGGGCACTGGCAACTTGTTCATTGAAAAGAGCATTGTCTTCAAGTCTAAAACTGGGCAGAAGATTTGCTTCGTGACAACAAATGCTCCAAACGTTTGGAAACTTCTCATCTGAAATGCATTCAGAGCCTGCTGTGTCTCCCTCAAAATTCCTGTGTTGAAGCACTCACCATTGGTGTGAATGTGTTTGGAAATAGGGCCTTCGTGAAGTAATTAAGCTGAAACAGGAGAAAGGGTGGCCTGTGATCCATTAGGATTAGCACCCTACCAAAAAGACTCTGGAGATTTCTTGTCCTCCATGTGAGGAGCCAGTGAGAAGGTGGCCATCTGCAAGCCAGGAAGGGAGTCCTCCCTCTCTCAGCCCTGACCTCAGACTTTCTCCAGAACTGTGGGGAAAGAACTTTCTGTTGTTTAAACCACCCAGTCTGTGGCATCTTGTTACAGTATCAGGTTGAGCTGACTACCACAGAGCTCTTATGCTCCCTTTTAAATATCTATAGAACAACGAATCTGTATCTTAAGAAGGCTTGTTTCACAGTTGGAATCAACCAAATGTTTGAGGCCAAGGCTACTGAGCAAAGTAGGTGAATGAACAGAATAAGGGCATTTTCCAAAATAAGAAAAAAAATGAAATGTGGTTCTAAAGTCAAAGCCCTGCTTTGGGCTGGTGTTGGGGTGACTGCAAAAACTAACCAAGGCAGCGTTATTGCAGTCCTTGTACAGTCTTCCACAGAATCACTTGGAAGGATGACGGGCATATGCAAAATCATTCTTTCCTTGATTACAAAAGAACAAAGACATGGAAAATGCCAAAGTTTTAGAAAATCATATATAAACTAAAACAGTAGAAATTTGTGATTACATCATTCCAGAGAACTGTTATAAACATTTTGTAGATTTCATTCCAGAACCTCTGACCCCCAATATCTGCCTACAGGTGCACATAAATAAGTTCATATATTTGGGATTACACTGAATATAGTGTTGTGTATCTTCCCTTTTTTCCATTTAATATTATGGGCATTTCACAAGTAATTCAATAGACTTGGAAAAAAAAAGATTATACATTTGTGTACTAGTCCATCTTATGAATATACCAATCTTCTCTTAAAATTATCTATTATAGGAAATTAAAAACTGCTGCATGGTTAAATCTTACAAATAACAACATTAAAATGATATGGTGTTCCATGGACTTGTCCAAATGAAGTCAATAATTAAATGAGTTCAGTATGTTCACTTCAGTTCCAAAAAGCTAAGTGTGCCAATTTCTTCTAGTGGGCAAAAAATTTTAAACAAATGAGAATATAGGAGGGACTAGATCAACTTTTAAAGTAATCACCAGATAGGCCATATTTTGGCTGGCGGTACATCATCACAGTGGACCCTCAGTGCTATAATTGGCCCCAATTTTCCCTGAGTGCCATAAATTTAATCATAATGGTCTAATGTCTTGAATCAATGTTTCCAACATTTTATAGTAAACCACTTAATGCAAAATCCATAGGTCTATAAAACCTAATTATGAAACTTTCTCCTCTTTTTAATCAATTAATCATAAAGCTTTCTTAGATTTACACTTAGCAAAAGAAGACATGATGCACACCCTAGAATCCTCTAATGCAGCTGCATCTTATTTACTACTGAAGGAAGAATCACAAAATGTAGGATATGATTCACATGCAATGGTGGCAGTAAATGGAACAAAAATGAACCAGCCAAAATGCTTTTTTATGAGACATGTCCTTACTCTCTGATAAAATTCTTTACAAAATTTTTATTTATGTCGTCTTCTCGTCCTGTATACTTCTGTGCATCTCCCTTTTGGCAGACTACAAAGGTAGAATAGAAGAAAGGGGTGGGTGATGGTCTTCCCAGAACCACTTTCAGCTCCTTCTGGATGAGTTCTGAGCATCAGGTTGGACATAACAGTGGATGTGGGGACCACACACTTTGGCCTGGTTTGTTGTTTGAGCTTCTAGAAGATGGGCCTTCCACCTGCAGTGGTGGAAAGCCCTTGCTGAAGATCTTGCCAGCTTAGCAGGTGCTCAGGTCACAAGTGATGTCACTGTGGGCCCCATACTTCTTTCTTCCGTTTCCTGTATGGGCTTCTTGGGAAGGTCAGATGTGTCTTTTAGTGGCTACGTGTGGACCTCATCGAGGGATTGACCCCACATTCTCTGAAGGACAGGAGCCAGAGAGGCAACTCAGCACTCCCTTAACTTCTCTCACTTCTGCCCTTCCTTTCTCATCCTTAGCTCAGGGGCTCCCCCTTCTACCCAGGACTGTATCAGTTCTCTCTTAATTGGCTTCCTCCCTTAGTTTTTTGCTATCTCACCTGTCATTAGAAAACTTGAAATGTTTAGTTCATCCCAGCCTGAAGGATCAAAACCTTGTGTCTTAGTGTAGCATTCTGGGCCCTTTGAGGTCTGGCTCACGTGACTCTATGTTCCAACAATGACAGCAAAGTTTCTACAAGTTTTGGCACATTATTTAGCTGCTCTGTGCTTTGCCTCATGGAGGTTGCAGAAACAGCCTTGTAGATTTGTTCCAGAGTTGTATCATTAACTGAGATAATATGCAGTAAAGGTGTAGAGTACTACTGACTGGCCCATAGTAAAATGCTCAGCAAATTCTTTTATTGTTATTTCCTTTTCCTGGACCTATTTACTTAACCTTCCCCTTTAACTTGTGAGGCTCCCATGTGCCCTTTGAGATGCAGGTCAAGTGTCTCCTCTCCTCAGAGTTGATTTGCTTCATGGAAGCAGAGATCATAGAATCTGCCATGCCCATCATCAGCCTCAGGCCATGCACTTATTTGCTTTCATGTTTGACTTTGCCACAAGTCTGTAAGATTGGTGAGGTAGCTACACCTGTAGTTCTCATGGAGCCCCGAGATTGGCGCACAGTAGGCCCTCCCTTGACCTTGATCAGGTGGTTTAGGGTTAAGGTTCTACAGCTGTCCAGTACTGTCCCAGCATGACACGGTGATGGAAGGAGAATGCTGGGATCCCATATTCCTCCCTGCGGATCAGCTAAATTTCAGTTGCACAGCCATGCCCAGTGGTCCCTGAATGTCCGGCCACAGACATTACAAATGCCTGCACCTGACATCGCCACCCTCAGAAAGCACCTCTCAGCAAATTTCCTATGTGCTGGGTTCAGTGTAAGAGCCACGCTGCAGACAGCAAGAAAGGCAGATTCAGAGCCTGCACCTTTCACCTGACAGCTGCTGGATTTACTGTCTCCAGCGCACTCCCGTGGCTTCTGCACCCACAAGAACGTTTTCACTGTGCTTTGAACTGAAGCTCTGAGACAAATGTGGCTATTGGGGTGGGAAGGAACATTTATTTCATTTTCAAAGATTGCACTTTCTTCTGATTATTACCAAACAAAGTTGTCTCTGCAGCAGGACTAGCCCTTCATAAATCTCCTAAATAGCTCTTGTTTAAAATCTGATATAATTCCAAAATGTCCATAAAGATGATTAGAATGTAGCATGAGAATACCTTGCCATGGAACTTACTGAAAATCAGTTCAAAGCTGATTTCGAAAAATTGCAAAAAGGGAAAATATGCAAAGTAAGAAAAATGTGCTATGAAGAAAAAAATGGTGTGAGAGACTCTCACTCCATGAGAGAGCTGTAATCCGATGACTCCATTGTGTTGAAAAGATGAGACTGGTTGGTGCTTCAAAGTCCTTACAAATGTTATGAGCTATGATAAAGATGATTACAGGGTCAAAAAACTGTAAATGTCCACTATTAGGAACCACTAAGAAAACATACTAACTCCACAGTGTTATAGTGCATAGAATGATATTAAACATTTTAATGACCTGTGAAATACTAATGAAATAATATTAAACCACAAATGTGGCAATTATAAAACTTTATCTACAGAATGATCTCAAACTTATAAAATGCGTAAGTAAGAAATAGAATCTGTTTATGTATCATAACGGTTGTCTTAGTAGGTAGTGGGATTACAATGTCCTCTTCTTGCTCCTGTCTTCTATAAATTGATCAAATTAAATTAAATAAAACATTTGCTTATTTTTTAATTTTGGTGAAATAATCTCTGATTCATGTTTATATCTGAAGATGTGTCCCTGAGCTATTGGTTTTTCTGGAATATTTCTTTTCTGGACAGTGGTAGAGGCATGGAGAGAACAGACAGATGGTCAGAAATTATGTATCAGGTAGTCCAGCCCTGCTGGAGGAAGGTGTTTGTACCATCCCAGATAACTGATTCTTGAGGCTCGTGAGAAGATGTGGGAAAACTTCAGTTTCCTGTCTTTCATATGGGCACCCATTCTAAATCTGTCCCAAATTTCCACACCTCCTAAGACTGCCTCAAGATTTTTGTGTCAGCTGATTTCAAAATAGGGTGAAAGGAGCCGGGTGTGGTGGCGCACGCCTGTAATCCCAGCACTTGGGAGGCTGAGGCAGGAGGATCACTGTGAGTTCGAGGCCAGCCTGGGCTATGTAGGGAGTTCAGGGCCAGCCTGAACTACAAAGGGAGACCCTACCTCAAAAAACCAAAAAAAAAAAAAGAACAAAATAGGGTGAAAGGTAGGCATGCTGTTGCTGGAGAGGACAGAGTTCAAGGTCATAGTTGCAGGGCTCCAGGCAACATGAAAGCCAGTAGAGGGCAGAGAGCCCCCTGAGTGATGGACTTGGGAGCTGATAAAATACAAGATGGCGCCATTTGGCCTGGGTTGGAAGTGGATTGAAAGAGAGTGCTTTTTCAAAATTACTCCAAAATTTCTCATGTGGAAGTTGAATTTTTAAAAAAAGAAAATGGAATGAACTTCCTTACTAGTATGAGTTGGAGGGAGATAACTAGATTTGAGAAGATTTATAGTGACATTGATCAGACCACATTGGAAGGGAAAATTTAGGTAAATATGTATCCTGTCTGTGCCAGTCTTTTCTGGTCAGGACCCTCATGTTGCTAGAGAGGACATCAGAGGAGAAAGCAATTTCATCCCACTTGTCAGGAGCCCTGATGCTCTCAGCCAGACTCTGGTCTTTGACTCAGGAGTATAAAGCAAAAAAAGTCCTGCTTGTCCTATCAAGTAGTTGAACGTGTGTGGTCCCGAGAGCCTGGTCTGATGGGATAATTCAGAGAGATGATTGCAGATTCCTTTGGTCCTTGCAAACGGTAAGGAGCTATGAGAAATTAATTGATTCAAAAATAACTTTTGTTGTGTTTCAGACTCTATGGTTGCCAATGCATAGAATAGTGAATAGAGCCACAGCGAAGGGGCCCAAGGAATTGGTCATGAAAAGCTTTAAGCTGGAAGACTTTAAAGTTGAAACTCAAACTAGGGAGTGCAAGAAAAGGAACATGAGCCCTGGGGTCAGACAGGTCAAGGTCAGTCTTTGGGTCCTGATTTCTAAAGTAATGCTATTTTGGAAAAGGTGTTTAATGTTTTGGGTCTCAGTTTCCTCATTTATCAGATGGTTTACTACAATGAGTAAAAGGAAAAAACCTTTTCAAGGTAATGCCAAATTGTTTGTGCAGATGTCTGCACTCCCTTTGCTTCATATCCCCACTAACGCTTGGTAGAATTGGACTCCTGGATGCCTGCCAGATGCAAAGGAGGAGGAAAACATCAACCAGAGCCTCAAGTTCCTTTGCGATTTTTCATCTATATTTCCTAGCATGAAAGAATTAAGCCTGGCATTCAAGGAGGCAAGCATATAACTCAGAGAAAAATGAAACAAAATTGAATAGACCTTGGGAAATCCAGCTAGTAAAGACATCATTCCTGGACTTTAGAATAACCATGTGTAATATACTCAATTACTGAAAGAAAAGATTGAGCAAAAGAACCAAAAATTATTTTTAAACACCCTAATAAAATTATAGAATTGAAAATCAATAACTAAAAGAGCAATGGATTTACACACTTAAAATGGTGAACGTTTTATTATGTATGTTGCACTAGACACAAAAAAAGAGAGTAATAGGTTTAACAGAAAGGTAGACATTGTTTAGAATAATGCATTTAAGAAAATTCAACATTATTGATAACAGTAGAAGGAAAATTGAAAAAACTTGAAATACTGAAATGAACCAAAATATGAAAAAGAGCGTAAAAGATACATTGGACGTGGTGATAATTCTAACAAGTCCAACTGGAGCCTCAGAAAGGGAGAAGAGAATACCTGTCAGGAGCAAATATGAAGTAATCTTGCAGGAGATCCACATCCAGGGAAGTAGTACAAGTCTTTGATTACATTGGAGCAGGCACTGACCCATCAGCATGGACACTGGAGGTGGTGGTCAGACTGTGACCTTATGTCCCAGCCAGATGTCAGCTCGCCACAAATCACCACAGTGCATTCACTACTGAAAAGCTCTACTGGACAGGTCTAGGCCAGCAGAAGGCCAAATCATGCCCTGTTCTGGGGTAACCATGCTGACAAAGGCAAGAACATCCACTCTTCCTCCTCTTCCACTCCTGCCTCACCTGGGACCCACACCCAGTTATATCTGGCATTCATGAAGTTTTTGCCTCTGCATAGTTCCTCTGGGTGGAGTCAGCTCTGCATACTCAGAGCTGTTCCTGCGCATCTAGGGATAGAGTGGATGCCAGGGAGCAGACAGTATCTGCTGCCTCCAAGGTCTGCATAGTCCTCAATGACCTTGCATCTTGCAGATTTTTGTGTTTTTTTTGTAGTCTCCTATTCTGCTGAGACACTGGTCTTTGGCTGTCACATTTCAACTCCTGATGCCACATCCCTTTTCTTCACTCTGGGAGTGACCAGGTGGAACACAATTCCAGGGGTGAATTCTCCTGGTATCCTATATGGAAGGAAGCCATGGAGGTCATTACATGGAATGCCATGTAAGTAGTGCACATTGAGTTTAGATGACCTTACACTATTACTGCCTTTGCACTTGCAAATGGGAAGTTGCATGAAGCCTGAAGTGCTAACCAGTTAAGAAATCTTTTCCTATGTTGCATTTTAGGGCAGCAATTCATAGCATCTTTCCTCTGTCCAGCATGATGGTTATCTTACCTGTTTTATTCCTCATAGATACCCCTGGGGTTGGACATGTGACAGAAGACTGGTCAATCAGAGCCCTTCTGTAGGATTTTTTAATGCATATTCAGGCAGAAAGATGCTGTTGTTTGCTGACATTGTTAACCTGGGGCTCAAAGCCTAGAAATGCATAAAGAATAGGAAGGAGAGAGCGAGAAGGAGAGGCAGATAGAGAGAGAGACAGAGAGACAGAGACAGACCCTGGGTCAACTACTCTGGGATTGCTCAATCATATAAGACTTTACATGTACAGTTTTGTTCAATATAGTTGTAGTTGAGTTTCCAGCTCTTGCAGAATACCCCTGACAGCACTACATCCTGGTACCTTAGGCAATTTTCACACAAGGGCTATAATAGTAGCCACAAAATACATACTACTTCCCCATAAAATGTGGGCCCACAGGGCCACGGGAAAGATCTCTGGTTAGTGATTTTAAATCAAGTTAAAGCCACACAGGTGGAACAATAGCAGCCAGTCCCTGCCTGGAACTCCAGTAGAAAGAGTGGACCCAAAGCGCTCAAGTCAAATTGGGCTACAACCTCCATCCTAACTGTTCTTGAGCACAGGACCAGCATCCTCGCTGCCCTGGGACCTGCCAAGTATTTTCTCCTCAGTAAACAGCCATGTTGGAGAGGAAAGGGCAGAACAAAACATCTCTGGTTTTTGTTGTCAGATAAAATGAATGGAGAGCCAACTATTCCAGCACTGCTGAGGGTAACCGGGTGATGCACTGGTTGCCATGGTGCCGGAGTGCACTCTGCCATTGCTGAAATCTCTGCACCTGTACGTGCAAAATGCCACTGACAGGAACTTATTGTCATGATTAAAGTAGTTAGTCATGCATTAACAGTACAGGGGAACATTCTGCTGGCCTGGAACGCAGTGTCTTCATAGGTCAAATAGGAACACTTTATGGATCCGCTTTAGCAGGTAGTTCAGTGTCATTTAAAAGCATTTACTGAGAAACAATGGTGTATCGGATCTCTGAGGGAGCACACGGGGTGTGGAAATCTTGCTCTGCAGACAGGAAGGTCAGACAGTGGCAGCTGAAGGGTTGGTGTGGGCATAGAGGAAGTCATAAAGAACACAGTTTTGTTTGTGCTGCAAAGCCACTAGTGGGGGGAGAAACCCGCAGAAATCTTAGGATTTTCATTGTGGTATGGAGGGCCATGATGGTAACTGGACAGCACCGTCTGGGGTTCTTCTTTTTTATTTCCTATGTGGTTGTCTTGGTCCAGGTCCTGTTCCTGCTTTTCCCTGTACTGTTGTATTGAGTCTAAACTCTTCTCCCTGGAGTCAGATGTCCTCCTTTCAAAATAGTCTTCATCTAGAAGGGCTTGCTCAGGAAACTTCAGAGGCTCCCTTCTGCCATTTCAATGACCATATCTGAGTTTCCTTTCTAAGTTTGTCTCGTAATCTTAAACTTTGTACATTTAAATTCTACCAGATAGAACCATGCAATTTCCTGCAATATCCTTCCCATATTTTTAAAATTTCAGATCCTGTAAGGCACAAATCACTGAAAACTTCCTTCATGAATCCTTCCATCCTCTCATGAGCAAGCACAATAAATATCTTCATTAGGCAATTTCCCTTTTGTGTGGTACTTTTCAGAAATCTGAATTGTAATTATTTCCTAATTCTTCATGAGCATCTTGAGGGCACGACTATACTTACTCACCTCTGTGTCATGCATGCATTTTGACATAGTTCTTTAATTTTAGTGTTTATGATGAATGAATGAATGCACATCCAGGAATTAAATTGCTACAGGATAATATTTAAAATAGGAAATAATCATGATTCGCATACAAAAATAAAATGAATACCAATTAAAGATTTTATGTAGCTTATTAGTTAATGAGGAAGATGTTACAACTGGTTCGAAGGAGAATTCTAAGAATCATATGTCTATAGACAAAAAATACTGCTGAATGAATTTATAAATAACACAAACAACTGACGTGTGGATGGGGTAGGAGGAGAGGAAATCAGTTGCTTTTCTATGGGAAACAAAATTCACTTGCATTTGTCTATGGGCAAGCAAAGCAATACCTGTGAAACATCTTACAACATACAGAGTTGTCACAGAGCTCACACGTACTGAAAAGTGCAGAGATACCATGTGTTCAGATAGCCTAGATAACTCATGGGTCTAGACCACACCTAGTTTCCCACTGAAAACACCCAGCAATGTTTTTGGTCCATTTCAAACTTTTCCCAGTTTTTTCTTCCTGTAGTACGTTTCCCAAGAGAAGGACCTCCAAATGCAGCTTGCAAATTGAAGCTGGTGATAGTGTCCTTGTGACCAAAAAAATACTTTATCTCCTCTCTCTGAATTTCTTATTTATGGTTACTTTTCATGTCTTTACTTTTTATTGTCATATATTAAGGTATATAGTAATAATATTGACTAACACTATGTGTCAAACATTATTCTGAGTGCTTTACTTATTTAATCTTAAAAATCCTATGAAGAAGATACTAATATTCTCTCCATTTTAAGATGAGGACAGTGAGGAAGAGTGGTGAAAAACTTCTCCAAAGCTGCAGAGCCAGTAAGCTATGGAGCCGGGATTTAAACCCAGTGCACTGGACTCTAAGTCCATATTTTTAAAACTTTGCTGATAAGAATGTCCATATATTTGAAGGGGGATGGTAGCTTATACTACGTTTAGGGGTCAGCCTTTTACTATTTCTTAAGCAAATCTTGTGTACTCTGTAATTCTAATCATAGGGGTAGGATAGATGAAATGGAGATAGGCAGAAAGGAGACAAGGGAATTGGAATTTTGAGGAAGCTGCAGCTTTCAGAAAACTGCAGCTTCAAGGCCTAACTCAAGGGTATGCAAAGTTTCCTGTGCCTTTTACCCACCCTGTTTTCCTTCCAGGCTCTTTACTCCTAAAGTCGTTAAGTCTTAAAGATACAGGAGTCCATTAATTCACCCTGCATTTTTCTTTCTATACTATAAATTCAAGAATTCTAAAGAGTTTCACTCTCAAAGAGGCAATTAATTGGGTACCATATCTCTAAGCTTCAAACACATATAAACAGTTTGTATTTTAACCTAGTTGATAAAGTTGATTTTTAGTTTAGCTCACTAATGGATAACCTGACCTCAAGGAGACAGATTCTAGGTAAATGATAAATAACTTAAAAAAGAAACATTCTAGACCATCCATCTTAGGGATACCCCAAGACCACATAAATACCCCCAACCCTAGACCATAAAGCATCTGTCCTTCAAGCTGCCACACTCTTTCTCTCGGAGTGTCTACTTCTTTGATTCTGCCTAATAAATCAGCCTATATCTCTCACTGACACATCCTGAAATTCTTTCCCATGACTCAAGAACCCACCTAGGGCAAGTTAAGGTCTCTATCTCCTCTTTGGGGGACTTCCTCCAACCCCACCCAGTGACAACACCAGATAAATGGTTTTGCTTTAAGCCTTCTTTGGAGGATGGCTTTCCCCCAGCAAACTTTCTTTAACATAAAACCCAAAAACTGCAGAATCTCCCCACTACTGTACAGTTCCTACAGGCTTCTTCCAAGTCCTTCCCCATCTCTGCAGTATAGGATTTTATGGAGGAGTTCACACAAAGCGAGGGTGCTGCAAAGTTATTCTCATAAAGTCAAATGAGTTTATTTGTGAATTTATTCATCTGTTTGTCCATCAGACATATTTTGAACATTTCCATTGTGATCCCCCCCCCGGAGAGTTATAAATGTGTACTTACTTGCGTGAAAAGTATAGGACTTTAGCAGTAGTCTTAACCATCAGTATTCATTCCAGTTTATTACAGCAGTTTATTGAGACTGTAATTTGATGAGGACACTGGGAAGAAAGGACCTTGACCTGGCTCTAGGTGACATTTGGAGAGTGTCTGAGAGCATCATGATTCAGCAAGACGAGGGGCTGGGTAGTGGAGGAAACGGGATAGGAGTCCCCTCTGGACAGAGCTCCCTGCCCGCCAGTGCTTGCCCAGGTGCGTGTGGGGTATGGGTTTTTCTGTCTTCTGCTTTGGTTTCCACAGCTTTCCCAGAAATCTAAAGCTTGGAGGAGGCTCAGGGCACAGGGCCACAGAAGTCATCAAAGCTTAAAAATGATACAGCGTAAAAGCAAAACAAAACAAACAAAATACCAAAGATGACTCATGAGTAAAGAGAAATTTTGTGGCTGCTTTAAAATCTATGAAAAGTAATTATAGAGAAAATTGGTGACAAACTTTTTATCAGTGCACGTTGAGTAAATGAGGAGATAGGTTTAGATGTAAAAATGTTCAATAGTGAGTGCTATTCAGCACTGGAACTGATTAGTGGAGGATGTTAGGACATTTCTTCTCATGGTCTTCAGAAAAGCAGATGACTCAGTGCACGCATGTGACTTTCTGAGAGTCAGAGTCACACATGTGTGCATGATTTCTCAGATTTCTTGAGAAAGACACATTTTATGAGTCTCACCATGAACATCGCCTTAATATTTCCATTTTTCCAGCCATTGTGGGCCTAACGTTAATGTGGACAGGCTTTAGCTAGCATATCTTTGATTTTCCTGCAGCTGACTGCCTTCTCCATGCCTCTGAACACGAACTCTTGCTGTGGACTTTGTATGAAGCCAGAGATGAAAGCCTTGCTCGCACAATCAGCCAGGTTTTCACTGGAATCCTTTCTTTGCTATTGTGTCTTCTCTTTAACGAGTTACTTTGCTCTTCTGGGTCTCAGTTTCTTATTTGTAAAATGGAAAGATTATTTTTTACCCAAAGGAAGGAAATATTTTGAAAATAAAACGTAATAGAGTACATGAAACCATTTATAGATCTAGCACATTGTAATAAGTAAATGTTACCGAATACTAAGGTTTAGTTCACATAATAATAATTGAAAAATATTATTTAAAGGTAACAGTGCTCCCTGTACATGTAAGTGGTCACACTATAATTTATGAGTTTAAATATTATCTCACTTCAAATATAGATTCATAAACACTGCTTTGGTTCTGAAACTTTTTTTTTCCCATAAAGCCGTGCAAGGTATAACATGTGCACATAGACACACACACACACACACACACACACACGCACGCACACCAGTCCCATTACATTTGTGCATGAAGGTCTGAAGGCCTGTTGGTGGTGGGTGATTGGATTACTAATTTATTTTGGCAGTTAAGGATGAGCTCACAAACTTCCCTTCTAGCCTTTCTCGCTGTACTCACTGTCATGCTGTTGGGCAAGGACAAATTACTAAGGAATTGGGAAAAAATGTTTAGAAAATACATCGAAAGTGATGTTTAAAAAGACAGTGGAAAGCCATCCCCTCCCCTTGATCATAATCCTCCCTATCCATTTATCAGATGGTGGGATATTAGGAGGAAGAATAGCAAAATGTAGAGGATCCCATCACAGGCCTGAGCTCCAGGTGAGAGGAGACGGCGTGTGGACCACAGTCAGCAACCTCTTATAGCGTGGGGAGGAGATGTGAGGGGCAGGGACAGAAACGATGGAGAATGGGCTGATAGTTCGGTCTGCTTCCTGGGCCACCAGCTGTCTGATATGTAGGGAAGAACAGGGCACAGCTCAGGGCACTGGCTTTGGGGAACATGTTAAATTTCTGGCTTGAGTAACACTTTTATAACTTTGCATTTATAATCCTGCTTCCCTGTCTGGGACCAAACTCTCAGGCTGTTTGATTTTTAGATCTTTGGTAGAATGAACAGCATAGTCTGAGGCCTGGCTCATTTGTGCAAGATTCATTTGGAACCAGTTTACACAGGAGGGTCGACTCATCAGCTCTTTTCACGAAACCACCCTTCTCATTTAATTTTTATCGATAACTTTAGCCCAAAGATATGATTCCAGTGGGTAATGAGTCCTGTGATGACACCTACCCTGATTCTGTAGCTTTCTATCCATTAGGGAATCCAGACACTCCCCAACTTTCTATCCACGGTTACTAGAACATTCTGATGATGGCATTTAAGACACAGTCTTGTTGATTTGAAAATGTCAGACCTGGAAGCTGCTTTTCTCCCTTCCCCATGGCAGGGGCTGTCCTGTGTTTGGTACTAACAAGATGGTTCTCGGTTCTAGTTCCAACGGGACTTTTGAACTCTCTCACCCTGGTCACCCCTGGGGAGGGACATGAGCAATAGCATTTCTTTCTCACTTTCTGCCGGGCAGCCAAGGCCAAGAACCACTGCTGGGAATTAGCTTGGTCGGGCAGGTGAGGAGGTACGTTGTGCTGGTCCACACCACTGCAAGCCTTTATCTCCCCCACGGTATGTGGCAAGAAGGAGGAGAGGAAAGGCCCACTTGTTCTCTGTTCAGCTGGAAGCAGTGTGGCTGGTATCCTTGTTGATCACTGCCATTTCCCAGCTCTGGCAGAACCTGTGAGCTGGCTTCCTGAGATCTAGGTGTGGGGCTCAGAAAGATAGTGGAGGGCTGGGTGTCTTCCTGAATGTCTGCCCCACCCAGGGAAACTCACATACTCCCGCTATGCTGAAGGTGGCATTGCAGAAGGCACCCCCATAATGGTGCCCTCCATTTCCCCAGTCTTGCTTGAATTAACCTATAGATGCTGTTCTTGTCAAGGTTCCTCTGGAGAAGCAGAAGCAAATCCAGTGGGAAGGGGTTGTGTGTGTGTGTGTGTGTGTGTGTGTGTGTGTGTGTGTACTATGTATTTGTGTATTTATGTATCAATCACCTCTCATCTGTGCATTGACTTATCTATCATTTACTTATCACTCTATGTATGTACCATCTATCATCTATCACCTATCATTTACCTTTTATCTATCTATCTATCATCTATCTATCTATCTATCTATCTATCTACAGAGAGCTATTAATTAGACCCACGAGATAGTGGGAACTGGCAAGCCTGAGCCCTGTCTGAGTCCAAGTGCACTCTGAAGGTAGAATTCTCTCCTCTTTGGAGGACCTCAGTCTTTTTCTTAAGGCCTTCAGCTAATTGAATGTGACCTACCCCACCTATGGAAGGTACTCTGCTGTATTCAAAGTCTACTGATTTAAATACTAATGGGAAACCAAAATGAATAGACACTTTTTAGAAGAAGTTCCAATGGCCAATAAATACATGAAAAAATGTTCAACCTCATTAGCCACTAGAAAAACAAGATTAAAACAACACTGAGATTCTAACCCCAGGAAGAATGCTATCATCAAGAAATCAAATAATAACAAATGCTGGCAAGGCTGTGGGGAAAAGGAAGCCTTCTACATTGTTGGTGGGAATGTAAACTAGTGCAACCATTATGGAAATAATTTTGGAAATTTCTCAAAGAACTAAAAATAGAAATCCAGTTTGACCCAGCTATTCCCCTTCTATTTATCATCTCAAAAGAGCTAAAGTCATCATATTGCAGTGACACATACATATGTTTGTAGCAGCAAAATTTATAATACCTAAATCTTAGAAACAGCCTATATGTCCATCAACAAGTGACTGGATAAAGAAAGTGTGGTTCTTATACACACCAGAGTACCACTGTACCATAAAGAAAAATAAACTTGAGGCATTCATAGGTAAATGGATGCACCTTGAGACCAAATGTTAAATAAAATAAAGGAGACACACAAGCTTAAATATCACATGGTTTCTCTTATATGAGAAACCCAAAGTATAAACCAAGAGCAAAATAAAAGATAGGTAATAGGAAGTAGGGAGACAGATCTTTCTCAAATGAGAAGGGGAACAAGACATGGAGGAAGGTGGGAGGAGTGGGTGGGAAAGGGAATGGACAAAAGAAATGAAGAAAAAAATGGAAATAGAGCTTTTTTAAAATGGAAAGAGGCAGAGTTGGAAAGAACAGGGAAGGACGGGAGGGATGGGAAGGATAGGGAACAAAAAAAAGATAGATTATGTCTGTGTACCAACTCTCCACAATAAATGGAATCGGTTTGTACTGGAAATGTCTACTAATATAAAAAAGCTAAGAGGGCTGGGGATTTAGCTCAGTAACACTGTGCCTCCCTTGCAAGTGCAAGTCCTGAGGTCAATCCCATTACTGCAAAAAAAAAAAGAAAAAAGAAAAAGAAAAAAAAGCTAAGAGAAAACCCTCATCTATAAAATACCTTCACAGCTACATCTAAATTTGACCAAACAAATGGTCCCCATATAGCCTAGCTAACTTGACCCTTTATGGCATCCAACAGGAAATAAAATGTATGACCTTTGGCTTGGGGGTGGGGGATACTTTTCCTTCCTACAGACAGAAAAGCTCAGAAGGGAACCACTTCCTTCCCTTGCTGTTCTGTCTGGTAGCTGCCTTGGCTAAGGTGGCAATAGGAGCAGAGGCCTGATCCAAACTGGAGCGTCACCTCTGGAGTGATTGGCTGCCCCTGTCTTACTAGACCTGCAGGGTTCTTAGTGCATTTTGTTCAGCTTTGAGCTTCAGTACAACTTTAGGCTCACAGGAAAGGCCTCTCTCGATATTCTGGTACATATTGAATATTGTAGATGATAACAAAACCCTGAATCAAGGCCTATTTCTTCCATGAATCTGGATCTAACTTAAATACTTAGAGACCTGAGATCCGAGCAAGTGTCAGGATTTGAGGGATCAGATGCTTGTACAACATGGGGAACCTTCTATAAGGAAAAAAACCCCAACGTACAAACACAAAGGTAAGACAGAGTCTCAAAAGGGAATTGTGTAAGGAAGGGTGAAGCTTAAGCTTCCTGACTGCTATGGAAAGAACTATGCCTCCACTACCTGCCCCCCAAATCCTTATGTTGAAGTCCTAACACCCAATGTGACTTTGTTTGGTCTTGAGGAATTTAAGAAGTAAAGACATTGCCATTAACCCTCCTCAAAATATTCACCCTCATTTGAAACACTGTTACTCCCATTGTTCTTGCTATTTTCTGAAGCAGTTCTGAAAGTCCTCTTTTGTGAGTGTCTTTAGGAAGTGTAGAGGACCGCTCCATTGATTATACCCAAAGCAGGCTGTAAGCAGTGTAGGCTATAAAGAGCTAATCCGCAATTGGCTTATTTTAAGTGAGTTTGACCAAAGCATATAAGATAACACACAGGTGAGACTGGAGTGACTTTTACCCAGATTTTGTTTCCAGCCTAACACAAGAATACTTTGTCTCTTCTTTTACAAGCCTTTTGCCTGCAACAGCAATGTGTCCCTAGCAACCACGCATAGTCCCTTCACATAGCCCCTTTACCCCAACCTAATAAGGATTGTTTCAGCAATAAATATCAATGGTTCTGGCTATTCGGGGCCTTTGCTTGCTCAAGCATCGGTCAGCCCTGTTCCCCACCTCTGTCTCTTTAATTCTGTCTTTAAGTCTTTCTTCTCACCATGTGTCCTGGCATCTAGCAGGAGTTTGGGATCTGCTGCAGGGGTCTCTGATAAGGAAGTGTGTTTAAAAAATACAGTGAATGCTGCTGCTCAGTGTCATACAGTGGAAGGGCAGGCTCACAAAGACATTACAGTGTGTCCCCATTTATCTTACTCATTGGATGTGGCATGGTGTGACTGTAGCTCTTCCCCATAGTCGAAGTTACTGTGAAAGGTAAATGTATTGAATTGGTTCAGGACATGGAGGTAGCCACAATAGTGTAATTAAAGATATGTGAAAGAGGATGTCCAGCGCTGCTTTAGAAAGTGGCAAAAATGACGGGTGTGTTCAAATCCAGTGCTGGTATCTGGAGGGAGATTAGTGTTAATGTGTCTTTTATTGCGGTAAGTTTTAAAAAACAATTAAACATTCACTGTAGTTTTCATTTGCATCTTGTATAGCACATTTTATTTATCCATTTATCTGTTAAATTGATGTTTTGTGATATTTTGCTGTAATAGCCTGAACTTACTAACCAGTTACTCCTATGGTAAACCTGCCTTAGCTGAGATGATATGAGAACATTGCATAAATGTGTGTATACATGTGTAAGTACTTTCAAACATGCCTGTACACACTTGTGTAAGGGTACAATGCATACATGAACACACATGTATACATACATATACATACATATATACCCATGACTTTCTTTTCCAGGATAAATGGTTTTTTCTGCCTTATTTGAAAAATATGTCTTTACTTCCTAATCTCTATACTGCCATCTCATTTAACTTCTGAACTCTGGTTGGCAGATGTCCATACATCCTTATATAAGCCAAGTGTTTTGGATCAATTCATACATCCTCCCATATGGTAATGGAAAGTTTTAATTGTTTGGAGTGAGCTACTAGATCAGTTTGTTTGCCTCTTTTCTTTCAGATGGTAAAAGGGTATTTGTGAGGGTTTGAACGCAAGGGAAAATGTGAAGCCCACATTTAATATCCGTTGGGTACAATTTATATTTAAAATATCATAATTGTAGCCTTTCCAAATCATTATTTTTTAATGTGGCTAAATACAATTCATTAGGATGGTCTGAAAATAGCAATGACATTTGCATCACTGCAGTGGCGAGGTAATCAGCAGGTTTTGAGCCCACTGAGATCTTTGTGGCTCACTTCAGTGGGGCCCCAGGACTGTCAGGGGTATTGCCACGTGCAGGGGCAGAGAGCGCTGGGCTTGCGTGTGGCCTTGGGGACAGAGGCTGGCTTGTGCCTGGCCCGTGCTGCACGCAGCGCCACCATCAGCCTTCACCATCAGACTCTGAGAATGTTCAGGGAGTGCACGACATCATGTTGGCTTTTATTTACCTTTGTTTACAAGATGTTTATATTCTGTGGAGAAGAAAAGCATTATGAAAAGAAAAGTGCAGGGGTTAACAATCCTGGCGCATTTCAATGTTCTACGCTGGCTTTAGTGGATAAAAATGTGGAAGGTGACTGTGGAGAGCTGATGGGAAGGCACAGGACCAAGGGCCATGCAGCAGGTGCACCTAGGGTTCTCGTCCTGCCTCCCACTTCCCCCTGCTCCAGCCCCGACCCAGCCTCTAGCCTTTTTATTTTGCACCCATGTGCAGCACGGTCCTTTTGCTATGTCTCCCATCTCCTACCATCGTTTTCTTTTCTACATCTCCCTTCTACCCTCCTCTTTTCTTTCTCCCTGCTGCTGACCTATCTGTAGTTGCTTCTCAAACTGAAGTCCCTCAGGGAACCTGTTGTGTTCTAAGTGCACAAATACACATAACCATCACGTCGCTGGGGGGTCACAGGATTGCAGAGCACATCACATTCCCTCTTCCCAGCCAGTAACTTGGTGGTCATCCAGTTTGCATCTCCTTAGTGTTCCCTGGCAAACTCCTCTTTGGCCTCCTTGAGAGACCAGGATTCCTTGCTCTCCCAAGCCCATGATCACGTGCACATCTTGGAGACACCCTGTCCCTCCACCCTGCTGAGCTCGGTAAAAGGAGCAGAAACCTCTCATGAAGCCCTTCCTTCTCCATTGTCTTTTACCGTATTATTTTCTTTATCACAGATGAAAGTGTAGAACTATTTAGAACTCCAAATTTGGGTATTTCTAGGTCTCCTTTTTGGAGGAAGCCTTAGGGGAGAGGAAGACTATTCACTCTCTTTGGAATTCCTTGGGGTCGCTCATTTTCTGTCATCAGTTACACAGTGTTTTAGTCACTATTCTGTTACTGAGACAAAGTATATGACATGCACAACTTAAAGGAGAAAAGGTTTGTTTGGTTTTGGTTTTAGAGGCATCAGTTCATGGTATGTTGGCTCCCAGGCAGAGGAAAGCTGCTCAGCTCATGGCAACCAGGAAGCAGAGAGGGAGGAGAATTTATATAAGGTCTTGAAATTACCCGTATTTACTTGATTCAAGAAATGGGCACAATGTCCTAATAGTCATAAACTGAAGTGGGACACAGTTAATGGAAGAACATTTTCTCTTCTAAAAAGCCCTCTGCATTTCCTAATCAGTGGATGAACTAGTAAGTGGAAAGGGCAGTTTTTGCATGTTGAGCTAAGGAATGAATCATTCAATGAATTCCCAAGAATGTCTTGCACACATTGTGTGCAAAGAACTGTGTATTCTGGGTGTGCCGATGAAAGAAATCAGTCTTCACCAGCATTCAACAAAATGCTCGCAGGCTGAGTCCCAGGGTCTGTGTGGATGTTCCACCAATTTTTTTCAGCTTCCTCTTGCACTCCAGAGCAACCCTGACAAGTGCCTGTGAAAATCTCTCCTTAGATGTTGTTCACAGATCCCTCAATTCAACATGTCCAAGAATGACTACTGTTCTGTCTTCGTTACATGATCCCTTTGCACTCACATATTCCAACCGGAAATTCAGCCACCTCAGGCTCTGTCCTTTCTGCTGTCATGCTCTCCCCATATTATCATACCCATCACATTCAGTAGGTTCTTCCTGTAATTATCAGTGTGAGCTGTTTCCTCCCCTACCTGGTTCCTCTTCCATTAGCCTGACTCTTGTGTTTTCCTACCTAAGCTCTTGCAGGGGCCTTGTAACTTGTGTATCTCTAAATGTTCTTTCTATGTTTTCTGTGTGGTCCTCCCTGGGGTGACCCACTATCTTGGCTTGACCTGGACTGAGGGGTTTCTTGCAATACAGATACGACAGTTTTATAATAGGACAGTCCCAGGCAAACCAGGACAGTTGGTCACCCCACCTGTTAACCATCTTTCAAGTCGAAGTGTGAGGGACGTGGGTCAGACTTACTGATTTGGGTCATGTATTGTAGACAGGAGGCTGAGAAAGTGTCTGGCATTCTTCACCTTTTCTGGTAGAAGTTGGGTTAGATTCTTAAGGTATGAGAGTCTCTAAAGCAGAAGGTTCAGGGTCTTAGTGAGAAAACTTAACAATAAATATTGCTGTGGTTTTGGGGAGTGTGCTCCCCAAAAGTTCATGTACTGGAAGCCTAATGTACTGGTATTGCAAAGTGAGAGACCTTTAAGGGGTGGGGCCTAGCGGGAGATCACTGCGTCATGACCACACTCATGAAGGGATCAGTGCTGATCTCACAGAATGGATTAGGTCTCACAGGAGTGCATTGGTTTCCCCCAGAGTGGGTTATTGTAAGATTGAGCCTGCCTCTCCCCAGTCTTTTAGCACATGACCTCTCCGGGCCACACTCTCACTGTACATGATGCCACCCGCCATGTTATGACGCATCAGAATGCCCTCACTGAGGGCCAACCAGATGGGGCTGCCCAATTGTGTTAGTCTTCTGACACTATAACAAATACCTGAGAAAATCAACTTATAAAGAGAAAGGGTTTATTTTGGGTCATGGTTTTGGAGATTTCAGGCCATGATTGATTGGTTTTCTTGTTTTGGGCCTGTTTGAGACAGCACATCATGGTAAAAGTGCATGGTGGGGTGAAACCACTCACCTCAAGTGAAAGAGAGAAAGAGGAACAAGTTGGTATTCCTCTGTCTCCTTTGGGATATACCCCCAGTGACTCAAAAACCTCCCAGTAGACCACATCTCCCAAAGGCTCCACCATGGGTGCCATAGGTGAGGACCAAACCCCTAACACATGGGCTTTGGGCAACACTTATCCCAACCATAGCTCTGATCTTGGATTTTCAGTCTCTGCAACAGTGAGCTGAATAAATTTCTTTATGAAGTATCCAGCCTCAGGTGTGTTGTTATAGCAATGCAAAACACACTGAGACAAACATTTTCACATACTGTTTCTCTGTACTAGCCTCATTAATTGCAATGTATAGCATGTTTTGTTTTAAAATCAAGCTCATATTCTACCAAGTCTCCTTCTCCATGCTTGAAAATCCACTCTTGCTTCCTACAAAAAACAAAAGATAAAGCCCAAACTTCTTAGTTTGGCCTAGGACCTATGAGTTCTGACCCAGGCTTCACCTCTGGCTCTTCCTCTCCACATCCTGTATTTCATGAATTGTGCTGGCTGTTTTTATTCTTCCATAGGTTTGGAATAATCTACTCCCTTTGGCACAAATCTCCTTTGCTCCCAGGGCATGTCAGTCCTCTGTGACCCACTATGGGTCATGCCTAGCCACCCACGCCCAATTAATTCTTTCTCCTTCTATGCTAACAACATTTACCATGCTGTATTACCATTTTAACTTAGATGTCTTTTTTCCCCCTTTATGTCATGAGTGCTTCAGGTATGGAGAAGGAGACACTCCATTCACCTTTTCCATGAGAGCTGGAGAAAAGAAAACAAAGTGTACACTTGAATAAATTAGAGTTGCCTAAATCTCAATGAATTCTATGTGGTAAAATATTAGTTCTTTAAGTATTTTTTCCCCTACTCTTACTGTATTAACAAAATTTCACAAATTTAATGATCACATGGATGCATGCTGTGCATTTTTCCCCTATCATGATGGTTGGAATGTGAATGCAGTGGTAGGAATTGGAACAGCTATTTTTGACCTTGAGGTAGAAATTGATGCTAAAGATGGCAGATTAATGAGGGAAGGAGCACCAATCCCTAAAACCTACAGCCAATAAATCATCCCCTTATTGTTTATGGTTAGATTGTTATGTGAAAGAGAAATAAATGTCTGGTTTTTAACACATTATTAATTTGACTTTTATTTCCAGAGCCAAAGCTGTAAGAAGGAAAATAGAGATGAGGTAACTCTTATATCTGGCTCAGATTGAGCTCTGTTTGGAGGATGGATGTGGGAGAACATAGGAGGTACACAAAAGCACAACTCTTCTGTTTATTTCAAAGTGGAAGAACGGGACTTCTATTATTACAGATTTTTTTATCACAAACAATATTTTCCAGTATAATTTCCCCAAAGCTCTCTAAGGTACTGTCACAAGGTGTAGATTAGGAAAGGAATGGACAGAGAGTAAGGACTAGAAAACCATTTGTTTTCCTTTCTTTGCTAACTCTTTAAATTTGTCTTTTGAATGATCCAGATGACCATTAGGAAGCCAGAAAGATCTACTACCAAGGCATCTACAATAGAGACAAAAGTGGGTGGCTAGGTAGAAAGGCTGGGAGATAGACCAATAGATAAATGATAGTGTATTCCTTAGACTGCTAGAAAAATGATAGAGTATTGCTTGTTGAAACCCACTTTTAAAAATCAGTCATACATTGAAAAATTATTCAGATTAAGGGAAACAATATGGTATGGTAAAAAAAAATGAAAGCTTTGGGATAACCATTGGAAATTGTCATTCAGTTACTTGCTGGCTGTCTGACTGGAGAGAAATTAAGTAAGTTATCGAAGCTTTACTGTCCACTAAGAGTGGGCCAGTAATACCCATTTCCTATGATTGTCATGTGAATTGGAAAAATGCAAGAGTTCTTATTGAAATGGCTGATATTATTTGCTTTCATATTTATGTCTTGTTCGTGTGGAATTTTGTGCATAGGGTGAGATAGACATCTAATTTTATCTTTTGTATTGGGGGACTCTATTGTCTGTACATCATTCATTCACATAAAAAGTCCTTGGTCCCATTGGTAACATCTCTGTCACAAATCAAGGCCCCATAAAGCATGGGTCTGCCTCTGGGCTTGCTTTTCTCTTCCACTGGTTTGTCAATCTTTTCATGCAATTGCTCACTGTCTGGTGTATGATAGGTTTATAGGACATTTTCATATCTGGCGTAGTAGTTTTGCCATCTTATTCTCCCTCACAATTGCCTTGGCTGTTTGTATTTTTATCTAAATTTCAGAATCAAAATCCATAAGAAACTGTCAAGATTTTGATCAGAAGTTCATTAGCTGCATAGATGACTTTGGGGAGTATTAAAAGCTTTAAGGCACTAAAGGATGGATAAGATTTAATGGGCAGAGAGGAAAGAAGGGCTAGGAAGGGCTTACAGCAGAGGGAATGGCACCAGGCAAGAAAAACAAGGGTACAATTGGCCCATGGAATGCCCCACTTTGCCTGGGGAGTGATGGATCCCAAGAGGAGATGTGAAAGATACCTGGAAGGTCCTCAAAGAGTCCAGTGTGAAATGGAGCTCACAGAGAGAAGCCTATGCCAACTCCACAGCCCAGAAGGTCCTGGGACAGTCGCCTAGGGAAAATCAACTTCCCATCCAGCTTAGTGAAATTAAAATGCAAGAGATTCATGGAAGAAAAGTTAGAGAAAGAAGTTTAGCCAGATGTTCATCAGGCAGTAAGCTGTGAAAACACTGCTCTCAATGGGAAACTTTTGAAAATATCACGTTATTTTACCTGTGGCTACTAAATCCATCAGTGTACACTCTGAGGGGGATACGAGTTAAGAAATGTGCATTCTCTGATGATTTTCCCTAATGTGCAGTTAGTTTGACCAAAGCATGCTCAGCCAGAGGCACTCATTAACTTCCAAAAGCAGAGCCTATTTTCCCTGCCTGAACCTGCTGGGCTTCACCAGTTGACTCTAGGTGCATTTTGCATTCAGGTTTCCTGTTGCTTTACCACTGTGATTTCCAAAGCTTGGAAAGCCACATAGTTCTGCTGTTCTTATGGATAATCTCTGCTGGCCAAGCCCCCACAAAGCTATTTTGAAGGTCGGCAGCATGTTAGAAGGTATGAGCCTCTGTTTGCAGAATCTCAGCCCGTGGGAGTTAAGTGGACATTAGGTTTGGTTCACCATCTAGCCCCAGACTCTCAGGTGGTAGGTAAGGAAGCAGCCCAGAGAGGCGACAGAGGACATTTGAAACAGAGAAGGGTCTAGAATTCAGACCTCCTGGTTTCTAGTTTACTGGCTCACCCCTGACAATTGCCTTCTTCTTGGGACATCTTTGTCATCTTAATCATTACCCTCCTTGCTCTCTGAAAATCAATTGCTTGCTTTTTGTTTCCTGTTCACTACCAAAGCTCCAGATTTGAGCTCTGACTGGTTTTATGTGTTCTTTGGTTTGGGATTGTAGTTATATAACCTACATAGCTTAGTACACGCAGCTTGAGAATAAAAAATAAGGTCACAAAACAGTATTCTTCTGGCGCCACTGCTGATGGCTGCATCGAAACCTTAGGCCCATTCAGGTTCCATTCACGTTGTTCTCGCAGCCCACTAGGAATGGTCTGCAATGGGCATCTCAAATGAACCCCTTTGCTATCCTGGGACTGCTGCCATTTTCCTCTTTCCTGTATTGTGATGATGCTGCAGATAGTGATGAGACCCTCGAGGTCCCCAGACACCAACTGGCTGGTGCCTGCCCAGGAGACCCTGGCTACTACCATAGGTGCCAACCCTCGAGCTGATGTTGCTTCTCTCTGGACCAAAGATGATGGTATTGTCAGATGTCAACTTAGTCACTTAGTGCAGACCCACTATCCCACTCTTCTGCCAATCCTGGGATTCCAGCATGAACTGGAGGAAAATGTGAGTGACATAGATTATGCTGTACACTGAATTGTTCATCCCTTCAATCTTAAATCATTTTCACCAGCCTGTAACTTTTGTTCTCTGAGGATGAGATTTCCACTAACTTCTCCAGATCGACTCTTGAAGGATTCACCCAGCCAGCCTTCCATAGATGGCAGCATCCAAGTGTGGACACAGGTTGAGTTCAAGTTGGGATTCTTCCTACATCCAACACTGAAGAGTCTGTAAAATAGTAGGATGTAAGATGTAGTCTGACAATATCAGAGTGAAGAGCATAAACTGTAGTGTTAGAACATCTGTGTTCAAATCATGTATCAAGTCCTTGACTTTTGTTGATTGATTAAACCTCTCTGCGTTTCAGTGTACCCCTAGGGAACAGTTCTGAACAAATAACATATAAAGTACTTTGCACAATCCTTGGGATATAGTTGGAGTTTAGTAACAGTAGAATGAATAAGTCAGATTTCCAGGAAGAAAGGACAGACTTTTTTGAGTGTATTTAAATCTTAGAAACTCATGGAACACAGAGATTTGCTTAGCAGGTTCTTTTTTATTCACCAAATTACTCACTTATTCAATAACTCTGTTTTCCTGATATATGCTAAGCACATATATGCCATGTGCCAGTCTAATGAAGGATAAAGATAATTTCATATGATAACTTTCATGGTAGCAGAGAAAAGGTATTACCAGATTTTAATGATTGTAAGATGCCATTGTTTGGAAGATGCACCCTTAGTTTATGCATTTCTAGGAAAAATTGCTGACAATTTAAGTATTTAATTGAGTATAAGGCATCAATTTTAATTGACTGTGACAATTTTCATTGCTTATGAGATATAATATTTTCAGAGATGTGAAAATGAGGACAAAAATATGTATTTTAGAAGAATAGATAAAGTAAAGAAGGCCAATAAAGGGTTTGATTCCTATCAGAAGTTGATATTGAGTGCTATAAAAAGAGACAATAAAGTTATATTTGAAGATTAGGAAGTAATCCATATTCAATCACCGTAGGGGCATATTTGTCATTGTTTAGCTGTTCAGGGTCCAAAGCTCCACCCTATTTGGGGAGGGGCCTCCATGGTGAAAGTCTGCCCATCCACCCCCAAGAAACTCAAAAGCAACCACCTATTCCCTTGCCACCTGACAGCTTGTGTGATCACATGACCCAGTAGTGGTCAATTGCTTGCTCTTCTCTGGGTCTTTGGCCCTTGAACTAATGACACAAAGATGGAAAAGACATTTAGGATTTATTCATAATGAAAGCAACCAGCAATGGATTAGTGCTGTCTGTGGCAGTGTCAGAGGCGTCCTGCAAAGGCAGTGTTGCTCTAGGATGTGAGGGACAAAGACACCATCAACGACATTCTGTTTGAATCGCTCCTGTGTCCTGAGCTAATGGGAATCCCTGCTTTCTGGTCTCTGCTGCTTCTGGCTGATTTCCTAAGCCTCATTCTTCATCCTTCCCAGAGATTATTAAAAAAAAAATTCAGTATCCTTTCATGTTAGCTTTGGATCCCCCTGTACCAGACCCAGAGATCTCAGTAGGACAGAGGGGAAATGAGACAAAGAAGGGAAGGAAAGCAGCTGGTAAAGGATGTGTTATCAAACAGGGTAGGACTGTGGATCAGAATGCAGTCCTGTTGAAGGGACTTGTACCTCACAGTTATCCCACTGAAGGCCAAGGGAGCTACAGTATTTATATGCTGACTATTGGTTATTCTTAGTGTGGCCTGACCCAGAGCTGTTCACTATTTGTTGCTAGCATCTGTAAAATGCTAATGGGTAAAGCAGGCAGCCAGAGACACAAATATTGCCCATATGCTGCAGTGGTAGGACCAGAAATAGATGGGCAGCTGCCTTTTGCCGTACCTTCTAAGAAGTTCCATTCAGTTAGGTCAGCACGAACAGTTTCTATGGCTTATACTGGTTAACATAATAACTGAAGTCTCACTCACTGTGGCACTGTAAAAACAACTCTTGTTATCTTTCCTATGTTTCGTCTTACCAGTCAAGGCAAATTTTCTGGCTGCAGTACAGAGAATCAGCATGAGAGCTGATGTTTTTCTCCACCCGAAAAACATTATCAAGACACCATTTCATTTGAACATTACGTTCTATGTCGTTAGTGCCTTTAAGGAGATTTGATATGAAAATTACAAGGGGGATTCTCCAAATTGAAAACCCTTTTCAAGTCATTTTACTGAATAGTCTGCATTTTGTTAGCCATGGCAGGTAAAACAAATACAATAGATAGAAATAGCAGGGCGCCATTTCATTTTTCACCATTCATAGCATCTGTCTGGCAAGTCCTAGCATTTGGAGCAATCGACAGCTTTATTTAACAGCAATGTCTGATTGGCAACAATGAGCGTTTTCTATCTCAAGAGCTCAGATAAACTTCAGGTGGGATAAAGTGGCTGGTTTGCTGCTAACAGAATGGGCTCCGGGGGTGGAAAGTATTCTGAAATCTTTTAACCTGAGTTTAATTTTGTTTCATTTCATGATAACCTACATATCCTGGAGGGAATCCAGGAAATCACCGAATAAATGTATGTTTTATTTTAAGATGAACATTCACAAGCAGGAAAGTAAATCCAATTATTTTTGCTCTTTTGAATTCAAATTTATACCTAGAATGAGACTTACTGTAGATATTAAGGTGTGTGTTGGGTGTTTTATGTGCCCCAGTTTATTTTTATAAGCCTTATAAGTCTTATTATCCTCAATTTGCATAAGAGGCATCTGAGACTCATAAACTTGAGTAAATTTTTGAAGATCACACAGCTATGGACAGGTAGCAGCTGGATTTAAAGACTTGCCTTTTACTGAATGCTTTTGCCGTAAGGTCAGGACCAGGCAAAGATATCCACGTTTAACGCTGCTCTTCAATACAGCATTGAAAGTTCTAGCTCATACAGTGAGGCAAGAAAAGGAGGTATAAGACTTAAATACCATAAAGTAATAAATGAAATAGTCCTTATTTTCAAATGATATGATGGATTATGTAGGAAATCCCAAGGAATCTATAAACAAATCTCTTAGTGCTAATGAATTAATTCAATAAGGTTGCAGAATACAAAATAGACCTACAAAATAATTGTATTTCTGTATATGAACAATGAACATGTAGGAACCAAAATTAGAAAACAATTTACAACAGCTCAAAAACAAATACTTAGTTATAAAGCTAATAAAACTTGTATAAGATCTATATGCTGAAAGCAAAAATATGCTTACATCTAAATAGATATCAATGGGCTGAAAAACAACATAGTAAAATATCAATTTCTCTCAAATTTGCATACAGGCTTAATGAAATTCCTATAAAAATTACGGCAACTTTTTTTGCAGATATAGACAAAACTATTCTATAATTGATATGAAAAGGCAAAAAATCCAGATTAGACAACACAACATTGAAGAAGAAAATAGTATGAATCAATGTACTTGGTTGTTTTTTTTAAGTTCTTTTATTGGTACATTTTAGGTATACAGTTCATTTACATTTATCATTGGGTGCTTGTACCTGTACATGATATCTTGGTTCTTAGTTTTTTCCCCATTACCTGTGTGCCCTTCACCCCCTCCACCCTTCCCTATTTACATAGATTTCATTTCCATTTTTTTTTCTTTTCTCATAGTTTTTCCTTTCCTTCTTTTCCTTTCCCCTTCCCCTCCCTTCACTCCTTCATCTTTGGACCTTTTTTCCTATTTCACATTACCAATTATTCATTTTAATCATTTTAACCCTTGTGTTTATACTATCAGTTTCTCACACTAAAGAAACTATTCGGTATTTACACGTGTGTCCTATTTATTTCACTTAAGAGTATGGCCTCAATATGCATCCATTTAGCTATAAATGACTAGTTTTTCATTCTTTATGGCTGAGTAGTACTCCATTTTATAAAAAAAAAAAAACATTTTCTTTATCCAGTTTCCAGTTGATGGGCACTTGGGCTGCTTCCAAGCTTTAGCTATTACAAACTGTGCCACTATAAACATGGGTGCACATATATCACTGTGGTATGATTCTTTTAATTCTTTTGAGAAGATAACCAGCAGGGGAATAGCTGTGTCAAATGGGACCTCTAGTCCTAGTTCTTTGAGGTATCTCCATACTGATTTCCACAGTGGTTGCACCAGTCTGCACTCCCACCAACAATGGAGAAGGGTTCCTTTCTCCCCACAGCCCCGCCAGCATTTGTTATTTGTTGATTTCTTGATAGCAGCCATTCTTTCTGGGGTGAGGTGGAATCTCAGTGTTGTTTTCATCTGCATCTCTCAAATGACCAGTGATGTTGAACGTTTTTTCATGTATTTGTTTGCTGTTTTCTTTGTCTGAGAAATGTCTGTTCTCAATGTACTTGGTTTTAAGACCTTCATATAGCTGCAGTAAATCAAGACTATGTGACATCGGTGAAAGAATAAGTGCAAAAAACATGGAACAGAAACGAAAACCTAGAAACTGACCCTTACAAATGCAGCCAACTAATTTTTAACAGAGGTGCAAAAGCAATTATAAGGAAGGAGAGTAGTACTTCCAAAAAAAAGACGCAGGAACAGTTGGCATCCATATACAAAAATACAAAGCTCAACATTGACTTAACCTCTTGCTTTAATTTTTTCAAAATCCCAAATTTTACCTTAAAATTTTACGTCTATGCTTATGAGAAATATTGGTTTGTAGATTTATTTTCTTGTAGTATTTTTGTCTGGTTTTGATATGACAAGGCTGGATGTATGGAATGCATTGAGAAATATTGCTTCCTCCTCAATCTTCCAGGAAACTTTTGCAAAATTAGTGTGATTTCCTTAAATATTTGGCAGAATTCACCAGTAAAACCATCTGCTTCTCAAATTGTCTTTGTGGAAAGTTAATTTAGTTTCTTTAAAAGATATAGAACTACTTAGGTTTTCTGTTTCTTCTTATATGAGCTTTGGTGGTCTGTGTCTTTTAAAGTATTTGTCTATTTCATTTATATTATTAGTATACTATCATAAGATTGTTCAAAATATTCTTTATTTTCCCTTTAACATTTGTAGAATCTATAGAAAAGTCATTTATTTTATTCCTGATATTGGTAATTTGAATGTTTTCTTCTAATCAGTGTACCTAGAGGCTTAAGAATTTTATTAATCTTCTCAAGGAATTATCCTTTGATTTCAATTTTTTTTGTCGTTTTGTTAGTTTCTGTATTGATATTTATTATTTCTTTTATTTTGCACACTTAGGATTTAATTTTGTTTCCCTTTCTATTTTCTTCTCTCTCTCTCTCTTTTTTTTTTTTTTTTTGATACCAGGGATCAAACTTGGGTCCTTGCACTTGCAAGGCAGGTGGGGAACCACTGAGCTAAATCCCTGGCCCTCCCTTTTCTATTTTCTATGGCCAAAGTATGAACCACTGATTTGAAACATTTCCTCTTTTGAAAAGCAGTCATTTAGCGCTATAAACCTTCCTCTAAATACTTCCTTACCAGCCACCCAGAATATTTAATATGTTGTGTTTTTATTTTTGTTTAGGTCACAATATTTCCTAATCCCTTTTTGGCTTTTTCTTTGACTTTTTTTTTTCATTTAGAAGTGTGTTTTTAGTTTCAAAATATTTGGCAGATTTCCAGAGGTCTCTCTGTTACTGATTTCTGATTTAATTGTTTGTCAAAGAACATAATTTAGCTTTTCTTCTACTTAATTTTTGAATATATGGGAAAAATACAGTTGCACTAAGTGTAATAATGTTTTTTCTATCCTTGGAAGTAGTTAAGTGATTTGAAAACAGTGTGGTCCTTTTGGGCTTTGCTTGTAAAGCTGTTTTAGGCCTGACCAGACCAGTATCAAGTGTTGTGTGTGTCTCTCTGCTGACCTGCAAACTCTAGTTCACAGACAAAAGATTGAGGACCTCTCTCTCAGCCATGTGAGGATGTACCAAGAAGCAACCCATCTGCAAACCAGGAAGACAGACTTCAGGAATCAGCTGGTGCCTTATCTTAGACTTCCCAGCCCCCGCAAACCATGAGAAATGAATATTTCCAGTCAATGGTATTTTTGTTATACCAGCGCCACCTGACTAAGACAGAAGCCTTTCAGGGAAAGCTTGCTGATTTCTGGTATCAATCATTAATTAAAATCACACAAATAAAGGTGAAATTACAAAACAAAAATAGGTGATATTTTAACAATAGCTAATTCTTATACTGTACTTGGTATATACCATGAACTACTCTAAGGGCTTCTCTGAAACCTCAAAACAATGTATGAGGTAGTTAAGCTCATGAGCACCATTTACCAATGGGAAATGAGTACACAGAGGGATTAAGTTTCTTTCCACGAATATACAGCTAGCAAGTGGCGTGTTAGGATTCTAACTCAGACAGTCTGGCCTTGGAGTGTGGCTCTCACTGTTATGCTGTGGTGTCTCTTATGTGGCAAGTGTATGTAATGAGTCCTGTTTGATGGGGCTATGTGAAAATAATCTCATCAGGGAGGTTAGTAGGTATGTTCCTCAGGAAGGGGCACCTGTGCTGACTTGGATAGGAAGCAGAAGAGCTAAGTAGGCCAAGGGAAGGATGAGTAAAGGGGATTTCCACAGAAAGACCAGCATGTTCATACCCCAGTGGCAAGTATTAGAGACTGAGAAGGATGATATTTCTAGATTTTAAATAAGGAGGAGGGGCCAGCTAGGAATGTAGAGAAAGTGTATCTGTTAGCTTTGCTGCAAAACAAATAGCTAAATAAAAGGTACTGCCTTAGAACAATAACAGCTCATCCTTTGTCCAGATTTATAGGTCAAGAGTGTGATTATTCTGGGCTAAGCTATGCTTAGTGGGACTCCCTCATCATCAGGGTCAGATGTGGATTGCCAGGTAGCTCATCTTGGTTGGATTTCCTTTTGTGCCTGGGGCCTCAGCTGGGAAACCTGCCTGTTCTTAGCTGTGTTCCACTTGACCTGACTCCCTTAGGCAGGCCAGCTTGGGCTTGTTCACATGGTGGTGGCAGAATTCCAAGTGAATGAATGGAAATGCACGAAGCTCTTGAGACACAGCCACAGACCTGATTTCAGAATGCCATCCCTTCCTTCCCATTCTGTTGACCAAAGCAGGTCACAAGGCAGCCCATCCCCCAGCATGGAGAAATAGATTCTGCTTCCTCCGGCTTGAGCTGCAAAATCACAAATTCGCATTGCAAGGTTGAGATCCAGGTGAGGTGGAGAATGAGGGCCTTTTTTGCAATTAAGTATAGGTAGATTGGTGTTGCAGCAGGCAGGGCCTTATAGACATTTTAAAGCACTTGATTTTTTTTTTTTTTTTTTTTTGGTACCGGGGATCGAACTCGGGTCCTCACGCTTGCGCAGCAGGTGGGGAAACCACTGAGCTAAATCCCCGGCCCAAGGCACTTGATTTTTATTCTCCAAGTAGTAGGAAGTCTCTGAAAAGTTTAAGGTCGTTTTTGGTTTGGAGACTTGATTGTAAGGGAGAGGATGTGAAGTTATTATAACTGTTGATGTGAGAAAAGGAGAGAGCTTGGGCCACCCTGGAGGGCACAGAGTTAGAGATTTAAGTGATTTTCAGAGCTGGTTAGAAGGTAAAGTTGACAAGATCAGGTGAAGAACTGTACATGGATTACACACTGAATTTCTAGATCGTAAGGTACTTGAGGAGGAGGATAATGACTCTAGATCTCTAAACCCAGTGCTTGATATGGTTGGGTTTATGCTATTTGGAAACTGAATAAATAATTCTGTTGTATAGTACATGAGGTTTTTTTCTTCTTAGTTACCTGTAATTCCTTTCAGTTTTGTTTGCAGCTTCCTTTTTTAAAAAATTTATTTATTTTTTTGATACTTTCTAGAACCAGCAAGCACGGTGTCCAGGGCTTTATAAATGCAGCTCATTTGTTAGCTAGCTTTGAGCTCCGATGCCTGTGTAAAGTAAATAAACTGAGCAGGACATTGATGCTTCCCAACAGGGCTCCTCCAAAGGTGACTTCTGGAAGCTGGACCAGACTAACCAGCTCCCCAGGCTCTGCCCTCATAGGAAAGCACAGCATGAGTAGGTAGGTGGTTGAAGCTGAACTCCATGGAGCCCAGGCTCTGGTTAATCAGTTGTTATCTTCTTCCTTTCTGGGAATGTGCCCAGTAATCACTGTATAAAGCAGAGGCTCAGTTCTATGAAAACAAATAAGGAAATTGAGGACATAGCCCATCTTTACAGGGTGTTCTAGTATAAGCGAGTCAGCATAAAGGCCTGGGTTTTTCTTCATCATGTAGAAAAGGGGAAGGCTAGCGCCTTGGGAGCTGGAGGTGGGGCCACTGATTTAAAAGCAGGTTTTCTTTGCTTCATCTCTGTCGATCAGGACAGTTGAAAGGTTCTGTGTCCTTCAAGTTTAATCTTCACTCTCATATTTGTCTCATATTTACTACTCTTCTCAGGGGAGCCCAGATTTTAGTTAATCGATTGGGCCTTTCAAGAAGAAATGATCTGTCCCTACTGCTGGAAGAAGCCTTCCTCTGCCTTGCCCTTTGGAGAGACATTCATTCTCCCCGTGTCTGGGGCTAATTTAGTGTGTCCAGCCCACTCATTCCATTTCATAAAGCTCATGGAAGCTGCAAAAATTGGAAAGGCAAGACTGCAGTTTTAAAAAATGCCTTTGAGCTTCATTTGTTTGTGTGTGAAATGTAGAATAATGCAAAGTTTTTGTTTCCCTGTAACTAGTGAAGCAGATGATTTTGGCAGTTTTAGATAACAGAGGCTGAAAATGGACCCCTGGTGCAATTTATTTGGTGCTTACAAGTTGCCCACTGGGTTTTTAATGTGAAAGACAGTTTTGCCTTAAATAATTGGCTCAAATGAACAAAAAAAGAAAGAAAGAAGCCAAGAGCCCTTCTCTGTAAGCAACAATCTGGAGCCACTTATGAGACAGTTGCCCTGGGTATTTTACTGATAGATGCCTCCAAATCATGACCTCTCCGACCCTGATAGCAGGACAGACCTACTGTTTGTTTTTTTCCCCCTGAGCATATGAGGTTTAATGTGAATGGAATCCTCTTTGTGCTTTTTTTATTTTTTATTTATTTTTGGTATCAGGGATCAAACTCAGAACCTTGCTCTTGCTAGGCAGGCGGCAGAACCACTGAGCTAAATCCCCGGCCTGTGCTTTTTTTATTTTTAACTATTTTAGGAGAAATGTCTAGCCCGGTGAGTGAGCACTTCCCCACCAGCCTCCAACTACTACTGATGAGAGTCGCTTAACTTGGGCTCTGCATTTCCATTTACCCAATTGCAGGTCTTCCCATCAAGGATCTATTCACAATTGTTTTCTAAAGAAAACAACCAAAGACAGGGCACATACCATCTTGTATTTCCTGTATCTGCAGATACAGACTCATCCAGCAAGCTGCTTTGTTCAACACCAAATGGCATGTAGCTTAGTCACTCTTAGTCACTTTCTTGTTGCTGAAACACAATACCCCACCCCTGCAACTTAAAGGAAGAGAGGTTTATTTTGGCTCACAGTTTCTGAGGTCCAGTCCATGCATGGTTGGCTGGCTTCAAGGGAAAAACAGCATGGTAAAAGAGTGGCAGAGAGAGCTGCTCACATCATGGTGGCCAGGAAGCAGAGACAGAAAGGAGGAGCCAGGAAGGGAGTTATTCCCTGCTAGATCCCACTCCCAGTGAACTGCCTCTGCTACTCCTTTTGACCAAGGCCACCTTCTAACAGCACAACAGTATAGCACCCCAATGATCTAATCACCTTCCAAAAGCCCCACCTCTGAACAAAGTCCTTGGGGGACATACTAGATCTCATCCTTCACAGTGTGTGAGAGAGTGAATACACAAATGGACATGAGCTAGCACATATTTAAAAACAGGACTCGGACCCACACCTATGGCAACCTCCCTGGGAAACTTACCCCTTTTCTACAATAGCCAGCCCAAGAGGCCAGCCTGCTCTCAATCAGGCTTACCCGATTACAGTTGCTATCTCTACTGACAAACCATGAAGCTGAAACATACTTTCTGTCACAGTCAACCCCAAATGGCTAGAGTTATGTTGATACCCAATAAGTTCTCTAACTTTTGTGCCTGCTTCCAATTTAGAAGCATCTACAGCAGGGTATGTCCGACCCTCAGACCTTGGGCTGCATGCATCCCAAGAGCGAAGGTAATGTGGCCCAAGATTGTAAACTTTTAACATCATTATGTGGTTTTTACCAATATATTTTGTTTTGTTTTCTTTTTTTTTTTGGTACCGGAGATCGAACTTGGCTCCTTGCACTTGTGCAGCAGGAGGCAAAACCACTGAGCTAAATCCCCAGCCTTAGCAATGTATTTTCATGACACCGTTTCTTAGGGCTCACCAAACACACAGGTTACAATGAAAGGTTACACAAAGGAAGGCACAGTGCAAAGCTAACTCTACCTCCTGCATGACACACAAGTGAGTTGAAACCCTCCTGTATTGAGCATTACATGCTCTTGTGGGACTTGGCAAGGAAAACCACAGAGATTACTGACAGTCATATTTCAACCTAGGTACCTAGGTGTAGCATTCATTGTTGTTAAGCAAGCTTGAATTTTCTTATTTATTAAACTTGGGCTTGTGTTATTTATAAAATAATTTCATAGCTTGAAGTAGCTTTTTAATAGCTGTAGTTTAAGTACAAAAATGAATCAAATAATCTTTTGCTCACAATGTTATTGTATATAATAATTGCTAATAAATAAATGGTTCCTTCTTTATTAATTTTTGGAATGTATAGCGTTGCAATTGATCATGTCTCTTTACTAGACTTTTATAAGACTAATCTTCCCAGAGAAAAATATCCCTTGCTTCAAAAATCACACCTTTTCCCTGTCATTGCTTCTGGCCATGTGTTCATTTGTGAGCAGTTATTGTCAAGGATTAAGCACGTGAAGAATTAAATTAGACCAAAAGTTTTTGACAAGCACTTAGAGCACTCACTCACTTTGCAACCACTTCCATCAAACCAGGCATTGATGCATCAGTTTCATAAAAACAAGATCAAATATTTCACTAGCTTTGTGTTTATGTTGCCTTCTCTTTTCAACATTGTAAAAAATTTTAGGGAGCTTTGTTATTTATATAGATTAATTATATTATATATTTTATATATGCCCCAAAACAATTGCTCTTCAGTCCAGACAAGCCAAAATGTCGGACACCCGGTGTCTGGAGAAAGCCAAATTTATGCCCCTAGCCAGTCACATAGGGTTCTCCACCTCCAGTTAGCTGCCTCCAGCTTCTCCAAGCTGATGGCCTCTGACTAGGGCACATACAGACCTCTCCCTTTTCTCCACTGTAAAGCTCTCCCCTACCCTGCCTGTCTTTGAATCTCTGCCAGTGCAAGTGATGGTGGTTGACTGCTTATAGCAAGCTTTGAATCTATTACCTTTGGTGCTCTCACTTGGGTGGCCTTGATTCATTTCCCTATGTGGTTTAGCTCTTGGGTTTTATGTTAATCAGGTGTGCCAGCGATCTTCTGGAGCTCTTTCTGACAATCTTCCTCTTGTCTCAAAATGAAATAGAAGGGATGGAAGGGAGATAACACAAGCCCTGGCATAGAAGGAATCAGCTTCAAGGCAGAGTGCTTTGTAAGCCATTCTTCTCTGCTCCTAAACAAAGTCGAGAAGAGTCATTGCAAGCCCATCCTGGAATCCTTTTGAGACTGGACCTTCAGACTTGATGGTTTGGTCAGGCTCACCTATATCCTCCATTGGATATGGGAAGAGCAGGTGGGCTCTTTCTCCTTAGGACATTTGTTCTAACATTATTCCTTTCATTTATTCATTCAGTACCCATGGTGATATAAGGGTGTTCATTTATCTTTTTTAATTTTCAAAGGAATTTTATAGCACACGCTTTTGAGTCTGGAGAAACTGATGCTTCCTTACACATCCCTGGGAGGTCTTTTCTCAGAGTTCCACCAAACAGGTAAATTCATACTTTAATGGCCCATACCATAGGTATTATTTTTTCCCCTGGTCATTCGCTTTCATATATTTTTTTGATACTAACTTTCTTGGCTTATTTTACAAATTATTTGTGTGAGGCCAGGGTTGTGGCTCATTGTACCGTGACTGCCTGTCAAGCACAGGGTCCTGAGTTCGATCCCTAGTACCAGAAAAAAACCAAATAAACCAAATTATTAGTGTAATTCACATGTATTTCTGAGATATGTTCATTGATGCTTATAAGATCAAGCACTCAAATATACTTTCATTCAATTATTTGACCAATATTTATTAAGGCTCTATAAAATAAAACTTACTATGAAGGTACAGTGGCCTAAGCTTCCATGTCTCCCTGCCAATCTTTTTTCAAGGTTATGGAAAAGGCCCTGGGATTGATTCTCATGCCAGATGATTTTGTAAAGTTTTGAAAAGTAATATATTTTAGCCACTATTGGTTAAACCAACTGTTGCTTTTCTTTTTTCTTTAATTTAATTTTATTTTAAATTTAAAAATAATAGCTGTATATATTTAAGGGGTGCAATGTGATGTTCTGATACATGCACACATTGTGGAATTATCAAATCAGAGTAATAGTATATATATCAACTCAAGTATTTATCATTTCTTTGTGGTGAGAGCATAAAAACTACTCTTATAGCAGTTTTGAAATATGTACTAATCTAGAACATATTCTTTCTACTTAATGCAATTTTCATCACATTAACCAGTGTTTCTTCTTTCCCATTCCACCTTAAACTCTACCTTTAGGTAACCACCATTCTACTCCCTGCCCATCCTCCACCCAGAGATTGCGCCCAGGGCCTCACACATGGTAGGCAAATGTATTACCATTAAGCTACATCCATAGCCCTTCTTAAATTTTTTTTTGTACGGGGGTTCGAACTCGGGTCCTTGCACTTGGGCAGCAGGCAGCAAAACCACTGAGCTAAATCCCCGGCCCGGCCTTCTTAAATTTTATTTTGAGACAAAGTCTCACTAAGTTGCCCAGGCTGGTTTTGAATTTGCAATCCTTTTGCCTCAGGCTAACAAGTACCTGAATTACAGGCATACATACCATAACTAACTCCGCTTTTCTTTCCTGGCTTCCCATCTGTTATACTGCTTTCTCTCCTGTTGAGTGAAGTTGGAAGAGTGTCAGGGAATTTGAGATGAGACATGGGGATTTGTTGTGTTTGAGTGAAGCAGGATATGTTTATATGTGCAGCTAAGTTACCATGATTATGATGAATCAAGTAGCCAAGCTTGAGATTTGCTAATGGCCCATGACCTGCTCTTATTCATCAGTGGCTAGTGCTGGGGGTCTTACCAAGTGCCCGTGGGTCTTTAATTTGGAGAAGTCTTTGAGGTACTGTCTTAGTTACTTTTCACTTTGCTGAGTCAAAATACTTAACACCCAAAGTTAAAGAAGGAAAGGTTTGTTTGGCTCACAGTTTGTAGTGGTTTCAGTCCATAGCTGGTTGCCTCCAAGGGAGGGAGGCATGATAGAGAGGCATTGCAGAGGAGAAACAGTTCATGGCAGGCAGAAGTAGCAAAGCAAGCAAGAGACCTTAGCAGCCTTTTTCTGGCCCTTTTATATTCTACCTGGGCTACTGGGATTAGGGTGGTGCCAAACCAATCAGTGGACTGATTTAGTAATCACATACCCTTAATCCTAACACCCTTAATCCTACCATTGCACTATGAATCAATCATAGACTCTAGATCCAGCCACCTCTGAAAAAGCCCCAGCTACGATTGCATGAGACTTTGGGGGGACATCTAAACTCAAGCCATAACAGGTACCCTTTGACACTTCCCAGCTCTAATCCCACCTCTCCTTGTAGCCCTAACATGCTTCTCTTGGTTTATTATCCACCACCATTCTTCTTACACCTCAGCCTGAAATGATCCCACTGAAGCCTGTCCATGCAGGGTCTTCTATTTCTTGCTCATTTGACATGTCATACTTGACATAGACCAAAGAAAACATAAAAGGCACAATAAGTCACTCCAAAAAAAGATTTGAATGACAAACCAATTAATGAGTGTCTCTTTAATTTAAATAGTATTTAAAGTTAATCATAGCATTAGAAAACTTGAAATGCCTACAGTCTTATAGCTCACATGTAAGAAACAGATATTTTCACAAATTTTACAACAGCTGTAAATATTTACATGACATGACCGATAAATACTAAATTCCAAAATTGAAAGAAAATTGCCTAAATTAAGTTTAGCCAGCAATATTAAGGGACAGATCATATTTTTCTATTCTTTTTTTTATTAAATATTACAAAGTATACCCCAACGGAAATAATCTTGCCAGAGAATTAATAGAAATATTTTTTATGGGTGTTGTGATGTATGTGGCATTTGCCAGGTCTTTAATTTGTTGTAGTATCTTTTCTTATTCTAAATTGATATCTTCTTACATATTTAATTTTTATATACCTATTATTAATTAAACTTTTTATTTTGAAGTGATTATAGATTGACATGCAGGTATAAAAAAATAATGCAGAGAAATTCTGTGTGCCTTCTAAGCTCATTTTCCCCAATGGTAATGTAATGCAAAACTTGTACTGTACAGTATTGCCACTAGGGTATTGACATTGATATGGTCTGTATCTAATTTCTATATTTGTACTGTTGTCATTTTTTCTAAAAAGCTCCCCTTTCTCCCACTGTAGTAAGCTTCAGTTCCCACATCTACTGTGTGCTAGATACGTGTACTGGAAAAGAGACAGGAAGTGAAAAAGACATAGTCCCTGGCCTCAGGAACCTGACACTTTAGTGGGGGCGGGGGAGAGTGAATAGGGTACACTGGATAACTTCCATGGGGAAAAATAGAGCAGAATAAGAGGGCAGGGACCACTGGAAACAGATTGGAGTTGCTGTTTTAAGAAGGGTAGCTGGAGAAGGAGGGGACTCTATGAGTGTTTTACCTTTTAGTGTGTAAATCACACTTTGGATCTCAAACTGTACCCCAAGTCTCTAGATTGGGCTTACATTGTACAAACATCGGTATCTCTAAGGAGACACTTTGGTTTAGCATGAGACACAATATTTGCATCACTGGAAAAATGCTTCTCCCTTCCACAGCAGATGTAACTAAAACAGGATCTTTACCCAAGGCTACAATATTCAAGAATTCTAATGAGATCGTTTGGTATTAATATGTAATTTACTCTGAAGAACTGCTTACTCTTTTCAAAAGGCACTATCTTGGGAGTTGATTGTTATGTCATTTGAAAATAATGAAGTGCCACATGCAGTAACAATCATGTTAAGTGAAAGAGAAATTTGTGGTAGCTATATATAAAAGAAGGCAGCAACAAGCTCCTCCTTTTCTTCTTTTTTTTAAAAATTAATTTTATTGGTACATTTAAGGTATACAGTATAAGGTTGGCTAAGGGTTTGTCAATTTTGTTTATTCTTTTGAAGAACTAACTCTTGGCTTCACTGATGTTTTGTTTCATTCTCTTAGTCTCCATTGCATTGATTTCTGGTCTGATCTTTTTTTGTTGTTGTTGTTTTTTTTTTTGGGGGGGGGGGTCGTTTTGGTACCTGGGATCGAACTTGGGTCCTTGCGCTTGCGCAGCAGGTGGCCAAACCACTGAGCTAAATCCCTGGCCCTCTGGTCTGATCTTCATAATTTCCTCCCTTGTATGAGCTTCCGGTTTGTCTTGTTCTTCTTTTTCTAGAAGCTTGAGGTTCAGCATCAGGTTGTTTAATTGGGCTCATTCTGTTTTCCTAATGTGAGTATTCACTGCCATGAATTTCCCTCATAAGACTGCTTTCATTATCTCCCATAGATTCTGATATGTTTTATTGACATTGTCACTGAATTATAGGAACTGTTTGATTTCTTCTTTAATTTCCTCATGACCCATTGGTTATTCAGAAGTGTGCTTTTCAATTTCCATGTGTTTATGAAATTCTTGTGATTTCTTTTGCTATTGATCTCTTATTTCATCGTACTATGTTCCGATAATATACAGGGGATAACGTCAATTCCTTTGCACTTAAACATGTTGTACGAGTGAGTACGTGGTCCATTTTGGAGAACAACCTGTGTGCAGCTGAAAAGAATGTATATTCTGATTTGGTGGGGTGGAACACTCTGTAAACATCTGTTAAGTTCATTTGTTCAAGAGTTTGATCAAGTTCTAGTATTTTGTTGCTTTTTTTTGGTCTAATTAATCTATCTATTTGTGACAGTGGGTATTGAGATACCCCACTACTATTGTATTAGTGTTTATATGATTTTTCATGTCCATTAGTATTTGTTGTATATAGTTGGGTGCACTAGTGTTTGTTGCATA
Source organism: Heterocephalus glaber (assembly GCF_000247695.1). The sequence goes on along the minus strand of NW_004624879.1, from coordinate 4,107,165 downwards.
TATGTTTATGATTTTCATCTCTTCCTGTTGGATTGTTCCCTTTACAAGGATATAGTGTCTTTCTTGTCTCTTTTAATCAGTGTTGATTTGAAATCCACTTGATCTGCAAAGAGGATAGCTACTCCTGCTTTTTTTAGGGTTCTTGTTGAATGGAGTATTGTTTTCCACCCTTTAAATTTCAGTCGATGAGTTTCTTTTTGAATTAAATGTGTTTCTTGTATGCAGTATATTGATGGCTCTTGCTTCTTGACCCATTCTGCCAGTCTATTTCTTTTGATTGGTGAATTGAGATCCTTAACATTGATGGTTATAACTGATACGAATTGACTTATCATTGTCATGACTTTTTCTTTTCTTTGGATTCTCCCCCTTTGGTTGTGTTTTTTTTTAGGAGTATCAAATGATTTTATTATAAAACACTATTGATCATTCACTTTTCTAAAAATTCAACCATGAGAATAGAAAACTTCTAAGACTCACTAGCGTTTGCAAGACAGAAAGATGCCTGGACAAAGAGCCTGAAAGTAGTTTTTTTTATATCTGATGTCTGGCTTCCTCATTACTCCACAGCTGCATGTTTTTTCACCCCTGACAAGGGAAAGGAAACTGGCTAGAAGAGTCATATACAAGAAGGTCATAACAATTTTAAGGCTATCAATGTTAGTAGCTTGTACATTCTGATTTTTAACTCTGAGACACAATACCAAGTAAGCACTGTCAAATACCTACTGCCACCTAAATGTACTGTTATTCTTTGACATTACTTTTGGGACTGACTATGTTCTTTCATTACAGTTTCTGTTTATCTGAGAGTGCAAACTCTAAAGCCCATGTGTAGTCTCCATGTTCAAGTATAAATGTTCATTTCAGGACCGCATTAGGTTGCTGTAGTGTTTATAATTTTGTAGTGCCTACTGAATGTAACACCATTGGACAGGCTGGTCAGGTGGCGGCACAAAGCAGGGCCACATGAACAGCCTTCTCACTGCCAGACTTGATGTCTGTTCAATTTGGACACTGCACCGTGGTCAAAGCAGAGATCTTAAAATCAGTGGTGACCCTGGGTGACTGAAGTACTCTTAAATAACAGGAATCCATTTCTTCACCATTAATTAAACGGAGCTTTCAAAAGGTTTCAGGCCTGTTCTTACGAAGTATCTTGGGACAGCTGGAGGGTCCTGACTTTCAGGCTCTGGAGGCAGTGCCAGCACAGCTTCTTTTTTCTTCGCTGCCAGGAACTCATGAATTGCTTGTTCTATCTGGGGCCTGAAGATGTGGTTTAGTTTGGATCCCCCACCTGAGATATAGTCCTGTCCACTCCTGCTTCCAACATCACTGACTGAACCACACTCTGTCTCACACCATTTCACAGTTAGTTCTTGTTCATTGTAGGATTCCATTCCTGCTTGTCCAGATGTGTTGACACGAAATTATCCACCTTCTGCCTCAGGTTTTGCTAAGCTGGCTTGGTGTCTATGTCGGCCAGTCAGTCCCAGTAGAAGCTGTCAAACAGGCCCTGGCTCTTGAGCTGCTCCACTATGAGAACGATGAGCTGGGGGTTGCCGGGAGGAAGCGAGGCAGGATTAATAGGGCTGCCGCCCCCACTAGCCCCAGTTTTGCCTGTTGCTGTCCCCGCCGAGGCCTGGCCCGCTTCTCCACCACCCGTTGTGCCTGTTCCCCCGCTGCTACCGCCATCTGCCATGTCTGTGCCCTGGGCCCGTGAGATAAACTCTGTTCAGCTTTTTCTCCGAGGCTGAGGGCCTAGATTATGCAAAGGAGACAGAGGCCTCCACAGAGGCAGCGATGGAGGTGCCAGTGGGGGCAGTGGCAGAGGAGGCTAAAGCAGTGGTGTTGGCGGAGGCTGTGGGGGCAAGGGCTGGGGTGGTGGTAGAGGAGGCTGACCTCTTGGTTCTCCCCCTTTGCGTTTAATTTCTTGTCCTGCCTGATGCATTCGTTCTGCCGGGCCTCCTGGGGTTGTGATCCTCATTGTCTTTTCCTAGGATATTGTCTAAAATTTTTTGAATTGCTGGTTTGGTATTCATGAAGTTCCTAAGGTGTTCTTTGTCATGAAAGTATCTTATTTCTCCATCAGTTTTGAAAGATAGTTTTGCAGGGTACATCAATCTGGGTTGGAGGCTGTTTTCCTTTAGGGCTTGAAACTCCAAGCTCTTCTTGCCTTGAGGGTTTGCATTGAGAAGTCTGCTATGAATCTGATTGGCTTTACTTTGTATGTGATTTGTTTCTTTTCTCTCACTGCTTGTAGAACTTTGTTCTTCTGTTGTGTTTCTGGAATCTTCACTATTATATGCCTATGTGTAGATTTTTTTTTAATCAAGGCTAGTTGGAGTCCTATATGCCTCACTTATCTGTATGTCAAGTTCTTTCCCCCTACTTGGGAAGTTTTCTCCCATTACTCCTATGAACAGTGTTTTTATGTCATCTGCACTCTCTCTTGTTTCTTCATTGGCTCCAATCAGTCTTATGTTATTCTTCTTTGCATCATCTAGCAGCTGCTGGATTGATTTCTCGTGGTCCTTTACAATTTTAAAGCAGTTTTTCTTTTCCTGGTCACTAATTGCAATCTTATCTTCTGTATCTGAAATTCTGTCCTCACGTTGGCACATTTTGCTGTGTAGACTTTCAATGGAGTTTTTAATCTCCTAGAAATCTATTTGTGTCTGTTTTATGGATTCCATTTGTTTCCTATGTTGGGAGTCCATCATATTCCTAAGCTCCTCTATTTTTTAATTTGTGTCTGTTCTAGTTTTATTAATCATGTCTTGTACTACAGGCACAATCTCTGCTGTTACCTGAGAAATTATTTCTTATTTCATTTTTTCCAGGTCCTCTTTTGTTGCCAGTTCAGGGAGTCCAGGTGGTTGAGTATCAGATTTTTCCATCTTGTTTCCCTTTGGGGTTGCTTTAGGTGATCTGGAAGTCTGCTTTTGAGACTTGTTTACATGTCTTCTCATTTCAACAGATGCAGCCTGCTGTGCCTTTGTTGAGGTGACTTTCTGTTTGCCCAGTGGTCTTGAATTCTCAGCAAGCCACCGAGCAGCCTTTACTCTGTTGCTCACCAGTACACCAATTTCTGGCTTCAGTGTGGTGGCCTTCTGGATCCCTGAGCTGACCTGTTGTCTGGGGGTGCTTCTGGCTGGGGCCTGAGCACACTTGGGATGGTATCTAGGTCTGGCTCTCACTGGGGCCCCTATGTAGGTATTGTCTGAGAGGGCCTTTGGCTGGGGGCTGTGCAGCCTAGTTCCTGTTGTCGGGGCGGGCTTCTGGGTAGGGTCTCCATGCACTTTTCAATGGTATTAGGGCGAGCCTCTGGCTGTTGCTTGTGTGCCTTTGTAGCTCTTTTCCTGGCATGCCCTTGGCTGTGGCCGATGATGGTATGGTGGGCCTCTGGCTGAAGCTCATGTGCCTGTGCAGCTTTTTTCTGGGTGGGCCCTTGGCTTGGACAGGTGTGCCCAAGCCTCTAGGGTGGGTTCAGGGGAGCCCTGGCTGGGATCCACCTATAGCCATGCTGATCTGGGCCACACAGCTGGTCCCTGGGGAACATGCTCCTCCTTAAAGAATGACTCATTTTCATCCTGAAGCCTCATGGAGAGAAGAGGCCACCATGGATGTTGAGCTGACACAGTAAGTAGCAGCACAGAGAGCTGTGGGGACCAGGTCTGGGTCCTGCCTCTTTCAGTCAGTGTGTGAATTGGTGAAAACACTCAACTATGCACCAAGTAGAAGTGATGCTTAAACTCTTATGTGATGATGTTTTTCATAGAGCAGTTGCTCAACAGTTGTTTCCTTTTTCTCACTTTCATCCTATTAGCTGTAAAGCTGCAATGATTCATAAGTACACAGCAAGACCATGGCATTGTTGTTAGAATTTAACACAAGAACATATGTTTAAACAATCTTATAAACTGGAAGATGGCATATGAGCATTACTTTTCATTATTAAATATGATATACTTCATTCTTTTGTTTTTGTTTTTGTTTTTTGGGGGGTTTTTTTGGTACCAGGTATCGAACTCTGGTCCTTGCCCTTGCAAAGCAGGCAGTGAAACCACTGAGCTAAATCCCCGGCCCAAACTTCATTCTTTTTAATGATTTATTTGGCATTTTTTGATGCTATTAAACCCCAGGCCTTGTGCATGCTAGGCAAGCTCTCTACTACTGATCCAAACCCCAGCCCCTATTTGGCTGATTTGAATGAAGAGACTGTGATACATACCTAGATTATTCCAGAGTGCTTGATAGGTCATGAAACATTGTCTTCCTGATGGTTTTAATCCCTGGACTAGTATATGAAATAGCATTGAATATGAGTCTGAAGGTGGCATAGGAGAAATATAACTCCCAACCTGCTAGATATTGGATGTGCCAAGTTCGTGTCCCCAGAATATCAAAGAATAAATTCCGAAGGACAACGGAGGTTAAGAGTAGGAAAGATTTATTGAGAAATATCTCCTGACAGACAGGAGGGGTCCCAAATGGGGTGGCCACTGAGGCCCTTTGTCAGGGGTAATTTATACAGCAGAAGCACAATGCAGGTTCAACGTGGGTCAAACTGTCATCAACCTATAGGATTATAAGTACAGCTGCTTAGCTAATATTGATCCAGTAGGGAAACGGGTCATGTAGCAAGGGTGCATGCAAAGAACAAAGGCATTTTTGGGAAGGGATGAGTCTGGAGGATGCTCTGGTCACTCACCTGGGCAACTGATGCCCATTTGGACTTTCTGGACCAGGTGGTACTAATTACAGTATAATCTCATGGGATTGTTTATCCTTTAGGGAGGAATGTAGCCCTGGCCACTGCATCGGCATCTTGAGCCCTGCCCTTCAGATGCACCTCCAACCACAGCTCTGATGTTTTTATTTTTCTGCTGACCTCTTTGAGAGCCCAGTCTCTTTCTAGCCATATATTAATCTTTGTCCAACTGAGCTGCCTATAATAAAGGGAGAGTGATTAATTTTTATAAAAAGTCAGTAACCAGGTGTGGTCATTTGTAGAAAAACGTGTGGGCTATTGGAAGCTATAGTGAACTGACTGAGAGAATTGTTGCCACATTAAATAACAGTATTTTTTAAAACTTTCATTGGTACATGTTTGTAGTACATAGTTATTACATTCATTGTGGAAAGTTGGTACCTGTACATGACATTTCTTAATTCTTTCTTTTAACTCTCTCACCTCCTTGGATCTCTTGGACCTCTTCATATACATATATATGTATATTTATACATGCTTATAGTACATGATAATAACATTCCTTGTAGGGACTTGGTGCATGTACACAACTTCACAACCCTGCTGCCTTGTTCAGTTTATTTTCCTCCTCTCCTTCCAGCCTCCCTTCATCTCTTGGTTCCCTTTCCAGGTGCCAATGATCCATCTTGCCTAAACAGCAGTATGTGATTTCTCCCTAAATATTGGGAAATGTGAATTTCCTAATTATATATTAATAGTAGCTTTTCTCTCTCAACTTTTGCTGGATCCTGAAGTAGAATTAGGGTCTCTGTAAAGAGAGCTTAGCATCTCTCAACTGTAGTATTTCCCTGAAAGTCTTTGGGAGATGGTCAATAAAATGACAGCAATTCATCACAGAGCCCCAACTTGTAAACAAATGGCCAGGGTGAAGGTGATTGGTGGAAAGGAAGGAATGAAGAGGAAAGAAAGAAAAAAGGAGTTAAGACATGACCACAAAACCCAGAGATGAAGCATGCTTCAGACTGGCGTGCAGGAGAAGCAGGTAGAAGATGGGAGGAGGCAGATCACACATGGCCTGTACACCTGGCAGAGCATTTGAACTTTGTGTTCAGAGCAGTGGGAGGCTTAGAGAGTCTTAATCAAGGAGTGATGTGATGCGATGCAGAATATAAATGACCCTTCTGATTGTAAGTACAGAATGATTTCAGAGGGAAAGCAAGGAGATGACAAGGAAGGAGGTGGCTACAGTGGGTCCTGTGATTTGCAGAGGATTAGGTGGTGCGGGAGGCCAGAAAAGGAAAAGAATCAAGAGTGAGGCACCTTATCTGTGGCAGTTCATTGCAACCCAAGTTTTTTTTTTTTTTTAGAAATGTACCATTTTATTACAAAGAGTCTCACAAAAATGAAAATGTCTCAAAAAAGTGAAGCTAGACTACCGACCTCCACGTGCAGAACTGGGGGAAGACAAGAGGGCAGTGTGAGTTGCTTAGCTCACTTGGGGCCAGTGTGAAGTTATGAGAACAGAACCAATCTAAAAATAGCTGATGTTACCTTAGGAGCCCAAAGAACAGGGGACCCCTGAAGACACATCCATCCCTTGTAGAACACTTAACAGGGGTCCTTTTCCAAAGCTACAAAGGAGGCCCTCAGCATGCCAGGATTTTGTTTTATGGCTGCATCACTTCCATCCAAATCTGTACCCTTTATGGTTTAAAACTAAAACTTGGGGAAGGATGGGGAGCAAGACAGCTGCTAGAAGAGTTCCCTCAGCATAGCTGCCCTGCACTCAAGGGCCCTGGCTCCTATCTAGTCCCTAAGGACATTTATATTTAATATACTTTATATAAATATACAGAGAAATAGAAAATATAAAATCTGAGGGGTTAGAGGGAGAAAGGTAGGGAACTTGGCAAGAAGCCCGAGCTGGAGAGGTCTGCTTAGGCCAACTTGACCTCCTCTTTGACCCTTTTGGCTTCTGGCTTCTCCTCCTTGGTTTTCTCCTCTTCTGTGACCTCTTTTTTCTCTTCTGGGTCTTTTTCTTTCTCATCTTCTGTTTTGACTCTCTTGGCTTTCTTGAAGTTGGAAGAGTTCTTGCGGCCCCCTTCTCCCTCCTCATCGGAGTCAGAGAACTCTTCCTCACAGGCAGTTCGTTTGTCAGAGGAACAGATTGAGATGCGCTTGTCAGGATATGCTTCGTCCTCATCGCCACTCTCCTCGGGGATGGCATCCTCAGGAATTGCCTGCATTTGGACCCCAGGTGGGTGGGGCAGCATTCTCAGGTTCTCAAAGAGCCGCTGTTTGATCTTCTCCAGGTACTCATTAGTGTTCTGGTTAGTCATATTGGAAGAACTGATGTGAAGCTTGAAATCTGGTCCAAAGTATTCACAGCAGTCATTATATGGAAGTTCATTAGGGATCTCTGTGTCTAGAGCCACAGCTGTTTCGTATGTCCAGCACCGAGCAACATTATGAATGTTATAACCACCTCCTCCCAGCATCAGCATAGGTAGGTTGAAGCTTTTGACAAATTCCACACACTTGGCATGCCCTCTGATGGTCAGATTGAAGCAACCCAGGCGATCCCCAGAGTGGGAGTCTGAACCACACTGTAAGACCACTGCACTAGGCTGGAACATCTCCATTACTTTGGACATGACCGGCTTGAAAATGGCCTCATGGGACTCATCATCAATCCCATCTCGGAGTGGGTAGTCAACAGGATAATACTTCCCTTTGCCAGCCCCAATATCCCATAGGTCCCCGGTTCCTGGGAAGTACTCTCCATACTTATGAAAGGACACAGTCATGACCCAGTCTGTGGTATAGAAGGCCTCTTCCACACCATCTCCATGGTGAATATCAATGTCAATATACAGCATTCTCTGGTGATATTTTAGCAGTTCCAGGATGGCCAAGACAATATCATTGACGTAACAGAAGCCAGATGCCTCAGACTTTTTTGCATGGTGCAGGCCCCTGGCCCAATTCACAGCAATGTCCGTCTGCTGCTTATTAAGTTTCACAGCACTTGCCACAGAGCCACCAGTAGACAACTGACAGAACTCAAACAGGCCATCGAATACTGGACAGTCCTCACCAACATTGAATCTCTGCATCTGCTTGCTGTACTCAGACATGTTATCTGGACGGATGGAGCACAAGAATTTAATGTAGTCATCACTGTGGTACTTGGTCATCTCCTCAGCATTGGCTTTGTGAGGGCGATAGATTTCCATCTTTCGCCATAGTTCAGCAGCAGCAAATTGTGAGTCATGCGGATTCCGTGAGGCTTCATTGGGTGGCCTTGTCCATAATAGTAAATTCCAACATCCCCATCGTAGTAGTAACAGACTTTCCTCCTGGTGCCCTGAGTCTGTGCCATCTTGCTGCCTCCTGTCCCTCCTGTCAGTCAGTCCCTATTGCAACCCAAGTTTACAGTGACTTCCTGGGATATATTTTTTCCAGACACGCATACATATCATCTGACTATGACTGCTTTTTATGTTAATTTTTTTGGTTTTTGCTACTTGAGAACTCAGTATTACAAAACACCCAGAGGAAGAAAAATATGAGTGACTAATACAATAAATAAGCAATGCTGAATTAGACCCCCAAGGAATTCATATCATAAATTTACCAGAAAAGACCCAGTATTATTTATGTATGAGATAAAAAACTATTAAAAAGTTATTGAGACATGAGAAAAGAACAAGAAAATGTCAAAAAAGCAAAAGTTCAGGCATATTTGAAAAGAACTAAAGAAAACTCTTAGAAAAAGAAAAATATTTTCATGCAGTAAAAAACTTTGATCATAAGTTAAACACAACTGAACTGGTAAACTGGAAAAAAAAAATGACGAAATTACTCAGAAGGCATCCTAAGAACAAAGAAGTAGAAGATGTAGTGAGAGGTTAAGAGGAAAAGAAAAACTAATGCATGCAGTATTTCTGGAGAGGAAACACAAAGAATACAGGAGAAGTTATCATATAGGAGTGTGACACTTTCCTAGAGTCAATGAAAGATATGAGTTCTCAGATATAGGCAGCACAAATCCAAGTGAGCATGATCAATTAAAACAAATCAATACTTGGGAATTTAGATGCACTGCAGAGAACAAAGGAAAAGAAACCTTAAATATCATCAAGGAGATTCCCAATACCACCACTTGGGGACCATGCCTTTAAAATCAGACCTTTGGGGACATCCATCCAAATCATAGCACCTCTCCAGTTCAACACTATATGGAGACCTCAGTCACTGTAATCAGATAATAGAAGAAGTAAACATGTAGACATTGGAAAGAAAAAGATGAATCATCACTACTAAAAGACTATATGATTTTGAACTGGAAAAAGCCAAGAAAACAATAAGAGGATTAAAGTTCTTGGATACAAGACATCTGTCACTGTCTCACTGCCACAAACACGGTCTTTGTTTTCATTTAACGACCACTCTGTGTTAGACCCTACACTAAAGGTGTGATATGATCATCTCATTAATCCTCACAACAAACTTAAGAAGTTCACTGTTGTCATCCCCACTTTACAGGTGAGGAAACATGCTTATCTAAGTGCACAGAGCCCGTGCCTGCAGATCTGGGATTTGAGTTCAGAGTTCTGAGTCCCAAGACTCAGCCTTTGCCACTGGGCCATACCGCTTCCAAACAGACTCCAACACCAGAACATGGGGAGCGGGGAAAAGGTGCTATTCACATTTGTGGGACAGCCTAAGGGCCCTGGAATGAACCAGATCAGGTATGTCCAAGACCTAAGTGGAGAAAAGCACTAGACACTACTGAAAGATTAAAAGAAAATCTAAATACAGATGCAGTCATATCAGTCTTGTGGGGGGGAAGAGAGAGGTGCTCATTAATGTGAAAGTAATTTCTCTTTAATCTATAAATTCACTGCAATACCAATCAGTACTTCAAAAAGATTTATTAGAAAAATTTTAAGGTGTCTCTAAAGTTTTGAAAGAGAAATTCAGAAGCCAAAATAATTTTTTTTAAATTACAGGTTTGTCTACGTGATAGAGATTTCAATTTCAGATTTGTAAATATTTAGAAGATTTTCAGCATGCAGTTCATGGGAAGGGTGGTGGGAAATGAACGTGCCATTTGGTGCTAATGGAGGTTTGAATTGTTACAAGCTTTTTGGAAAGCAATCTAGTGGTAGCTATTAAAATTGAATACATACAGATCCCTTGACCCAGCAGTTTTATTTTGAGGGGTTACTGTATAGTTTACAGAAATCAAACTACTAGTAAGTAAGGATATTGAGTATGTTATTCCAGCATTGTTTATGATAGAAAAAGAGATTATTTGGGAAGAAATCTAAGTGATTGAATGAATTATGGTTCATTCTCATAATTGACAACCATGCAGCTTTTTTAAAGGTTCTATTTCTATAGGTACCAAAGTGAAGGGAAATCCATAATATTTTTATTAAGGGAATGAAAATTGCTTGGTAATGTTTACACTAATTTGTTAAAGCAAAATCCCATAACATATACTTTTATTCTATGTACCCTATATATCTTTAAATATGTTCATTCCATATATGGTTATATGGATAAACATAAGGAAATTTGGAGGATTCATATAAAACTGTTAATATTGGTTATGTCAGGTTGGTAGGAGTAGTATGGAGATGGAGATTGTCAACTATCTTCACATAGCTTCATAATTCTTGACTTGTTATAAGCATATATTACTTTTGTACATACAGAATTTAGTTGAGAGAACAAGAACTTTCTCAAACATTTTTATTCTTTAAAAATATATTTGCAGTCATATTTATCCTTTTGCTGCTCATGATAATATCCAAGATAGAAATCCCTAGAGTTGAGGGACCAACTGCATATCTGACCATAATATATATACCAAATGGTGTATATATGGTCCCGTGTACCACATACATACCAGACCATAAAATGTACCATTTTGGTATGTACAAAGGGTGATCAAAAATCTAGTGAATGTTTAAATTAAAATGTTTATTACAGTAAAAGACACATTCCTATTAATCCCCCTCAAAACACTCCTCCTTGCTTCAAATACACCTACCCCATCATTCTTGCCACTTTCTGAAACAGTTCTGGAAAACCTGTTTCCTGTCTTTATGAGGTGTGTTCAAAAATACAGTGAATGCTGCTGCTGAGTGCCATCCAATGAAATGGCAGGCTCATAAAAACGTAGGGTATTTTCATCCCTCTTGTTTACCAAATTTGGCATTTTATGACTTCTGGTTGAAAAGTCAAAATGACCATGAAAGGTAAATGTTTTAAATTGATTTAAGACATTGAGGCAGCCATGAGGGCACAACTAAAGACACATAAAAGAGGACTTCGAGAGCTGTTTCAGAAAGTAGCAAGAACCAGAGGTGTTTTCAAGAACCATAAGTGTTTTCAAAACGAGGGGGAATATTTGGAGGGGGATTACTGGCAATGTGTCTTTCTGGAATAATTTTTAAAAATTCAATTATTCATTGTATTTTTTTTTTTTTGGTCACGTTTCATACTATGTGTAAGAGCATCTCATTTCCTCTAATTAATAGCTTAGTAGTTTTTGGGCATTAAGCCTCAGATAAGTCCTGGAATTAATGCTGTTCTCTTTATGTAGTGGTTTGTCAAATTCCAAATAAATCCCTCATATAGCCCTTTGCTCATGGTGTCAGAGTTTCTAATCCATTTTAGTTAAGAAAACACATATCTTGTGCTACAAATACAGACATCATCAGCCCGTCAGTAGACTATTTGGCTCAGAGACAAGAGGAGGAAATCCTTTGTCTCTCAAGACTACTTGATAGAGGCTCTTGTCCAAGGTGAGTGGGCTAGTTGAAAGAAATTCTCAGTAAGAGTTGCTGTGGAGCATGTTGGCTAGTATCTTTCTGATATTTTCTTTTCTCTCAGAAATCCTTTGCCTTACTCAAAACCTTTACAATTAGTAATGAGTACTGCTCAGGTAAAATTTAGTTCTTGCTAAGATTTTTTTCCCACTAAATATGAACAAATGCAATTCCTGAGCCTTGTGAATTTTGTTTTCAATTATGTTTGTGGTATTGTTAAGAAATTCTGAAAAAAAATTGCAAATCTCACAGTAAACCCTTTTAATGATTTTTTTTTGCCAAAAATTGTAGTAAAGTACAAGTAACATAGAATTCACCATCTTGGCCATTTAAAAACATATAGTTTGGAGGTGTTAAATACATTCATATTGTGCAGTTGATATAGGACAGCAAGTTGATATAGGGGGAATAGATGTAACTCCCAAACCTGCTAGATATTTTGAAACATGAGTTTGTGTTCTCTAAAATCAAAGAATGAATTCTAGGAACAATGGAGGTTAGGAGTAGGAAAAATTTATTGAGAGAAAGAAAGCTTCTGCCTAAGAGAGACAGAAAGGGAACCAGAAAATGGGTTGCCCACCCACCCTGCTTTTCAAGGTATTTTATGGGACAAAGCCACAAGGTGAGGCAGGTTCAAGGTGGGACAAAACTATAGTCAACTAGTAAGATTGCAAGTGCAGTTGCTTAGATAATACTGATTAAATGGGGATCCAATGGGGAAGCATATCGTGTAGCAAGCCTGTAAGGAATGAGCAAGGATTTTTGGTAAGGGATGGGTCAGGGATCTTTCCTGGAAGGGGTGGATTAAGATCTTGGTCCCCCACCCAGGTGACTGATACCTATTTAGAATATCAGTCACTTCCCCAGGGCGAGCAGGAGGGTGTAGTAGTTTCCTTTCTTTTACAATGCTGACCTTCAGTGAATGTGTCTTGATTGTCCTCCATGTTGGCTCCTGGAGGGCCAGTCCTGTCTACCTGCCTACAGAATTTCTAACTAACCTAGTTATCTGCAATACAATCAACCTGTAGAACTTTTTCACCTTACAAAACTGAAATTCTATATTCATTAAAGAGTTTCTCACCTTTCCTCCCTGCAGCCCCTTGAAATAACCATTGTACTTCCTGTTTCTGTGCCTTTGACTACTCTGGATTTTTCATGTAAGTGATACCAGACAGTATTTATCATTTTGTGATTGGTTTATTTCACTTAGCATATCTTCAGCATTCATCCATGTTATTGCATGTGTCAGAATTTCTTTCCTTTTTAAGGCTAGGTAATATTCCATTGTGTGTCCATTAAGACTATATATATAATTCAAAATAAATATATATTCAAAATATTTATATACATTCAAAAGGCTTAGATTATAAAATAAAAAGCCACTGTTTTGAGTCTTAAGGAACCTGTATTTATGAATTAATTTGTTGATCTTGCCTACTATGTGATTTTGTACTAAAAACATCCATGACAAAAACACAGTCGATGCCCTGGAAATTCTTAAGTGGGGGACAACTAAAATCCAAGGTCAGACAGGTCACTTGTGCCCTTTGTTGAAATAAGATATACTATCTTAAATTGACCGTGTTTCTTAGCCTATTACTTCCAGAAATTTCTTAGGCTTCTCTCTTGCAAAATTCTTCCTCTTGCTCCTAGAGGATCAAGGTGAGCTAAGAACATGCTGCTTAATAACTATGCACTGATGTTTGTTTTATTGTGTTAAGCCTATAAATTCCACCTTTTACAGAAAGCAGATGCACTTTCATGGGGTCTAGAATACAGGTATGTGTCACTTAACGACGGATATGTTCTGAGAAAGGCCCTGGAAACACATAACTGCGCAAACATCAGAGTGCACTCCCACAGCTAAGAATCTCACAATGTCAGTAGGCAGTGTGCTTTTAGGAGACTGCTGTCCCATAATGCCCTGTTGTTGACTAAAGCATCACTGTGCAGCAAGTGACTGTATTTATGGTTTAGTTTTTTGTCATTGCACGCAGAAGGAGAGAGGCCACTGAGCCCTTCCATTGCTGTAATCTAAGACTAAGAGACATTTTAATATTCAGCAGAGACCCAATCCACCCGCTCACACGTCCGGGTCAGATCCTGCAGTGAGCACAGGGGTCAAACTTACCCTGAGTGTCAGTGCAGAATGTTGGCCCTCATTCCATCCCCTGCGTTCTTGGCTTCATTCTTTTCTGTGCTTACCAGGCTGTGCCCCTCGCACTTTACTTCTGACTTGATAAACGAGCAAACTTGACCCTCAAATGGGTAACAGGACAGGAAAGTGAGACCAGCTCCTGTCATCCCGTGCACTTTATTTTCTGTCAATAGCCCTGTTACTGTGCACAGGCTCTTGGGTTTCCTGAGGAATGGAGCCATTTTGTAAACAAAACGCTGTCATTTTAAGCCATTAGAATGCATTATATGAGGCATAATGGCTAAAAGAGAGCTGGCGGGGGAGTGGAATGCAGCACAGAGTGAAATCTTGGTGCTCTGAGTCTCTTGGGATTTGACTGCCATCATGAACTCAGCCTTCCCATTATCTACTGTATTAAAAAGGAAAAAAATATCTCTGGAGCAAAAGCAAATGTATGCTTTCTTTCTCTAAATTGGAAAAGGAAATATGTGCAAGATCTCTGAGATTTAGTAATTTTTGTCTCCTGTTTGCTATTTCAGTGCAACCTGGTTGTTTTCACAATTAAATATTCTTCTTGAGGATCTTCTTTAAAATACCCCTTGCCTTTTTTTGTAAGAAAACTTGACTCTGTGGCTTTGAAGGTAGAGGAGAACAATTTTAGCTGCTGAAGAGCATCATCTCTCCACATTCAATGTGGTCATGCATCTTACGTGATAAAACACTGTTATTTTTGTTTTGTCAATAGGAAAGCAGATGGCTCCGTGAGATGTCAACTCTAGTATCGAATTCTGTGTATTAGTCTAGGTTCTATATGAGGCAGATGATCAAACTGACCTAAACATGTAAAGGTTTCATTTAGGGATATTCCTGTGTGACAGAAAATGGGAAGAATGTCAGAGAAGGCTGGAAGCTTTTCTATTCAGAGTCAATCTGAATGTAGAGAAGAGGGTGGGAAGGCCAAGAGAAGCATCATGAACTGCCATGCAGCTTAAGGAAGGTTTATCAAGGCCCATTGGGGCGTCTTGGAGCCAAAGCCAGTGGTCAGAAGAGTCCAGTATCTTCCAGGACCCTGGAACTGGACTGCCTCAGCACTCTGCTCATTCACAGGTGGGACGGGCTGGCGGAGGTGTCTTGGCCCTTGGTTACTTACACTTCCTGTCGCTGGAGGGCTGTGAGCCATTGTCATGGTTGCCCATTCTGCATCCTTCTTTCCAAGTTTTGTAGCATTCTGTTATATGGTGCTAACACTGTTAATGGTGAGTGCTGTGTCTTGTTTTAAGTAAGTCTCCATTGAAGAATTGAGTTTTTTTCTCCTTGTAGTAGTACTGGGGATTGAACCTGGAGCCTCACACATGCTGGCAAACACTCCACCAGTGAGCTATACCCTCAGTCTTATTTATTTATTTATTCATTCATTCATTCATTCATTCATTCATTTATTTATCTTTGAGACAGGATCTCACTAAATTGTCCAGGGTGGCCTCAAACTTGTGATCCTCCTGCCTTGTCTCCTAGGTTGCTAGGATGACTGATGTGTACCATCACACCTGGGCTCCACTGAGTTTTGCATTCTACCATTCATTAGGCTGAAAGCTTCCTAAAAGCAGCCAATTCACACCACTGACTGGCCATTAGGATCCTAGTACTCTCTGGGAGACTCTGACATGGCATAAGTACAGAAAACCAAGAACACAATTCAGCTTTTATTTTTGTCCAGTGTTAAGATTCTGATGTGCTCTTCAGAGCTTTGTGATCATACTCCTGTCATTTATTGGTTTGGTGACCTTAGACAAGTCACTGAACTTCTTTATGTGTAAGGGAGCAGAATTGTTGTAGTAGGAATATCTTGTACACTAGGTAGGCCCTTACTGGAAATCTAGACGTAGCTAAGTGTCATGTGAAGTTGATGCTGTGCTCTGTGCGTGGGGTGAGGAACTGCCAGGATTCAGTGCAAGGATCAGAGGAGACTCTTGGTGTCCTAAGCAGGGAAAGATTAGGATCTGGAAAGTGGTGCTGACAGAATCCAAGGAAACACTGGGCTTCCCAAGCTGGGCTCCCAGACACTGGACTTTCTGTTCCAAGCGGACAGGGGACAAGGAAGTTGTTCCTGCACTTGGGTGTTCCAGGACATCCACCACGGTGGCAGCAACCCAGGAGCCAGCAACATTGGAGCAGGAAGCTGCCACCACCAATTCAGACTGCCTCTTCTCACCTCGGGAGCTGAGGGTTGGGCAGTAAGGAAGCACAGTGGAAAAGACAGCTTTCCAGCAGGAAGCAGAAAGCAGCAGAGTCAGAGCACCTCCTTGCTTCTGCCTTCCAACGTGACCCAATTTACATGCGAACTCCCAGCTGTGGTGGTTTTCAGCCAGCAGACTTTGCAGTACAAGAAGGCCCTGCAGTGTAGCGAAGCATGGTACAAGGAGAAGGACAAAGACACCAAAGTCTCCAGCCTGCCTCTTCCACAGTATGCTGAGCACGTTATGTATCACTTTGTTGCATCGTTACCTTATCATAGCAGGGTAGGTAGAATTATTATCCCCATTTTACTGATTTAGAAACTGAGGGGAGTATTTGGTGGAGGCAGGCTTTGTACTGAGACTTATCTGTTCTGAGTTTCATCCCTTCATTACTAAACCATTTACTTTCTTTGTGTTTACTCTTCAAAAAGTCCGAAATCCGAGTTCCCTTCTCTGTAGGGATCAAGCTCCCCGCATTCTGCGTTGTTCAGGTAAATATTTTTGTCTGTCATTTGGGGAATGAGTAAATGAGCTTCTTCAAATGCTATCTCTTACTTTTAGTCCAAGTGTAGAAGATACTGTCAATTGTCTTGTGATCCCTTCCCCAGCTGCCACTATGAAATGAGGAACAGAGCAGATCCTGATGAGCACATTCAGGTCGAGGGCTGGGCTTCAGATTCTCAGTCAGACCAGCATCTCTTTCCTTGCCCCAGCAGCGTGGCTTTCCCTTGACCTAGACCTAGGCCTGACTGCTTAGTTAAATACCCAGAGCACATCAAAGTAGCATTGCTGAAGGCTTCAGAGACTGTAAAGACTTTCTGCTCACAGAGCAAAGCTTCAGGTGGTCAAGCAATACCTTTTCCCCCAGGAAAGAACACTTGCCTTACTTTAAAAGCTTGCATTTGTCTAGTCTCCTTCCCTGTTGATACCAGCTATAATGCTGATAAATGTGAACCTTGTGAATAGGAATGGGAAGGTCAGCATCTATAACTATGTTTTACATGGCAGCCAGAGAAGACATGAAAGCTATGTGTGGGATGTGCATTCATTCTAACTCAGGGCCTGTCATTTCTCTTGCTGTTGTTCTAGTCTTGCAGCAGCCTTGGAATCCAAGTGGAAGGAAAATAGCATGTGCAGACTTGGATAATATTGGTAATTACACCCATCACACAGGAAAGCAGGGAGCAGCCTTTGTTCAGCAAATAAACAAAACCCAACATCCAATGAATCACATTTTTACAAAATCACAGCATGTGTGTGTGCAGGGAGATGGGATGTGCTGT
The DNA here is from genome assembly GCF_000247695.1 of Heterocephalus glaber. The sequence continues at coordinate 4,089,949 of NW_004624879.1, read as the reverse complement.
GTTACAGGGTCTTGAGGCTTTTATGTTTCTCTTAGTAACTAGAAATAGGTTGTTGGACTCTTTCTGTCTAAAATAACTTGGTGCCTTTTCAGAAGAGTGAGCCACAGATGTGGTTAAGAGAATACGCATGTAGGGCTTTCAGAAAAGAGAGAACCAATCTGTTACATTCCTCTGTCTTAGCCTCACCAGGGAAAAGGCTAGGGGCGGGGGCTTTCTTGGACCAGTTCGGGCCTTCAGACCCACCTGGTTACGATCCAAGAAGGAGGCTCCAGTAACATCCTAACTTGGCCCTGATTCCAACAAGGGGGAGAGAGAAGTAAACTTTCTTTAATGGAGGTATGACACGCCTGGATCGTTGATAGGCCTGGAGACTGCTGGCAGTGTCTAGTACTCTAGACAGTTGTTAATCTGGGAAGATGTTTCTTTTCCTTTCGTGTTGTTTTTTTCCTCCTTCAATGACATAACGGGTCTTTCCAGACAGATGGAGTCTGGGGTTGATACCAAGTTTGCAGAGTGGGCCAGTCGGCTGAGCTTGCAGCAGCACCTGTTTTCAAAATATACAAGAGCATAGTCCTTGCTCAAGGGCATGACCTTAGGCCCTTGTCTACTCTCATCATAGTCCATTTCCTGAGGGAGCAACATTTCCCATTCAATCCAGTCTCATGGAGAGAATATTTGCTGGGATCAAATTATAAAGTGAACATCCTGTCAGGGTCCTAGAATATCGCTGTGTTGCCAAGAATTCATTCACGAGCCCGAGTTTTGTGTCCAGGGGAATTCAGACTTTTATAGAGAGTGTCTTTTATTTTGCAGGAAAGCTATCTTACCATAGAAATAGTATAACACAATATTTAGCGTATAATAAACTCTCCATAAATGATGAATAAATGAAGGATGTCATTCAAGAGAAACAACACAGTAAGATGAAAAAAGGTTTAACAGAAATAATCTGTCTCTAATGTTCATACCCTTTTGGTATGATTTTTATGATGAGATGTTTGTGGGAAAATGCTGAGTACTGTATATTTAACACAAACTGATGAGGTCTGTTCTTTTGGTTTTATGGTAAGGAGAAGAAAAAGGATGTACAAAAGAAGATTCATGAATAGACAATGTGACATGTATTTTTATGCATTTTTCCATTCAGTTTCTAAAATATACCCCCCAAAACCTATGGGTATTTATTATTAATCTTGATTTATGTATTAATCAAGTAGGATTCAATGTGTAAAATTGAATTTATTCCAGGAAGCTAGTTAAGGTTACTTGATTATCTAAGGTTATTAGATGCTTACAGAAATTTTGGAAGGGCTCAAGGAATGAGCTCTAGGTGCATCTATTTGAGAATAACTCAAAATAGTTCAAAACTGACCATCAGGGAAACCAGGACCTCTGAGATTGCCTCTGGAACTGCTGGGTCAAGAGCACACTCCATTGCTGCAATCCAAGGAGGAGGAAGTTGGAGCAGGAAGTTACCTCCGGGCTCTGTTCTCTGCCACACAGAGCTAGTGGCTGGCCACTGGAATGTGGAGTGCAGCCACTGCCTTCACCACTGTGTCTTCTTAAAACTTGAGAACCTGATGGGTTGGGGATTTAGCTCAGTGGTTTTGCCGCCTGCTGTGCAAGCGCAAAGACCCAAGTTCGATCCCTGGTACCAAAAAACAAAGAAACAAACAAAAAAAACCTTGAGAACCTGAGAACAGATGCCCTGGACCTCATTTCCATTACTTTGACCTTTTTTGCTAGCAGGAAAGCAGGCAAAGGGGCAGGGAAACCACCTCTGCCTGTCTGTCCTTCCATATCTACAGGAAGAGGCTCAGTGATGGAACCTGACATCCAGAGCTCTCTGCTAGAGCATCTTGGAGTGAGTTTTAGACTTTCCAGCTCCTGCATTGTAGACAGGTACATGGGAGGGAAATTTGGGGTGCGGGGCGGGGGGCAGACCACACATGTTATTGGGAGGAAGTGAAACCTCAAGGAGCTCCTAAAAGCTAAATTTCTGCTGAAAGTCAAAAGAGCACTGTGTTTCAATGCAAGAGAAACAGATGAACTAGAGCTCCAATCTCTGCATCAGAACTTAACTAATCATTTGGTCTTAGGGAAGGTATTTACTTCTCCAAAAGCCCATCAAATGGGAATAATATTGTATCCTTCATGGGGTTACACTGAAAAGGAAAGTTCATGTGTGTAAGGTGCTTAGCGCAAGAGCTCAAGAAATTGTAGACATGGTTAATAAGATTTAAACACTAAGCACTTAGACCTAGAACACTAACCCAGGTTCATGGTCTTTGCTATCTCCCTAGGTAATGGAGATGAGAATGACCAGTAAGTGTTTTTTTTGTTTTTGTTTTTGTTTTTTTTGGTACCGGGGATCGAACTCGGGTCCTTGCGCCGCACAGCAGGCGGCGAAACCATGGAGCTAAATCCCCAGCCCAACCAGTAAGTGTTTTGAGGGCCTACATAAATGTTTATGAGGAATGCTTTAAGAACATTTTTAGTGTTATGAGACTTCAAATAAATCTTACTAAAATTGATCAAATTGTAAGGCATCAAAATGGATCCTACTAGCCCAACATCAAAATTGGCCTTCTTAAGTTAAAGAAAACTTTTTGTTTTACACATTTTAGCAGACTGAATTGTTCTTCCTAAAAAATATGTTCTCTAGTACCTGTACACATGACCTTATTTGGAAACAGAATCTTTATGGATGCGATTAAGTTAAAATGAGCCAAACTCTAGCAGGGTTGAACCTAAATCCAGTGGCTGTCTTTATAAGAGAATGGAGAAAGAAAGTTGGACCAATGCACACAGAGGAAGGACAGCCATATAAAGACAAAGCAAATATGGGTATGATGCAGCCATGAGCCAAGGAATGTCAGGAATCCTGGCAGCCCCCAGAACTAGGAAGAGAGAAGCGAGAATTCTCCCCTGGAGATGCTGGAAAGAGCATGACCCTGTGAACATCTTAATTCCAGACTTCTACCTCCAGAAATATGAAAAGATAAAGTTCTGCTCTCTGAAGCTACCCAGTTTGTGATAATTTATCATGACAGACCTTGGAAACAAATACATATCCGTGCCTCATTACATGACAAATGTATTCCTAATAAATTGCGTTAAGTCTGTACTCCTTATTTCTTCAGAATACTTTCACCGCTACTTGACTTTGCTTCTGGATTCACATTCTTTTGGTGGTATCTCAGAAAAGTTTGACATACACCTTCCCTAACTCTCAAACATCTCTGTCAAGAACTCATTAGCTCATAAATGGATGGGGAATGTATCTTTAAATAAATCTGTGGCATAGTCTTTTATATATTGATTACTTATTTGTTTTATGATTTTAGTTAAATAGTAGAGAGGAGAACAGGGGAGGGCATGGGCCAGGTAGCATGTAGAATTATAACCTCAGCCACCTCTAATTGAGTACAAGCTGCATCCCATTGCAAGTCTAGGCATTTTAGATAACACATCTCATCTTTTCTTGTAAGTGGGACTCACAACCTCATTTTAAAAATGAAGATATTAGTATTTGCAAGACCAGGAGATTATCTAATCTGAGCACATAGCTCATAGGCAGTAGAGACAGCACCCTTCCCCAGGCTATTGGATTCCAAAGTCTGTGTTCTCTTCTTTTTACTCCATCCTCAGTTGCTTGAAGTCTGACTTTGAATTATAGAAGTAAGTTTAGACTGTTTGGAAAATGTGACTATGAGTTACTATGGAGCTTGAGGCTTGAGAGACTATTGGCATGGAATGGCTCTCAAAAGGGAAAATAATAAAGAACATCAGGGAAAATATTAGAAAAATAATTTCCATCCTCATCTGACTACTCCTAATGTATATGCACTAAAAACACTCAGTGTAATCTTGAAAACTATGTTGAAATGTGTGAGCAAGATATGTGTTAATTTATATATAGTGTGATAATTTATAACAGTGACATTTTACTTGTTGAGAGAATTTTTTCTTTGCTATGACATTTTTCCTAGAAAGAATCCAAAGTTGTATACGATGACACTGTATGTCTGTCCCTTTCTACACTAACAATGGATTGAGGTTGTGCTTTCACACTAATTAGGTCGTTGACATAGCATCTTCTACTGATGTTGAAAGTTCATAATTACAGTCAATGTTTTTTCCAGAAAGAGACCCAGGAAAGACAACTGAACTATGTCTTCATAGCACATTTTTTTTATGTTGACACAGAAGAACACTTTGACCATAGTTTATACTCTGGGCTATATGTGGAAGAAAAATAGGATTTATAGACAAATTGGAGTTAATCTGTTACTTGGGTTATCTGCGTTAATGCCAATTAACCAGAGCTGTGCATTCTGGCTACTAATTTCCAGCACTGTCAACATTTTCCAGCAGTTGTAACTCCAGAGCATCTAAATGTTCACATTCTCTTACAGAGAAGATAGCCAAGCAGTTTTATAATGGGGCATTTAGATGCTCTAGAATTTTGAAAGCTGGAAATTATAACTTTTTCAGGAGCCAAAATATAATTCTCAGAAAGCACTGTGGTTTCACTAGTGCAGTGATTCCTTGGTTATTGGTCATTGCTAATTGTGTCCCGTCACTGGGACACAATATATAAACAAGTTAAAGGAGGAGATGTTTAATTTGGTTCATGGTTTCAGGGGATTCAGTCCATGGTTGAGTGGTTTCAAGGCAGAAAATCTTGGCAGAAGGGTGTGGCAGAGAAAATCTGCTCAGTTCATGGGCATTAGGAAGCAGAACAGGGAAACAGTGCCAGAGAGGAAGGAGTCAGGGACCAGATATAGACACCATGGTTATACCTCTGTTGTCCACCCATACACACCCAGCAATGTGCTTTACTAATCTCCAGGGCAGCTCCCAAGCCAATCGAGTTGACCCTCCACCTCAGCTGTCACAACAATGAACTATATCATTGGTTATTCACCTTAAATAGTCTGTCTGCTCCAATTAAATTCCTTGCGAAGGTTGCACAGAGAGTAGGTAATTGAAAATATCCTACTTGGAATCACCTTTGCAGATGGCTGGATCATTCACCACACCATTGCTTCTGCTGGGTGCTAAAGTGTGCTGTCATCATACTCCAGTCCACATGCAGACCCTCTCTGTGCCTTTGCAGAGTGGTGCAGTGCTGTTTGTCACAATAGAGACCCAAACAGTGTATGTCCTCGTTAGGCAGTTCTGCCCTTACAGTGAGGAACATATCTTCATCTCATAGATAATTCAATTCAAATAATAACTTCTCTTGCCAATATTGCTATTATGAGTTAGGACTGTGTTTATTTAAATTGTTTCAGGCCAAGAGATTTATGTATGTTGTCCATTTAAAAGGATATGTTTCTTTTTGTCTTTTTAAGTGTCTTAATAAAGGCTTACTTAGCAATCTACAGTGTACACATCCAACACCAGTTTCCTCATTTTGAATGTACATTATTGTTGGCAGAGGCAACATTCTGTCTATAAATAATTTCAAGACTACCTTAAACTCTTTAAATAAACCCCACAAAGCCAGCATAAATGAATTAAAGGTGAAATAATTAAGCTTTTATGAAAAGCCCAAATGTCAATAACCAAAGCTTACTAATAAGATATCAGTGGAATATCTCAGATGTGCAGCAGTAAGGGTTAGAATTCTCTTTCCTGTTCTTGTTTTCTATAGCTCCTGGCGCAAAGTGGCATGTATTAGTTACTTTCCTGTTACTGAGACCAGATACTTGACATCTACAACTTGAGGAGAGGTTTATTTTGGCTTACAGTTTCAGAGGATGCTGTTCATGGTTGGTTCACACCAAGGAAGAAACAACACAGTGGAAAAAAGCTTCTCAGAGCCAGTGTCAAGAATACACTTTCATTGCACACCCCCAGTGACACACCTCTTCCAAACAGGCCCACCTGCTAACAGCACATTCAACTATGAACTCATGGATGGATTCATCCACAAATGACCAGAGCACCTCCATAATCTAACCACCTTCCCAAATCCCAACCTATGAATACACAAGACTTTTGGGAGATATTTTAGGTCTAAAGCATAACCATGGCATCTTGTTAAAATTATCATCGGTGGTGAATTGAGAGGCTATATCAGTGGAAGAAAACGCACTAATGGATTGATTATCTAATGCACATAAATTTAAGACAAGGGCTAGGCATTTAGCTCAGTGGCACTGTGCCTGCCTCGCAAGCACAAGATCCTGAGTTCAATCTCCAGTACCAAAAAAATAAAAATAAAATTTAGGTCAAAATGTTAGTTATTCAGTTTGGGCACTTATTGCTAAGCAACACTGATGCTCAACAGAAAGATGAAAAGCAGCTAAGAAGGAGTCAAAGGCAATTGAAGTCCATGTATGAAAGTCAGAGTCTCATTTGATTATGTGCAGAGAAATTCCCATCTCCTCTGTCAGGAAGGCAAAGAAAAATGAGGTTTAAGCCCTTTAACTTGAGAGCTGAATTCAAAGCCTGCCAGGTCTCTTATGCCAGGTTGGAAAAATCTGGGATCCAGATACACACCCAGGCAGTAGCTGGAGAGAAGGTGGGGAATAGATTACCATGGGTACTGGGTCAAGAAGACCAAAATGTAAAACTAGACAGACATGTATTTACTTGGAAGTGCACTACTGAGACAAAGTTAAATAAGCTTCACTCTGGCAAAGACTCCAAAAGAATGACTCAGAATTGTTACTAGAATGGCTCCTAGAAGAATGGAGAAAGTGCTGGTCTATGCTAAATGCCAGGGCTCCCAGGCAGCCATTGCAAGGTAGAGGTCCAAACAGGAGAAGATTAAAAGGCTCAAGGAAACAAGCAACCATGGATAGCTATTGTTACAGCTTGTTTCTAAATGTCCCCCAAAGACTCATGCAGTCATAGATGGGGCTTTTTGGAGGTGGCTGGATCTAGAGTGTGTGATGCTGGGATTCAGGATGTGATGCTGGGATTGATTCATGGTGCAATGCTAGGACTAAGGGTGTGACTGCTAGGGTGGGTAGCCTGGATAAAATATAAGGGACAAAAAGAACTGTTGTCATTGTTGCTTGTTACTTGCTGCTTGCTGCTTTTGCCGCCTTCTACCTGTCATGAACTGTTTTTCCTCTGTGATTCCCCTCTGCCATGCCAGCCTGCCTCAGAGCCAGCCAACTATGAACTGAAACCTCTACAAACTGTGAGCTACAATAAACCTTTCCTCCTTTAAATTTGGATGTTGGATATTCTGTCTTAGCAATGAGAAAAGTAACTAAGACAAATTTTCTACATACGATCAGTTGGACAGATGTACAAAGTCATGTACCTGAGATGTACAAAGCCATGTACATGAGATGTGCCTATCAGAAAGCTAAACATTCCATGGTAACTCTCTGTAGACCAGAGCTGACAATAAGAGATGTAGTAGATGTTGTAGTACAACATGGTTTAATGATTGCAGTGAGGATGATAGTACCCCTCCCAAGATAGAGGCCAGGTTTCGACTTCTTAACAAATATGGTACTTTCCGTACTCCATCTCAGTATCTATTTTCAGAAAACCCATCCAGCCTGTGACTATAAGAATCAAAGTGCTGTGCAAGTTAAATAGTGACAAATTCATACACATATACATCAAAGTGGAATTTTAGAAAAATCAAACAGAAAAAGAAAACCTTAATGGCTACCTGAGAAAAAGGAGTTTAAAAAAGAGCAGCAATTAGACTGGCAGTGATCTTGTTATGTGTAACAATTAATGAAAGGGACAATGAAAAGGGATATTCAAAGGCCTGAAGTGGGAACTTTGAACCTATCATTCAAAACTAAGGACAAAATAAAGACATTCTGAGATGGGCAATGATGAAGAGACTTCACAATTCTTTCTGATGGAAGGACCACTAAAAACAGTGTGTCTCACCAAGAAGGAAACTGACTCATGAGAAAGTAGATGAGTTATAATAACCTTTTAGAAATTACTACCTATAGCAACAAGTCTAAATAACTATAGACTACTCTTTCTTTCCAGTAATATTAGTACACACATTGCCTGTTTTTCTTTTGCAGTGTGCTACTGAGCTTAGAATTTCAATCTATAATTTTCTTTCTTATTTTTAATACAGTATGCCCTTCATACAACTTCCAATATTGGCAAATACTGTTTAAAAAAGTGCTACTATAGCACTTGCCAAGAGTTAATAAAGATATCCAGAGGATAAAACAAAAGTTGTTTTTATTTCACCACTGTAAAGCTGGGTTGATTGACTCCCACATGTTCACCTCTAATATCTGCATTCATATTGGTGTCTTGGCTAAAGAACCAGCAGGTCTTGGGCATTCTAAGATGCTTAACTGTAATTGTTAATTCCAGGAGCTCTGAGGTTATATTCTACATGTTTTGCTAAGGAAAGCTGATGGGATTGTTTATTGAGCACTTATTGCATGTTATATGTGTTAACATATGGTCAGTTCATATGATACATGGATTATTTAGAAGTATGTTATGATACCAAGTGTTGGTGAGGATGTGGAAAAAATGGAACCCTTGCACACTGTTGGTGGAAATGTAAATTAGTGCAGCCATTATGGAAAACAGTATGGAGATTCCTCAGAAAAACCTGAGGAACAGATGTAAAAATAGAGCTGTAAAAAAAATAAAGATGTAAATAAAATAGAGATGTAAAATGGAGATGTAAAAAAAATAGAGCTACCATCTAATCCAGCAATCCCACTATTGAGTATCTATCCAAAGAAAAGGAAGTCAGTATGCTAAAGAAATATCTGCACTCTTATGTTTATGAAAACATTATTCAGGATAGTTAAGATATGGCATCAATCTAGGTGTCTATCAATGAATAAATGGATAAGGAAAATGTGATATATATCAGAATATTATGCAACTTTAAGAGAATGAACTCCTGTCATTTACAGAAACATGATGAGCCTGGAAGACATTGTATTAAGTGAAATGAATCTGCCACAGAAAGACAAATACTGCACTTTTTCACTTACATGTAGAAGCTAACAGTTGATCTCATAGAAATAGAGAACGAATGGTGATTACCAGAGCCTGCAAGGGTAGGGAAGAAGGAGGCTGGGGAGAGAGGTTGGTTAACAAGTAGCTATGAGTATAGGGTGCAGCTGGATAAAAGAAACAACTTCTGATGTTTCATAGCCCAGTAGGATAACTATGGTTAATAATATAGTCAGTTGAATTTTTCAAAAGAGCTGGCAGAGAGGATGTTCAGTGTTCCAAATACAAAAAGTGATATTCGAAGAGTAAATGTATAAAGAGATAGATATGCCAATTAACCTGATCTAATCTTTACACATTGCATACATGTATTGAAATTTCACATTGATTCCCTTAAAAATCATTTAATATCTAAGTTTAGTTACTTATTTTAACATTTATATAGTATAAATTTATAATAGCAATAAAAATTACTAATATGATTAATACTTTATAGGGATTATGTTAGAATTCTTTAAGTGCATTTGCATACATGTTCATATTTCTTCCCTAAAACATCACACTCCTAATGGACAGGAGCTATGTAGCATACACTGTCACATCTCCTAGGCCTAGCACAGGGCTTAGTATGTGTTTTGTCTGCCCAGTTCCATTATGCTTGTTGAATGAACTGACCAAATGAAGATGTGGTTCAGAAGTGCTGTCACACACCTTGGCAATGATAGAGGACAAGGTCTCACAAAAGGCAGCTCGCTGCACTGTCCTCTCACACGTAGAGGAATACAAAAATGCCCAATTGAAACACGGAGAGCCCTGACTCACTGCAGATCTGAAGCAAGTTCCTTTCCTTTCCACAAGTTCTGGCAGCTCCTCTGGGAAAACACTGCTGTTTTAGAACCCCCAATTTCCTTGTTAGAGTTAGAAAAGGGATTTGCTCATCTGATGTTAGAATTATCATTGGAAATTCTGTTTACTCTTAAAGCTGGCAATTCAACAGGGCTCATCTGCTTTGAAATCCTGAAAAGAGAAGTAAATAATAAGAGTGGGGGAAAATAAGTTGGTACTTACTATCAAACATGCAGCGATTTCAAAATATATTACTTGGAAGACTTAGCATGGAGAAGTATAGACCCTTAACATTGAGCTACACGTGCATTTGTTTGCTCTGAGTATGTTGAAGTTTTTCCCCTTAGCTCTGCAAATGTATCTTTCTATTGTCCCAAATTTAGGGCTTTTCACTTTCTTTTTTACCAGATGGCTGTGCTCAAATCATTTTCAAAGTGAATATTTTAGTCTAAAAAAATGAAATGGCATGTATGGAAAATTAGGCCCATTTCAATTCCTTCACTATTTTGTTAAACTTATTTTTAGGATATATCATCAATCTGGACATTTTCACAGATATTTTTATCAGTTCAGCCTGTTCTGTGTTACTTACCAGTCTGGTTACTAGGGTGTGACAATGATTTTTAAAATTCTTTTCCAAACAAACAAAAATAACCTTTCAATAACAATGCACTTAGGTTTAAAAAAAAATCATATATACTCTCTCAGGCTTTTTTCCGTGGTACAAACCAACTGTACTTTAGCTTTCAACAATCTTTAATCTTTAGTGTTATTAGAACAGGATTTTCCTCGGGGACAGAGCATTTTTAATTGAAACCCAAACCCCACAGCACTAATAAAACAACTGTGTGATATGGCAATTGGAAGGTTATTGAAGGGAAGATGAGGGCAAGATCTTGGTTCATTCAAAGAAAGTTAATAAGCCCTTGCCCAAATTTACAGATAAGAAGCTAGGAGGAAGCATACTAATAAAAATTTTTTAAAATAATATGCATGTTATGTGCCAGGCACTGTTCTGGAAGAATTACTTGTAATAACTCTTAATCTTCATAATCTTGGGCATAATTGCTATTATCGTTCTTGCTTTACACGTGGGAAAGAATGAAGGATAGAAAAGTTAAATAACTTGTCTGTGGTCAAATCAGTCACAAATAACGGGCAGATTTTGGACTGCAGCAGTCTGGTGCCAGGATCAGTGCTGAAGCGAAGCCATTTACTGTGAGAACTCATGGGCAGGATGGGTTTTAGATTTCCCACTCTCGTCCCACTTTTGTATTCTGTGGCTAAAGCTTTAGCAGAGCATAAAGACCTACCTTGACCTTGCTCTTCTCAAAGCAGCCATGCAGTTACTCCACGGTTTAGCATTTCATCACTCCCCTGTTCTAAGGATGCAAACTATTCCCCCCTGCTGGATTGGAACACTTTGGGAGCCAGGACCTGGGGGTCCTAGACATTTTCTGAATGCAGGTGGAGTGAGCTTGGGCAGGGCTGTAGCAGGTGCTCATGCGGCCCACCTCCCAGTAGTTGACCAGGTCTGTCTTAAGCACACAGGGGGCCTCCCTTAAGCCTCCAACCTCAGGCACCAACTTCCCCATTAAGTTAATGCAAAGTGTGAGGAATGGCCCAGAAGCAAAATCTCCAATGTCCTGCATCCTTTGTCATCATGGAAGATAGGTGATGTGTGCCCCGGGTAGGAGTGAAATGGCACATGCAGTGCCCAGGTCTTTCTGGTGTTCCTGAAGCTACCTCTCCGCCCCACCTAGATCCAAACCCCTCCTCTCTGATGACTTGCAGACCTAGCTGCTCTTTCTGTTCAGCCCCCATCCAGACAGACAGCCCCCATCCTGTCTCTTGGCTTGCGATCTTCCGTCTGTCAGACACAGATGCACAGAATCATTTAGCCTTTCAGGACTTCGTCACAGGGAAGGAAAGCTGTTAGACTAGGACAGACTGGGTGATGAGATATGGACATAGTTCTAAATGAGTTTCACAACCGCATCGATGTAACCTGCATCCAGTTGTGAGTGTTTGTAAGTGTGTGGCATCAGAGTTGTAGTATAACTTTTGTGGGCCACTGCTTTTGTCATATGGGCCACTTCCTCTGTAAGGAATATTAAAACTATATTTTATGACTGTTGGTTTTAAGGCAGTATATTCCAGGCCTAAACATTCAGCTTTGTTTTCTGGGGTTTTTTTTTTCTTTCTGATTTTGGGCCCAAATCCTTTTTATTTTCTCACATAAAGAAAATGGAAGGAGCCCTAGTTCTCTCAAAGGCTGCTCCCACTCTCTGCTAAGTGGCCTCAGAACAGGACATTGGGCCCCTCCCAGACTGGGTTTCACTCTCCTTACTGCTTTCTTGTTGCCCCTGGCATTCAGCTCCTTGGACTCTGGTAAGGTGGGAAGGATATTTATGACCAAGATGAAAGCTCTTTGCACGTAACCTCCGCTCACCAGAGCGATGTGCCTCTGAAATCTGACAAATAATAAATGGGTAGTGTTTAGGGCACATGGCCTAAAGACTCCTGGCTTCCCTTGGAGGGAACAGACAGCTTCATAGAGGTGGGTTACATGTTTCTAAATGCTGAAGGAAGCACTGCATTTTATGCAGAAAATAGACCAATATTTCCTCCTATGTTCAATAACTATTGAATTAAAAGTTTTATAAGGCTGTGTATTACATTTTATCACAAAGGAAAATTGAATTCATAATAAAATATTTAAATACATACAAACTAGTTTCTTGTTGGTTTTGCTGTGAACCTAAAACTGCTGTAAAAATAAAGTCAGTTTTTTTTAAAAAAGACACAGACTCTCTTAACAAAAGTAATCACAAATAACACACTCAGCCCAGTAAGTTTAAGCTTCTCTCCAGATAGGTCAAGCATTTGTTCCCTACATTTACAAAAAAGGACACAAACATTATATAGCTTTGTGAATTTCCTAGGACTGACTGCTTCTAATATAACGTCAAGCTAGCGGGTGGGTGGTGCACATCTGTAATTCCAGCTGTGTGGGAGGCTGAGTCAGGAGGATCTCAAATTCAAGGCTAGCTGACCTTAGTGAGGCCTTGTCTGGAATGAAAGAAAGAGAAAGGAAGGAAGGGAGGGAGAGAGGAAGGGGGAAAAGGCAAGTAAGCTGGAAATGTAACTCAGTGATAAAGTGGTCTTGGGTTCAATTCCCAGTACCACAAAAAGTGTAATTTCCTAATAATAATTCTTTGAATCAGACATGGAGGTTTTACTTTAAACCTAGAACTGCACATGTTGTTGCTAATGGTCACAGTAGCTCTAGTAAGTATTTACATCCTTTAGGGTTCCTTGTGATGAGCGACTGGGACCAAGACGGGGAATTTGATAAGCTGAACGAAGGGAGAAAACAATCAAAACACACAGGTTTGGGAAGACAAAGACCAAGCAGTTTGGGGGACTGGGGGGCAGGGAGTAGTGAGCAGGCTGCCCAGGTGTTCTCCAGTTGTTTTGAGATCCTGGCTCAGTCCTGGACATGATGGCATGAGTTTTTGGTCTGATGGTGCTGGACAGAGATGGAATAGGATGAGTTACATGCAAGACACATGTCCCATTGACTGCACTGACGTTGGGACCACATCCTTCTGATTTCCCCAAATACCTGCTCTAGTCTCCTCCCTTCCTCTGTGAACAGCCCTCTCCTGAGCACAGCAGCACACGGTGACCTGGACTTGGGAGCAGATCCATGGCTCACATTTATAAATCCTTTGAGCTCTTGCTTCCAATAGAGATGAGTCAGCACCCCAGATCTGACCTCCTTTCCTATGCTTCTGCTTTTGCAATTTTATTTCCTTTACTTCGCTCCTGCAGTGGAAATAGTGAAGTGGAACTGCTAAGTGGGCCAGGCAGAAAGGGGGAGGGGTGTGAGCACAGGAGCAATCAACAAACAGAAAAGATGCCTGGGTCCCTTCTGGGGTCACGGGAAGCAGGAAGTCAGCCCATCCATGGCTGCCCTCTGTTTATCCTCCTCTCCACTCCTGCTGCCTTTCTGCCTCTGAAAATAATAATCCCACATAACTCAGCCTCAGGTAGTGTCACCAACCAGAAAAGCCTAGCTAGATAGCCAAAGAGCAAAGTGTAATTATGAATTTAAAATTAGAAACCTTAGAAAGCACTCTGGGAGGCCGAGGCAGGAGGATTGCCACTTGAACCCAGTCCGGGCACTCTAGCAAGACCTTATCTCAAAATAAAAAGTAAAGAGGGCCAGGGATGTTGCTCAGTATGAGGGCCCTTGGGTTCAATCTCCAGTACTGCATAAAATAAATTAATTGACTATGAAGCGATCAGGGCTTATTTTAGGAGTTAATAGTTGTGGAGTGGTGACCAAATGCTAAAGTTAAAATTAGCTCATGCTAAAGTTAATTTCTTACCCAATAACAAGCACCAAAATTTGACAAATAGGAGTATTGACTTAGTCAATTTTAAAAATGTTCCTGGACTCATGACTCAAGAGAAAATGGTATTGTTTCTAAAATATACAATACACACATTTTATACAATGCGAACCATTTTTGGTAAATAAGTTAATTTAAATATGGTTTGTTTGATTTAAAAAATTGCTCAAAAGAATTGTCAGGTCATGATGGTTATTTAATTAAAAGTGGCCCAGTTTAATATAGGGCTTTACTTTCTTTTTTGTCAAAATATAAATTTTCATTTTGGAGGGTGTTGTAGTGCATGTTTGCATTACGTTTGTGCTCCTCGTGCAGAATTGGTTCATATACATAACACATCTTCCTTTTTTGTCCCCTTTCCTTTTCCTCTGTTCACCCTCCTTTTTTTTTTTAAGTTTTGTATTTTGTATTATTTATTTGTTTATTTATTTTTGAGACAGTGACTTGCTATGTAGCTCAGGCTGGCCTTGAACTCGCAGTGATCCTCCTGCCTCAGCCTCCTGAGTGCTGGAATCACAGGCCTGTGCTACCACCCCCAGCTGTATTTTTAATTTTTTTCTTTAAATTACCAAAAAATTTATTATTACATGTTTGCAGTGCACAGTGATTGCATTCCTCGTGTGGAGCTGGTTCACATACACAGTGCATCCCACTTCCTTTTCTCCATCCTTTATGCCTTCCTTTGCCTCTCCTCCATTTCTTGATCCCCTTCCTCTCTGAGAACTATCTACTTCCCTACTTCCTATTACCTATCTTTTATTTTGCTCTTTAGTTATGTTTTGGGTTTCAGAGAAATAATGCAATATGTAAGCTTATGTGTCTGATTTATTTCACTTAGCATTATGGTCTCAAAGTAAGTTCTTTTTCCTATAAATGAACTCAGGTTTATCTTTTTTATAGCAGAGTAGTACTCCATTGTATGTATATACCACATTTTAACCCATTTGTCTGTTGATAGACATATAGACCGCCTCCAAGATTTAGCTATTGCGAGTTGTGTTGCTGTAAGCATGTGTGTGCATGTACTTTCCATTAGTACTGAAGATGATACTCATCAGGTACCTACTGGAAAAGCTAGTTTAGGACAGGTACTCAGTAAACACTTGTCTCCTTCCTTTTGTGAAATAGAGAAAACTTTAGTCAATCACGGTTTGTACTTTGGATGCTCATATACTTGACTTTTCTTATCCACTAATATTTCCTGAACTCTGTCCAGGTTGCTCTGCTTCCTCAACCTTGTCATTGCTTTCTGTCAACTCCTAATGCCTTGCTACTCTAAGTGTGGTCCTTGGACCAGCCACAGTGTCACCTCTCGGGTCCCAGCCCCACCTCCTGAATCAGAAACAGTGCTTAAAGTCAGTGTACACCATGAGGTTGGGGAAGCCCTGAGCTGCTGGGTCAGATTTGGGCTCCTTTTCATGGAATAAGGTCTTGTTCTGACTCTTCTACTTCAGCTCTTGCCACCCCTCTTCTTGAGATTTGAACTGAATTTTTCCAGACACACCAAGCTGTTTCCTGTCCCTAATCTTTTCCTGTGCTATTTATTCTCTTTGCCTGGAATCCATTTCTCTTTTCTTGTCTTGCTAATGCCTACTCTTTAAGATGTGCCTGCATACATGCACTTGTTTGTTGATTCCTTCATTCCCTCCTTCTCTATGTACATTTATATATATTGGATACCTAATATATGCTAAGGACTGTTCTTGGATACCTTCTCTAGGGCCCCCTCATGACTCTATCACTGATTTATTAGGCTGCATTGATATTGCTATTGACAGTGGCTGTGGGGGCAGGAAGCCTGCTACAGTTCTCTTCATCTCCCCTGCACTATTGTACTTCTGGTCTAAGATAAAGATGCTAAGGCAGTGTTTTTCTGTTTCACTTAGTGGAACCAGTGATAGGACCTGGACCACAGCAGGTGGCCTCTGAAGTTATTCTTGAGTCAAAGTGTCCACATCCAGACACTCACTAGCTGTATGCCCAGCAGGCTTCTCTCTCTAATTCATTCAAAGGTCATGCATGAGCTAGTGGCAATAGTGACATAATCCCATACTCAAGTACACAGTGAATAGATTTGGGAGCAGAGAGTGTCACAGCAGGAAGGTACCCAACACAGAGAATTGGGACAGTGGTCATTGTGGGAGGCACAACAGGACTTGTGGCTCTGGTGTCTTTGTCAAACCCCCCCCAGATGTAACTATGTTAGCTCTAATCTGAGCTGCTTATCATTGTTGTTCCTGGCCACTCAAGTTCATCGCTCAAGTTCCTTTGCTTGCCGCTGACCAAAGCATCAGATCATCCTCTGTTGTAATTAGGGTCTGCAAAGGAATAGATTTAATACAGGACACACAACTTATAGGATTATTTTATAATAGTCACCCAAAAATTCAAATGCAGAGGAGTGCAAGAGATCTAACCATGCACTAGAGACTCAAAGAATCTACCAAGGGCCTGGATCCCATAGCAATGTCCTGCACAAGTCCAGCTGAAGGCCTAGAGCCCAAGGCAATATCCTCTACGAGTCCAGCCAGTGGCCTAGAGTCTACGGCAGTGTCTCATGTTTGTCCATATCGAGGATCTGCACCCTGAAGGCCCAAAGGGCAGTGGCAGAAGCCAGAAAACCTGCGCCAGTGGGGTGAAGGATTTGTGCCACCAAGCTGAGGGATCTGTATTGGAGCCAGGAAGTGATGCTCACCGTGAAGATCAGAGCTCCCCTGATGAGAACAGCAGCCATTCCCAGTGACAGTGAGGACCCGATCTCCTTCTCCAGTGAGAACAGCCAAGTTCACATGAGGAAAACCATCCCCGGCAAGCTTATCCTAGAAAATCAACAGCCAAAGATCTTTCACTCCAGTTCTTTTTATGCCATTGGCAACAGTCCTCAGGTGGGTCTTCCATGCCCACACCATGCTGATTCAGTTCAGCTGGGTATTCCAAGTTCACCATTAGTTAATCCACCACACCATCTCACTGTGTACAGTAAGGGTCTTTTATAGTAAGGAACAGAAGGGACAGGAAACAGATAATGCAGATCTCTACATTATCTATGTCACTCTCAGCTCATTCTCCCTTTTCCTGTGGAAAGGAAACTGGGCTCCAGCCTCCTGGGGCAGGCATCTGCATGTTCTGTCACTGCTTTGGGGCTGAGGAGAGGAGAGGTGTTGGTTATGCACTTAGCAGGGAGAAGTTTGGAGGAGTTGCTTATCTGTGACAGAAAAAAAAAATCTAATGTTTAAAGTTTCATTTTGCGCTGCTGGTTAAATAGCATGAATTACTGGCCAGAGCTGAGTTTCCCACTGGTTCTACCCCTTGGAGAGGTGCGGTATGGGGAGTTCCAATGGTAGTGACCAGGGAGAGGATGTTTTGGTGGTGCAAGGGGGGTGACCATAGCAAGGATTTGGCTGTGACGAGCAGGAACAATGTCAGGACATTACATAAATGATTGGGAGTAATGTAAATGATTAGGAATAAAACCTAGACCATGGGGCCAGTCTGTCTAGGTCTGGATCCCAGCCCTGTCCTTTGGGAGTTCCATGATCTTGAATAAGTCAGACTCTCCATGCTGCAGTTTCCAGTGGGAAAGTGGGAATAAAAGCTTTATAAAGGTTAAACACATTATTATCCATCACATTTCGGAATAGTGCCTGACCAGTTGTAAGCATTATATTTTTTAACATATAGAGAATGTGCAGTTGCTTGGGAATAAAATTCAATGCCTCATTCTCTTTTAATCATGCTAGTAGCCTTCATGCTAGTATTCCTGGTACTCCTCAGTGTTTCCCTGGGTTTATAATAGGAGGGTGTACATCTTTAAGCTGTTGAGCAAAGCCTTAAAAAATGAGCAAAAGGGACACAGCTGCTTTGCTTTTGAAAAGATTTGCCAAGCTCACATAGTTAAATTTAATGGCTGGGTGTTTTAAACCCTGGAGAACAATGTAATTTCTGTCATTACTGCTACAAAGGATGACTCTTTGGTGATCATTTCATTTGGGCTGCCTAAAAGCCTAACTTGAACAAAGGAAGCAAAAACAAACATAAATATAGTAATGGAAAAACTCTAATTAGGCTTTGGGGGAAGATTGTCCAGTCCTGTCATGTCTTCACAGGACTGAATAAAAATAACTTTGATGCCAGCACATTCATTTTTCTCAACAAATACTTTAATTTTTAAAGTAATATTTTATGGAGGATTGCTTATGATTCTAGGAAGTGGGATAGGGGTTAGAAAAGAGAGTATGCTTCACTTTCAGTATCTCTTTCACTGTTCTGCAAACTTTGCAAAGGAGATATTTTCCTGTTTTACAAGAAAACCCTGAAGCTTAAGTAATATAACCACATTCATACTGATATAAGATAAATAAAACTCCCAACCTGTTAGATGTCAAATATGCTGAGTTTGTGGTTCCACAACATTGAGGAATGATGTTGCAAACCAAAGGGTAAAGGACAGTTTTATTAGAAATAAGGAGAGAAGATTTAAGATAAGGATTTCCAGGATGGGTCTTGAACCAGTGGCCACTAAGGCCCTTTCTCAGGGGTAATTTATACAGCAGAGTCACAGTGTAGATACAACATGGGTCAAACTACAATCAACCTATGGAATTACAAGTATAGCTGCTTAGCTGATGTTGATCCAATAAGGAAATAAGTCACATAGCAAAGGTACCTGGAATGAATGTATTTTTGGGAAGGGAGGAGTCTAGATGCTCTAATCACTCATGTGAGTAACTGATGCCTATATGGATTTACTGGACCAGATGGTACTACTTACTCTGTAATGCCAAGTTATCATTTATCCCTTTGGGAGAAATATAGGCCTGGCCATTGCATCTGCATGTTAAGGCCTGGCCTTTTTCAGATGTGCCTCTAGCCAAAATTCTGATGTCTTTTTTTTTTTTCTCATTGACTTCCTTGAAAGCTCAGTTCCTTTCTGGCTGTATAATGATTTCTATCTAACTTAACTGCCTGTAATAATACAACCATATGGGCTGGGGGTTTAGCTCAGTGGTTCTGCTGCCTGCCTCACAAGTGCAAGGTCCTGAGTTTGATCCCTGCTACAAAAAAAAAAACCCACTGAGAGCCACCCCCAGTGCTGAGGAGGTGAGCCACGTGCGCAACACCCTCTTCCCCCCACTGAAATGAGAAGACATGCAAACAAGTCTCAAAACCAGACTCTCAGATCACCTAAAGCAACTGCAAAGGGAAATGAGATGGAAAAATCTGATACTCAACCACCTAGACTCC
>NW_004624879.1:4042714-4065113 GCF_000247695.1 Heterocephalus glaber | reverse complement strand
GGAAAAAATAAGAACCAAGATGTGTTATGTAAAGGTACAATTCCCAATGAAAAATGTAATTGTGTTGTATACCCATAATGTACCAATAAAAGAATTTAATACAAAAAAAGTTAAATATTTCTGAATGTCAGACACATTAAATCCTTTATTTCTCCTCATTAAATACAGAGATTTTATTTCACTGTAGTCTTTGCATTTTGATAGCAACCATGGAAAAGAACTTGATGATGATGACAACGATTGTAAACCCAATGACAACAATCATGAACAATGACAAGGACCACAGAAGATAAAACAAACAAGTAGTGACTTTGTTTTATGTTGGCCTTTGTTTCTACATGTTAGTACAAGAAATCCCATGTACTCAACAAAAATCAGTATCTTGTGATAACGTCCTGCAGAGACAACTGATTGTCAAGGCTGTTATATACTTCCAAGGGAAGGAGGACTTATTGTACTTCCACTCAAAATAAGCAGCTCATTCCAGCCCAGAGCTGTCTAGGAAGGGCTTTCTTATCTGGGAATTTGTTCATTGTAACACAGTTCTCTAGATCAAGAAATCACTTACTCCAGAGAAGACGGGAAACCATTTCATTTTTCTTCTTGACAGTGAGCCAAGCAGTCAATTGAGTCTGTAAAGTCAATTGCAGAGCATTTCCTTTTAGTTGCTGTTACTGAATCAGCAGGGTTAGTATGTGTTTGTTTAGAATGTGCTTAAAGGGATCTGTGAAGAAGGATTCTTGAGTTTCACTATAGAGTAATCCTTAGGTCAGATGCTACACATCCTTCATGCAATTATTCTTTAAGAGAGGCTCATAGTTTACTGAAGAGATAAGTGCTCTAAGTCCAGAAAATCTGGTTTCAACACCCACCCCATATGACTTTGAGCAAATTATTGGGAGGATATAGTGAAAAAATACATCGAAAATACCTTGTTAACTGAAAAAGGACTTTATAATATGTAATTTATTCAGTTTGTTATATATAATAGTAAATTTTCTCTGGACTTTTTTCTTTTCTGCCATGTCTTCTTCCCACCTGAGCTTTTACCATTTTTCTCCAAATATTGGGGAAAACAAGCAATGAAGTTTCCTATGGTAAATCCTTTAGAAACTGCATTTGCATAGTTGGAATAAAATTAGTTGAATTTGCTTCAATAGACATATTTCTAGAAATAAAAAATAAGATGTTAGTTGGTTCTGCTGGAAACAATCACAATTATAGTGAATGGCATTACCATTTGAGCTACCTTGTCTTCTCCTCTTCCTAATAATCCTTCCAATTCCCTAAAAGCTACTACAAACGTCCACCTTTTCCCTCAAACCTCTTTTCCCTTTTCCTCATACACACTCTCAACCCTCTTACCTCTTAGTGAAAAATAGAAGCCATCAGACAACTTTCCCCACAGTTTCCAAACACCAAACCTACAAACTGTGCTATGTCCACCCCATCACTTCTTTCCCTGAATAAATGTACAATAGAAAGGTGGACCTCATTCTTAGTAGATATTTCAAATAAATAATCAATGAACCTGTTCTAAAATAAGTATATGGGAAGCTGGGTGTGGTGGTGCTTGCCTATAATTCTAACACTCAAGAGGATGAGGCAGGAGGATTGATGTGAGTTCAGGGCCAGCCTGAAAAAGAAGTTAGACCCTGCCTGAAAAAAAAAATTTTTTTTTAAATGTAGGTAGTTCTCTGCACTGTAGACAAAATTATACATTCTTTACTACAATCATCAGATAGCTGTGGGAATAAATCATTTACCTCCCTACCAAAAAATAAAACTTAAGAAATTCCAAAAGAACATTTTTATTGGCTGTATTTTCTGACTATAAAGCAATAAACTCTAAATCACTCACAAGCAAAAATATTAATTACTTGTAGATTAATCATCAGACTTCTAAGTTGGTCAAACTTGAATAGCACTCCAGGCACCTGGAAAATGCAAATACAAATCCTATCTAGAGAGATTAACCATTAATTGCGGCTTTATGGGATGTTCATACATAGACTCAAAACAAAAATTCTCAAAGCACAGGATCTGCTTCTGATCATGCTGACCTGTGGACCACTCAGGTCTCTACCTGATTGTGTTACCGGAACAGGTGAATCATTGCACCTGGCCTGGCTCAGATCTCTACTCTGGTAAGATGTTTGTGCAGAAGTCCTATAGGGCATTAGGCTGAGGCATCAAAGAGTATAGTTCTTTACTATAGAGGGGGAAGGGTTTTCCCCATGACTGGATTGACTGGGTTCAATAAACACAAAAACTGTGACATAGGCAAATATGACATTAACAAATGTTAAATCCCTGCTATGGACTGAATGTTTGTGTCCTCTTCCTCAAATTCATATATTGAAACCCTAACCACTGATGTGATGATATTTGGAGACTGTGGGTCAGATTGATCAAGGTTATATTAGGTCATGAGGGTAGGGGTCCTGTGATGGGATTAGTGACCCAGTTCTTCCATTGGTGGGTCCAGGAACCACCTATGAGAAATAGGAAGAGTACTTTGTCTTGAATTTCCCACTGGAATAGTCCAAAGAAAGCAACTATTCAGAGTTTAAACAATGAAGTAATTTATTTGCTCTGCTTCTACTCCTAAAGATTTCCTTCAGGCCCCTGAACGACTTCCAGTCTGTAGCAGCCTGACTGATGAATCTTGATGTGCCCAAGTAAACTCTTAAAAATTTAATGTGCCAAAGTTTATATTTTAACAGTCCAAATCTAATTCCTCCTCACCTAATGGAAAGAGTTGGAAAGATTGGTTCCCAGATGAGAGTCTTAATCTGGGGGGAGTTTCAGTTTCAGAAACAATCAGAATTATTTATTTAATCAGATTGCATGTAATTAGTCAGATTACAGCATCCAAAGCTTTCCAGGAACCATCACACTTAGTCCTCACAACAGGTTGGATAGTAATAATCCTAACATCACAGAAGAGAAAATTGAGAATCAAACAAGCTAAGTGATTTCCCCAAGCTTGCTGAGCTGGTCCATGAAAAAATGTAGCCATCAATCCAGAACATTTGATGGTAAAACCCATGCTCTTTCTACAGTTTAGAACACAGGAAGAAGAGGGCTCCCTCACACATACAATGGTTTGCGGTGTCTGATCTCATCATTTCCTGTGTCTTGAATCAGTGCCAGGCAACTAATGGTGACCAAGAACCATGATCCTCTGAGTCATAAGCATCACGTCGGCTCAGTCTCTTGTACTTAACTTAATAAGCCTGAGTAGGTAATAAGGACAACAGCACCAAACCAGTCAATTGCATGTGCAATACGCTGTTGCGAAGACTATAGACCCGGGTCATCATTAATCCCATGACATACATGGTATAAAAATCGGGGCAGAGGGGCCAGGGATTTAGCTCAGTGGTTCCACCACCTGCCTCGAAAGCGCAAGGTCCTGAGTTCGATCCCCGGTACCAAAAAAATATCCAGGCAGAGAAACCTGTTTAAAATGGTCAAACAATTCAACATGCTTGACTTCTGAGCAATCAGTAAAACAAAGAAGCTCGAGTATATTAGTCCAAGCTGCAACAGAAAAATGAGATGGACTTAGTGTAAAACACAAGCACAAGCTCAGCTAGCTGCTAGGGACCCAGATTTTAGGTGGCTGTTGCATACTAAAAGAATTAAAGCTTTCATTAAAGTCGTGGTTGTTACTTAAAATACCATGAACCATTTGAAACTTATCAAAAGTTAATTGATTTCACCTGAAAATGCAGTCAGTGAACCCTAATGAGAGAGTTGGACCACAAGTGAATGCTGTGATCAAACAAGAGAGATTTCACTGGGAGAAAAACCCATGGAACCTAAGTGAAAATGTTAAGAACTGAAAGAAAGGCAGGGATGGCACCATTAAAATAAATCAGGCTCGTTTTCGCAGACACAGGGCAAGGGGATGAGACAAGAGAGCTAGTCCAAGACTGAGCGACCACAGATTTAAACACTGTAAGAGGAGGTGGGCCATTTTGTTTTTACTGGAAAAGACTTTCCACCATTGTTAATGCTAAAAAATTGTTTAAAAAATGGAGATTTAAAGTAATTTCTGAGACAAAGATGTTAGAATTTGCTCGAGGAGTAGCACTGAGATTATTAGAGAAGAGAAAGCCTGGTAGCACGTGTTCCATGTGAAACTGTGTCTGTCTTCCCATGTGAGCGGAGCAAGCACACAAGGCAAGGTAACATGTGGATCAGTGCCACCACATCTTAAAACTGCTTAGCTATATTAAGACAATTGCACTAGTTTTCTTTCATGTAGTGGTTACCTGACTAGCTTTTTCCCATCTGTACAACCTTAATCACTGATGTATTTCCCAGCATCTAGTGACTTCTATATGCATTAGTCAAAGGGACACCTTCAGCTATTTCCTCAACCCTGAAAATTTCTCTTTAATGGGCATGAAGACTTGCTTGCATTCCTTCTGCTAGCTGCACTATCTTAGATCAGCATCTTGCACTGAGTTTATGGGAGGGGATGTGAACTGTGTTTGGTGATAAGAGCCACTTCCTGCTTAGAATCTGGGCTGAAAAACATGTACGTGTAGCTCACTCTGATCAATCCATGCTCGATTTCTTCAAGGCTACCAGGGTGTCACTGTTAAATGCTCTCAAGTTAGGAAGGACCATCGTCCATTACAGAGGTTATTTGGTATGTGTCTGTTCACAGCTGTTCTTGTCTCCAGATTCATCATTCTGAAGTTCCTTTACTCAAGGGTTATGGTTTTACTTCCTCATAAAAGAAACCCATTGGAAGTGTGTTCCTATAAGAATCTCTTGATTGGTAAAACAGCATTCAGTAAGTCCTTAAATGTCAGTCAATTAGCAATACAGTATATGGAACAAATGTAAAGAGAAGAAGCACTCAGGAACTTCTTTTTCAATGCAAGCAGAATTACATGCATGGACCAGAATAGACTTGTTTACAGTAGGTGGGCCATAGTGCCTTCCCACATTCCATTCTGGGTTAATAGCATTCTGAAGGAGGTGACAAAAAGTCTGATTTGACACCTCCTTGAACAAAAAAGAAGACTTACTGTAAGTCATAGTTAACCTCAAAAGCTAAGCTGATCAGAATGTGATCCATATGCAGAGGAATTTGTAATTCCGACATTTCCTCTTAGTAAATGTTTGCTTCCAGTCAGCCCTTGGCGTGGTCAGAGCACTCACTACTTAGGCGTGGATGAGTGCAAGTGCTCTGATGCATATTTACAATCAAGCACACTTTTCACAATGGCATTTCAATAAAGTTAGATTTCTCTCATGGTGTATACCAATAATTATTGAAATGTGAATATTGCATGTCATTGAGAATTATAGAATTGCTGATCATTTAAACGTCCTAACTCATAATCAGACACGGAAGTGAACAGTCAGAAATAAAATGTAGGGTTTTCTTATCTGCCCCACTGTCCCATTA
This sequence comes from Heterocephalus glaber, assembly GCF_000247695.1. The sequence goes on along the minus strand of NW_004624879.1, from coordinate 4,059,679 downwards.
ACCAAATAATCACCTTAGTTTGATATAACAAAATTATCTCACAGGAACATGGTGCATAATCAGGATAATGGAAATAAATCAGTGTACTCAAACTCCTTCCTTTCAGGCAAAAGACAAGAAACCGATTTGGATCAACTATAGAACCGAGTGCTTGAAGCTCTTTCTACTTGATGAGATGGGCAACCACAAATAGATAGCAAAGCAACATCACCACTTTGTTTAAGTCAACCAAAGCTGATAGCCCTCTGTGTGCACTGTGTTATGTGACACAATTGATTTATCCAGTAATAGTTATCTAATATCTCATTCAAGCCAGGAACTGAGTGAATGGACTAGAACCGATTTTTTAACTCATGGTGTTTATGTATGTGCTTGCTGATAGGAACAAAATAAGTGATGAAAGAGGGATAAGAGCTATAGCATGCGGAGGGCACGTGTTATGGAATATCTGGTTCGGCTTCTTGGAGGGAGGAACATTGAAGCTGCGACCTGAAGGAAGAGAATGGGTCCTCCAGATAAAGTGGAGGGGACAGTGCGGATTTCAGAAGACAGACCAGCAAGAAGAGAAGAGAAAGAGAGGAGAGAGCAGGCAGCATGGGTTTGATGACTAAATGAACAAATGTTCAATGAGCAGAGAGTTTAGAACCAGGGTGAGATTATTTTTATGGTATTTGAAGTCTAACTACATGTTCCTATGGATGGTGACAAGAGGGTCCTGTATAATAGTGATGATACAGGAAGTGGAGCTCTTGAGCAGGAAAGCAAAGCTGTTAGCCTCACTCCCTAGGGTCTGCAATTAAGGACTCTCTGTCTTAGTCATTTTTCTTGTCACGGGGACAAAATACCTGACACCCATAACTTAAAGGAGAGGGGATTTTTGTTTGTTTGTTTGCAGTTTCATAAATTTTAGTCTATGTTCAGCAGACTTAAAACACAGAAATGGCACAGCAGAAGGACATGGGTGCTCACATCATGGCAGCCAGAAAGCAGAGAGAGAAGGAGGAGCTAAGGAGGGAGATAAACACTTTCAGGTCACGCGCACAGTGACCTGTCTGTAACCAGGCCTCAGCACCTCACAACAAGTCAGTTGTAGCACCCTATAATCCAGTCACCTTCCAAATACATGAAGCTTTTGGGAGAAAATCTAGGTCTAAACCATAACAACCCCCCTGGATGGTGGGAAGCTTGTGGAATGCAGGGGAGATTCATCAGCAGGGTCACTTCCTGAGGATGCCTAGCTCTTAGATCGTATGCAGCTGCCTCTTGCTCCCTGTGTATTCCCCATCTGGTTGCAGGCCGTACGCAAAGCCTGGTGGAAATGGTAGGGTAACACTGACCTGGCATGAGGGCACAAGACTCTTGGTCTCTACTGAACCAGGATATGAAAGGGGAATGCACACCCCTCAGAGGCCTGTGCAGTCGTGGCTGGGACAATTACGGAGGTGGAGAAAGTCTCTGGAACAGCAGGGATGCCAGGCTGACACTGCAAGTCCAGCTCAAACTCTACATTTGGAGATTCTATGACCAGAATAAGCATTGGCAAGATGGGGCTTGGTATCATCAATGGAGAATCCGATGTCCTCACCAATAGGACTTTTGGGAGTATGACTTTAGTAGAGAAGTGGGGTTGGTAACCACCAACTGTACTCGGAGAACTGAATGAAGTGGGGAGCTGATTCACATGGTGAGAACATAAAACAGAGTAACCGGAAGCCTGGATTTTGGAATCAGACAAATCTACCTTCGTGCTCTAGCTCCATCACTGCTTAATCTGTGTTAAATGAGGGAACGTCAGAACATCTACTGAGTGATTTGGTTATGAGCGTGTGTCCAAATTTTATGAGAATCTTGCAACAAAAGGGAAAATCTTATAGGCCAAGATTCACCTTTGGTAAAGACATTTTACAAAACTCAATGTGAAGATTATCATTGTTGACTGATTCTCAAAAAATAGAAAAGTCATTAGAAAAGGTCACTGTCTCTTGCCTGGTTCATCAGCTGTGGCGTAGGTGATAATTTCCCAGAGCAAGTCTTAATCCCATTAAAGCTAATCAAAAAACTGCTTAAGCAGGTTATCAATACAATCCTAATTTCTTTTCTAAAAGAGATCATAAATTCCATCACATACACAGGGCTCAGGACCACCTTTTTATATTACAGTCTCTCAGAGTTTTGAAGACAAAATGAGATGTTACATGAAAGATATTTTAGTCCAGGGCCTGGTCCATGTTTCTAAAACATTCTCATTGTTTTAGAAAGACTTTCACTTCCATCCACTCCTAACATTAAAACCTATAGGTCAGGATACAGAAAGCCCTTTGTTAAGCAGATTCTCTTTAATGTAATTGCTGAGAGTTTGGGACATTTAAAAGCAAATATAAAGTGTACTTTGAGGGGATAGAAAGTTTAGCATTAAAAAAGAATGGAAGCCTGGCATGGAAGCACCTGCCTGTAATCCCAGCTACTCAGGAGGCTGCGGCAGGAGGATCCCCTATTTGAGGCCAGCCTGGTCAACTTAGCAGGAGCCTATCTCACCTTTTGGGGGGGCGCGTTCTGGGGAATTGAACTCAGGACCTTGATTGTGAGGCAGGTGCAGTGCCACTGAGCTAAATCCCTGGCCCCCATCTCAAATTTTTAAAAAATGATTTGAAGGTTTAGCTCAGCGATAGAGTGGAGGAGAGCAGGTTTGCCTAGCATGCATGAAGCCCTGAGTTCAATGCCCAGCACTACAAAAAAAAAGGGAAAGAAATTTTAGGATTGCAGACTGGGAGTTAGAAAATGTCAGGTAAGGTGTGGGAGAAGCAAAGGAAGGAGAAAGCAGGTAGCTCGAGATTGTGGGTTTCTGTGGACCTAAGACATATTCCATGCTGGGAATGCTGCGTAATTGTGAATACAATGGCACCAAAAATTACATGTATAATTTTTGCATGTCCTGGATTTTTCTTAGACAACAATTTCCTTTTGTTACTACAAAATTTAATTAAAAGTCTGCCTTGTATGTCCCAAATTATAAGTACACAGGGATGTAGAGTACTGTCCAGAGAGAACTTGGCTTCTGGGCTTTGGAGGGGTCACACTGTGATAGGATAGAACTTCCTAACAGAAATCAGTAGAGAACTTGCTTAAAGAAAGGTCTCTCAGGAAGTGGGTCCCTCATACACATCTGATCTTGGATGAACCAGAGGTTTTAAGACTCAGTATGAGAGAGGCATATTTGTTTGCTTGTTTTAATAAAAGGATTCATTTAATAATAAAATCAAGCAATGAAGAAATGATTAATATTGTAAAATGTCCCTAACTTTTTCAACATTCCCAACCCGGTTTCCTGGGTATCCTTTCAAGTGTTTTCAATGCCTCTATAAATATTCTTCTACTATACATAATTCATGCATATTTTATATACAACTAAGTAATATTTACATATTTTTATATTTTTGGATGTTATTCTGTGGCCACAAATACAGCATAGTATCAGCATTTGACCTTGAAATTTCTTTTTTCTTTTCTTTTTATTGGTCAGTAACATTTTGTATTTGTCTTTCTTGATGGATCTTAAGAGTAAGAACCAAGATTAGGAGTTGTAAACAGTCAAGCTGAAAAAAAGGAAACAAAGCATGAAGTGAGGGTTACTAAGAGAAACATTTAGTCCCTGTGGAGCAAACCAGAAGTCAGGACTTCAAGGCTGCGTTGTCACTTGTTGGGTGGCAAGAAGCAACCAGGGGAGAGAACTTTCTAGGAAAGAGAGCCAGTGGGAAGAAGGGTTGAGAAGCACACGGATGTACCTCATAATATGCAGTTTAAAATTATGGAGTTCTACAATCTGCATCATACTGAATGGGATGCATAGAGTTAGTTCACCCTGGAATAATCCTTAACGTTTTGTAGGTGACCTAAAGATATCCTCAGAGAAGGGAAAGTTTGCTTAAGGTTTTGCTTAACATAGTTAAGTTCTCTCTGCCTGTTCCCAAACTCTTGTCCTCAGCATGTATAATGGTAAAAGGAGCATAAGTAGAAAACTGACTCAAGGAAAATTTCACTGTAGGTGTCTTAGTCTTTGCCAATGGCTCTGGGACAAATCTTCTATCAAGGGAGGTGCAGAGGAGGCTATAGGTTGAAGTAAGTTACAGTGCCCTTTTTTTATTCCAAAACAATGCATGGCTTTCAGTGACTCGACCGCTTTTCTTGGAGAATTTTGCCCAAGGCTGAAAGTCACTGAGGTTCTCTAGTAGACAAACTCCTTTTAGAACTCTCCTGTTCTTTAAAACGTGCCCCTGCCTGTCCCACTGCTAAGTAAATGACTTCTGATTCATGGTGAATTTGTATTTCTTTTCATGTTATTTAGTTTTGGGCTACATTTTTTCTACAATTAGACATTTAAGGGTACCTATTATAAAGTAAATTTCAATTTCATGAAATCATTCATAGTTAAATATTTTTAACCTAAAATTGGCAATTTCATGTTGTTCAACCCGACATATTTAACTATGTTTCATGTTTTTAAAACTAGGTTTAATTAACACCTTGCTTCTTTTAACTTTATGATTAATCAAAATGAATTTTTATAAACTTCAAAACATCTTCCAAGTCCATTCCAAGTCTTTCTTCCAGTTTGACTGCTATCATATTAGCCCTGCTCCCCTTATTTTTGATATAGAAGATTTGATGTGTCTTTCTACCTGGCTTCTAGTTTCCTGAAAAATGTGCCAGTTTTTCTTGTGATCAGTTTTACCTCTCCAAGAGTCTACCACTCTTGATGACCCACAATCGAAGACCAAGCATCCGAAGTTCCCAGGAGACAATCCAGCCTTCTTTTTCTCCCCTCAGTCCCTGGACCATTTCTGCCATTTTGAAGTAATTCTGAGCTCATTTTTGTTTATTAACTTCCAATTTGCTGCTGAGCTTGCTCTGCCTGGCCTTATAGTAGCTTCTGTAACAATCTTTTCCTCTCCGTCGGGCTCCAAGCTCTTTCAGGGAAGAGTCTTCCTCAGGCTTGGGAAAGCCAGTGTCTTCTATCTTGGTGGTCACCATATGTGGCTATGCACACTTTGGACCACATGATTCTTGGGTGGCCATTCTTAGGAACTAAGTCATGCGTGCCCCCTGTCCCATGACATGGCCATGTTTAGAACATAGCATGCATACAGCAATACTCACAGAACTCAGTTGAAACTGACTTAAGACCCAGCCGTGAAAAATGCTTCTGAAGCTCTTAAATCTCCCACCTTCTAAATAAGAATTCCACTCTGATCTCAAAAGGGGACACAGATCATGGGGAGCAGATACTGCCTAGAGTATCTTCCACCCTGTTCAGGAAACACCTGTGTTTACAGCAAAGGCTGGTGATAATCCAAGATTTGAGAATGGTAATAGGCTCTTGGTTCCTTACAAGGAAGAGCTTCTCATGTGCTGTACCCTATACCCATGATTTGTTCTGCAGATAGTCGTGTGTGCGTGTGTATATGTGTGTGTGTGCAGCTTCTTGTAGTTTATTGTTATTGAATGTCTATTTTCCCTTTTTATGATGCTGCATGGGTAACTGGGGAACAAAACCTGGCCAACAGCCATTGGCTTTCATTGCATGGCCAGCCCCACAGGGAGCCCTAGGACATATTGTCCAGAAAATGACTGAGTTTTAGTGGAGGAGAGATTAAAAAATAAGGGTGCCTGGTGGGTTTTTGGAGATGCTTCTTATGTGCAAAGAGAAGTCTTGAACAAAGCAATAGCCCAGATTTATTGAGCAAACAAGAAAAGGAGCCGCCATTGATCAAACTAGGTAAATACAAAAGACCATGTTCTGCACTGCTATGAGGCTTCAAACCGAGAGAAGTGTGGATAATGAGCTGCCCAAGGATTTGCTGAAAAGGGAGGCACTGGGGGAATAAGTCGAGTAAGAATGGATTTAGGAATGCACACTTAACTGTAAAGTTTCCTGTGGGAAAAATAAGCAAATATTTAAGACGTTAGAAAGAAAACGCCATGGGGAATTTCAACCCTTCTTAAGTGTGGTGTGTCTTGGCATAAGTACAAGGAGAGGACTGGATTGTGACCACCCTCAAACAGGGCCAGTGTAGCCCAAATGATCAACGCAGGCAGAAAGTCACATCCAAACTGTTTAATTGGGGGATTGACGGGGTGATTTTAAAGTCTGAAGAACAATTTTAGTTAACTTGCATTTGGACTTGGAGAGACAATGAAGAGAAATGCGGAAGAAGGGAAGCTCAGGATGCAAAGATCTTTTTTTTCCTGTCTGCAGTGTGGGAAAGGGCACCATGTCCGTAGGAGAACTGTAGGAGCCACAGTGCATGCTCGGAGTGCTCTGAAGACTGAGCTTTGGGGCCAGCTGAGCTAGAAGAACCCGAATGCAGAGCATGCAGGAAATTCTGAACTTAATCTTGTTGGCTTCAGGACTGTGTCCCCGGCCTCAGCAACCCTTGCTCCTATTCCGCACTGAGACTTGTTGGCTCCCTGACAAAAGCTGCAGAGCTGAGCAGAGGAGCAGCCATTCCAGGCAGCAGCTGTGGGAACCAAATCTTCAGCTAGCCCCTGCAGAGGTGTAGGAGCCAGGGATTCTCAGTCCTGCTGAAACCTGTGCTCAGGAACAGGGCCTTCCCCATCTTCACTGCCACACCCATCCAGGATACCCCCTGAGGTTGGATGGGAGAGCAGGCTGCACAGCTTCCTTCCCCCACGCTGAGACATGGAAGTTTGGTTTTGTCTCATCAGAAGCTGGAGGCTCTTCTCATTATTTAGGGTGGGAGAGGGGATGTTTGGATCTTTACACAGTGTCTTCAGTCTCTCTCTTCACAATGCTTCTTAGAAGTGGTTTTGTGAATGAGTCAATCTAACTGGCCAAGCCAATTAAGTTTTCAAGATTTTTCTCATGGTTTTTAGTGGGTTCAGGGCATGCTTCAAGTTGAAGCCCCTTCAGCCAGGCCCCTGCTCTCTGCAGGGCTGAGCACTGCTGGGTGGGCCTTGGCAAACACAAAGGAGTATTTTCGGATGCAACCACCCAAGTGCTCTGACCAGATTTCCAAAACACTGGGTCTGGTCCTTCTGTTTGGAAAATGCCTGGTGGAGTGAAGAATGGTTTTTTGGCTTGCAGAGACTTCTGGCTCTGATAAGATAAGATGTCTTTGGCAATTTGGCCAGGCTATCTCCAAGTGGCCAGCTTCAGTTGACTTTCATGCCCTTGTTTTCTTGGTGGATCTCAGTACTATATCCACTTGGCCAAGTGCATTATGTTAAAGGATGCACACAGGAAGTTCAAGGCAGGGGAATGAATTGTCGTTATAACAATAACAATGCTGACAATCTCAAACCTTAGCAAAGTTGAGTTTTTAATAAATTACTTTTTTTTCTTTCCTGCCTATTGTGAGGATCAACTCACAATAATTTTCTAGTGCACTGGTAATGTGTCTTCTCATCTCATAATGCTGAGTGCAAAAGTAAGAAAGAGCTCATATACCCACCACTGAGAGAGCCAACAGACAAATCCGATTGCAGATCAACAGTAGATACTTACAACCCATGGGAGACAATCAACCTAACATTTCCACAATCCAAAGCTAGCACTGTCCCGCACCCTTCCTTGTTCTGTTTTTCTCCACAGAACTTATTCTCATCTGATGTACTGCTTTTCTTCTTTTAAACAAAAGTTTTGCCTCTTTCACACACACATACACACACTACGTATTTTTTTTCCATTAAGTGTATTGGTACATTTTAGGGATACAGTACAGTTATGTTGATCATTGGGATCTTGTACCTTTACATAATGCATCTTGGTTCTTATTTTTTCCCCATTCCCCTGCCCTCCCTTCACACCCTCCACCCCTCCCTGTTCACGATGAATTTGTTTCTATGTTTTTCCTTTTCTCATATTTTTTCTTTTCCCTTCCTTCCTTTCCCCTACCCCTCCCACTTCCCCAGCTTCTTTAGACATTTTCTTCCTATTTCACAACATTAATTATACATTTTGATTCTTATTTACACTTTTAGTTTTTCATACCAGAAAAACTATTCAGTATTGATACAAGTGTGGCCTATTTATTTCACTAAAGAGTATCATCTCAATGTGCATCCATTTAGCTATAAATGTCTCTAGTTTCTCATTCTTTATGGCTGAGTAGTACTCCATTTTATAAAAAACCACATTTTCTTTCTCCAGTCTCCAGTTGTTGGGCAACTGGGCTGTTTCCAAGTTTTAGCTATTATAAAGTGTGCCGCTATAAACATGGGTGCACATATATCACTGTGGTATGATTCTTTTAATTCTTTTGGGAAGATCCCCAGCAGGAGAATAGCTGGGTCAAATGGGACTTCCAGTCCTAGTTCTTTGAGGTATCTCCATACTGATTTCCACAGTGGCTGCACCAGTCTGCACTCCCACCAACAATGGAGAAGGGTTCCTTTCTCCCCACAACCTCTCCAGCATTTGTTATTGGTTGATTTCTTAATAGCAGCCATTCTTTCCAGGGTGAGGTGGAATCTCAGTGTTGTTTTCATCTGCATCTCTCGAGTGACCAGTGATCTTGAACATTTTTTCATATGTTTATTTGCTGCTTTTACTTCTTTGACACAGACTATATTTTTGTCTGGTTTGTTCACTGCTATAATCTTCTTCACTTAGAAGAATGCTTGATACAGGTTAGATATGAATGAGTTTGCTGAATGAAAGAATGAGTGAATGCCCAGAAGATAGTATTTTCTCTGAAGTGAATATTTGGTCTTCTCTCCCACCTCAACCCCTGGAAGCAGATCACTTGCCCTTCACCCTCGTCCTCTTTACAGAAGAGTCCCAGAAAGATCTGGCTAATGGCACAGTCGATTCTGAAAGGTTAGATCCAAGAGAAACCTTCTGGGCAACTGTAGGTCAGCAAGATGTATTCCACTGGCTTGTTCTGAGAGCTCACAGGGCAAATGTAAATTAGTTGGCTGTGTTTTTTGACTGGTCCATGCATCTCCCTCACATAAAGAATAAATGCTGTAAAGTGATCACCTGGAGTATTCTATGTGGAACTTTTTTCCATGTTAGTGACTTCTACTTAATCATCATTGGGTCCCTGTTTCCTTTTGTTGTGATGTTTTTATGTTTAACTGGGAAACATGACCAGAGACTAGATAACGAACTCCATTTTATTTCATTTAACTTCATTTTAGCCAGTTGTCCTCTTCTTCCTCAAACACTTCAAACCAAAAATCCCAATTAAAGTAAAGGAGAAAGATAGCTGAACCTCAAACAAAGCCAGTCATGGGAAAATGTTATGAAATTCTGTGGTAAGTATGTTTCGGGCATCTTTAAAGGAAGTTTGTTATGGAGATGCTGGTTCTGGGCCTTCCTGTTCTGTGTGCTTAGACTCTGCATATAAGAACATTGGCTTCTTTATTAAGCAAACATTTCCTGGCCTCCAATCTGCTGCGATCCCCTGCTAGACACTGGGGCTGAGCTATGATCAAGCTAGACATAGCTGCTGCCTTTTCCGAGTTTGAGCCTGGTGAGAGATATTAACTGACAGTTACCTGAGACCCACTTGCAATGTTACTGCATGTCACATTCCACTGTAAAGATTTGTAAAGTGCCACCACATGATGTCTGTCACAACTGCTCACCTCTTAGCAAGAAAACTGGGAAAGTTGAACTCTTAGCTCAACTGTAGCAGGAAAGCTGCCCTAGGCAATATGCTGATGAATGACCATGGGTATGTGCCAATAAAACTTAATTTGCAAAAACAGACATGAGCTGCTGTTTGTCCACCCTTGTCCTGACTGATTTGTTATATAACATTCAAATGCTAGAGATATGAGTCAGATAAAACTTTGTTTTGGTCTCAAATCTCCATATAATTTGAATATTTTGTATAGATTTGTTTGTTTGTTTGTTTACTTATTATTTATTTGGTTGGGGGTTTTTTGATAGGGTCTCATTATATAGTTCAAGCTGCCCTTGAACTCACAGCAATCTTACTGCTTCAGACTCCAGAGTGTTGAGATTACAGGCATGCTGCATACAAAGGCTTACGAAAGTCACACATGGTTATTTACTACTCTTCAGCAAGCATTTTTATCAGGATGAAGGGTATAGCTGCACTGCAACATTGTCTCTGTGATCATTACTGTTACGTCTGTGTAGTTGTCGCTGTGTAGCAATAGAGATGGCTTTGACTTACCCCAGATATTTCCTACTGACCTTTGAGTGTAGCAATCAGAGAATGTAGTGACCCACTGATCCCCAGCGATGGGCTATTCTACTGTCCTTAGCTTGCAGTTGTTATGGTATAGAGAGAACAGGACCATCTTGCATGATGTCTGTACTGATGTCCTCTTCTCTTGTTTTGATCTCTTCCTTACCTTCTGTAACTGATGTGGGCTCTACCTAACATTCATTCAGTTCATAATCACTGATGCCAGATGCTTTCCTCTTTTCTCTCCAGATCTCCTCTTCCCTTATGCCTTCTGCTCTCCTCTGGGAAGGCTGATGTGTATGGACAAAATCAAAGGAATCCCAATCCCTCTTGCTTCCTTTTAGCTCCAGCCACAGAGCATTCCTGGCAGGAAAAATATAGGAGGGAAAATTGGAGATGTGTACGTACTGCCCCGATTTTCTCCCCAGGAACTCCCTTTCCACCTGGCTTCCTCCCCTCACTGAAGGCTGGTACTCCTCATCAAGCAGTCTGCTGGCTGAACCTTCCATCTGCAGCAGGAACTGGCTATCCTGGCATAGGGCTGGGGACAGTTCTACTACCACCAGCTTAGGTTCCTGTACTGTCACTGTGCTTCTCCTACCCATACTTTGAAATTTCGCCACTTACACATAAACACCTCCTGGATCATCCTTATTCACTTTTGTGCCATCTATTCCTATGGGGACCCTGACCCATGCCATGGCTTGAGCTCTTAACTGTACTCTTATTGTGCTCTCAGAGAGCAAAAAGGCGGTGGATAGTTATCTAAGAGTTTCTTCTAAAACTCTTTGCAAGACAGCATCTCTAATTGTCAAGCCATCCAAACACCAAATCCCCCTGAATGCAGGGTTCTTCTGGTGAGAGAAGTCAAGTCTAAGCCGCAAAACTAGATGCCAGGTAGATCTGTAGGATCTGACCCTTGGCAGCAAGTTGGTAGGGCTGCAGAAGTGACTGAATCACAGGCCCAGGAGCTCCAACCCATGAAGCAGAATTCACAAACCTTAGCAAATCAATGCTGCTAAATCTTGGAGCCAAGCACAACCCTAAAGCAGCTTTGTAGACTGCAAAGAATACAGACCATAGGATAGCTTCTGGACAGAACTTGCAGAGTTCAGCTGGAAGATCTCTGTGTCAGACTCAGGTCGTTTGTCTGCTAGTTAGGGACCAGCTATGGAGGCAGATGTGTGTTCTATCCCAGCTCTGTGTGATGTGACCTTGAGAAAGCCGACTTAACCATTGTGGATCTCAGTTTCTTCATCTCTAAAATAGGGCTAATAATAGAGGCTGCTGTGGAAATTAAATTACTTAATATTTGCAAAGTATTTGGAACAGTGCTTTGAACATAGTGAGTAAATAACCGTTAGATATTACTGCTATGATTGAAGGAGACAGTCCTGCCCCAGAGAATGCCCCTCCTCCTCCTCTTCACCCTCTTCCTTCTCTTCTTCCTCCTCTTCTTCTTCCTCCTTCTTCAAATGAAAAGGCCCGTTATGCGGCACGATTACCTGGTATACTCTGCAGAGATTTTTGTATTGGACTATAATTTCCACAGAGGGTTTAGTTGAACTCTCCATCAGCAAGTGTAGAAGGTGCCTATCCTCACACTGTCCCACATTGTGCTAGAGGATGTTGCAGTAAACAAGAAAGCCCTGCCCTCACCTTTACAGAAATGCTACAGAAAGTTATAGCTCAGGCTCCAAAACAGATGTCTTCCCAAGCACATTTAATTTAAAATCAAGCCACTTGAGACAGTTCCGTTGTAAGCTTGGCCTTCTTGCATCTCCCTGAGCACAGGGCAGTCAGCTGTAATCAAGCTGTGACTTACTCACGTTTCCCACCAAGAACCTTATGTCCTTTCTGTAGACTCCAGTGACATCAGAGTAAATAGAATATCACAGGTCCTTAGCACTACTGCTCAGAAGAGTCTTCTGGCAGCATAAATAGATATTTCAATTTAAAGTACTTGGAATGAAGAGAAAAAGAGTTTCTTCCTAAATTTTTCTACAATGAACATGCACTATTTTTGTAGCAGAAAAATTAAAATTTTTTTAAATCTTAAAAATGTTTACAGTTGCAACACAGAATATGTTTATTAAACTCTTGCCAAGCCTATTGAAAATAAAACACACCACAAGTTAACACTAATTAAGTTCAAAGGGGTGACTAAAACAAATATAAAAATTCTGAAGCATTTATATTCTTTTTTGTTTTTAGCTTTAGTTGAGAATTGGGAGCCCCAGGATGGAGGAGTGGGTTGTTGAAAGCCTTAAAAGCGGGCACATGTGAAGAAACACAGTAAAAATATCTCCAAGAAAGTCAAAGTTTCCAGCAAAATTATTATGTCCAAAAAATAAAAATAAAAAATATACTGTCCAGGACCGGGGATTTAGCTCAGTGGCTCCGCCGCCTGCCTCACAAATGCAAAGTCTCTAGTTCAATCCCCGGTACCAAAAAAAAAATATATATATAAATTATGTATACACCCCCCCCACACACACACACACACACTGTCCATAAACTGAACAGTAAGGCCTGTAGAAAATGCAGTTAAAATTGCATGGCAGCATTTCTTCTCACTTGCTTGTAAAAACTGGAAGCCCATACTTGTGTGATCTAAATATCCTTGATTTGTTCTCTTTTAACTTTGCTTTCTAGCAGGAAAAAAACGTTCCTTCTTTTATCACCCCAATCAATGAAGTGTCATATTACGGTTAAGCTTAATTGTCAACTTGACTAGATTAAGAGACTCATGGAAAGGTGACTCCATCATGGAAGGGGCTGGATCTAAATGCGCAGTTAGGTAGTGGGGAACACTTGGAGAAGGTGGGCCACTGGGGTATACCTCTGCAGGGTATATGTCTATCTGGCCTTTATCCCCTGTGCCCTGATTCCCAGCTGCCATGAAGTGAGTAGCTTTGCTTCACCATGCCCTTCTGCAATGATGTTTCTGCCTTGGAGCCAGCTGACCATGGACTGAAACTTCTGAAACCATGAGCCAAGTTAACTTTCTATTCCTTTAAGTTGTGGGTATTGGGTATTTTGTCTTAGCAATGGGAAAGCTGACCAATACAGGTCATGTTTGATTTACTGAGTTCTGCACTACCATTTTTTCTTTTGTCCAAGGTTCCTACACACTCTTCATCAATTATGAATGGGTTAGTTGCAGAAAGAAAACAAAAACCAGAAAAACTTCAAGTCATTTAACCAATTAAGTGTTTGATTTTTTTTGTAAGAAACCTAGAAAAATAAAACAACACAAACAAATAAACAAAAACAGGCCAAAGTTGCTGCAGATGCTTGACAAAGTCATCAAGGACTGTTCTTCCTGTTCCTCCTCTGTTTGGGTATCTTCTTTGTTTGCTATCCCACACCTTTGAGCTCCATGCTTGTTGGCTCAGGGTTGCAATATGGCTGCTGTATCACCGGACTTAACATCTGTATTACAGGTGAAAAAATAATTGAAGAGAAGAGAATTTCTTTTTAAGTCTGTTTTGTTTCATGTAGGAAGCATAATCTCCACCTATAAGACTTTTAACTTACATCTAGTAGGCCATAATTCCCTACCAAGGTTAGTTAGCCTTAGATGTGGGAGAGATTGGAGAAAAGGAAGCTGTCGATGCAAGTTGGATGAGGCGTGTAATAGTGTTTGTCGTAGAAATCCACAGAAATTTCTTATGGGAAGACTATAATCACCACAGTTTTACCCCTTAAGCTCTACAAATAAAATTGATTTCAGGAATATTCATGGTCTTTCAGTGGTTTCCCATTGCTCTTAGAATAAAGATCCAAATCCTGAACTTTGTCTCCACAATATTGTAATCTCCCATCTGCCTCTCTAATTCATGGCTTCTTGATATCCAGCCACTCTGGCTTCTTTCAGTTCTTAAGACCCTTCATTCATTTTGGACCCTGTACACATGCTGTTTGCTCCCTCTGGAATTCTCTGCCCCATCTATTCCTGCCCCATATATTCCTACTTAACCTAAAGGTCTTGCTTCAGCCCTCTTTTGGGCTGAACACTGTCTAGAACAGATGAGGTCTCCCTGATTTTGTAACACTCTATGCTTCTCCTCGTTGTGCTTCCAGCAGTTTTTTAGGTGTGTAATCATGTGACTCTTAGTTCCTGTCTGTCTCCTCTCTATGCTGGAAGCTGAGAGTGAGCACCTAACATGATTGGGTTACAAATGCAAGCTCATATTGGAAGAGCTCGAACAAATTGATTGAATTAAGGAATATTAAAACCAGAATAGAGAGTAAATGGTAAGCATGAATGCCTATTTTAAAATCTATTCTTATTTATCTTAGAACATTCAAGCTGGTTGTAGCTGGTTCAATGCCATTATCTGTGTGTGAATGCACATGTGAAGGGGAGATGTGAGTGTGCATATGTGTGTATATTTAATATATGCAGGATAAGTGAAGTTTTGGGCAGTCAGAAAGGGGTTTTCTTAATGGTGAATAAATGATGCGAGACATTATAGATATTGCAATATAAATTAAAGATGTTTCCACAATTGAGCAATTAATTTAGTTTCAAGTGGAATTTATGAAGTGAAGAAATAAACAGTATAGTATGGTAGGAAGAGCCCTAGAATTGGGCTTACATCCAGATGTGGCTAACAGTTCATTTTGTTCGCTGATTATGTGCCAGAATTGTGCTTTGTGCTGGCAGTAAAAATGTAGTGAGATCTGCTTCCCTGTCTTTAAGAGACTTACTAATGAAGAGATGGAAAATACCTTGCAGATAAGTGAGAGTACCGGGAAGTTGCAGAGGAAAACATGAAACCTTTCCCTGTGAAGATTTCACAGAAGAAATCATCTTGAAGTTACATTTTGAAAGATGTGAAAAAGCTACAAGAGAGATGAACAAAAGGGATCGAACTCAACCTATATGCCACAGTGATGAAAGAGCATGTCAAAGATAAACAGATATGAAGGAACATTCCTTGTGTCCTGGAACTCTATAGTTCAGGATGACTGTAATGCCAAGTGCACAGGGAAAACAGTAGGGGGAGAGGCTGGGAAAAAAAGATAGGCACCAAACTGCAAAGAAATGTCTTTCGAAAGCTAGGACGTGTGTCCTAGAGCAGCACTGAAGACTACAGGAAAATGAAGCAGCACTCTCTTATTAGCATTTTGCAAAAAGCCTCGGGAAACAGTATGAAAGGTACTGTGGAGCAAGGAATAGGGAATAAAGTGGAGGAGGAAAGAGATGACTTACTGAGCTACTGAGTGGTCTCACAGTGAGATGGTATAGAGCAGTGGTGGTCAACCTATGGCACGTGTGCTGCAGCGGGCTGTTGGTTATCATTGAAAGCTCTAAAAGGCTCACCATCACTGGTATAGACCTACTCTGGCAAGATGGGGTCATAGGGCAGCACATAGATTTGAGAAGTATAAGGTAAGTTCAGTCTACAGGCTCCATCATCTAGCTGATCTCCCAGCTCAAGGGTGGCCCTCCTCAAGGCAGAGTTACATTTCTATAATATCATTCAGTTGAGCCCTGTCTTGCTGAAAGTCCTCAGAGTTTCTCATGCAGGAAATCTGCCTCTGTCAGAGTTCAGGTGAACTGGATAGAAAGCAATCTAGTTTCTCAGGTAACTTAGGGTTGACTACGTCGTAGGGAGTACACTTGAGCTTGAGCTTGCAGGAATGACAGCCTAACTGAGAACAAAACTGACTGAGCAAAAGTGATGCTTCTTTCACTATTGTGGAGAAGCTGAGGAATTGGGGAGTCAGGGCCACAACACAGCCAGGAAGCCGCCACCACGATGGGCAACACAGGTATTCAACAAAATGAGCAACCTGCATATGACCTCTCAGTGGCCACAGAACTGGAGATTTGACAGTTGGACCTCTACTGCTGTGACTGTAAGAAACAGAAAGCCTTTCAGAGACAGAAGCAGCAGATTCTGCCTCAAATCCCCAACCAATTATGAATATGGTTATTTGGTCAAGTTGAAAAATTGTAACTTTTAGCTTCTACCGTTTTTGCATGTGGTACTAAGATGTTAGAAACGAGCTAAGTCATTCAGTGACATCTGCTTTAGTATATTAACTAGGGTCTCATTTGCCTGTAGAGCTTCTTAAAGCTACTTGTGACCAGGCATGGTGTTGCCTGTAATCCCAGTATTCTGGAAGGCTGAGACAGGAGGATAGCAAGTATGAGCCCAGCCTGGGCAATCTAGTGACTTAGCAAGACCCTGTCTCAAAAGGAAAAATAGCGAAAGGGCTGGGGTTGCAGCTCAGTTCAATCCTAATACTGAGAACAAAGCAAAACAGCAAAACAAAACACCCAGCCACAAAACTCCATGTACACAGGCTCAACCACTGAGGTCAAAGCCAGATAGCTCCAGAGAGGCTGCTAGTTTGGCTGTCCTTCAAAATAATGTTTTAAAATGTTTATTTAGTAGAAAAGTATAGAGAGAGGATCTAATTTTCTATGAAAAAAATCATTTTAAAAGTATTTTTTGGCTGACTATATACCATTTTTACTATCAAAACATTTTGTAATATTTTGTTTCCCTGAAATATTTCTTTGGCCATCTTTAAATCAGAGAGTATTTTAGGGAAAATGATAAGTTTAAAAATTTTTTTTGCGTTAAGTTTATTGGCACATTTTAGGTATAAAATACAGCTACATTAATCATTGGGATCTTGTACCTTTACATGAGTATCTTGGTTCTTATTTTTTCTCCCTTCCTCTGCCCTCCCTTCACCCCCTCCACCCTTCCCTATTTGCAAAGACTTTGTTTCCATTTTTTTCCTTTTCTCATATTTTTTC
>NW_004624879.1:3985552-4040879 GCF_000247695.1 Heterocephalus glaber | reverse complement strand
TGTGAACCAGTTAGAACTTTCTAATACTGCTAATGTGAATGTAAAATGATAAAACCATTTTGGAAAACAATATAGAAATTTCTTGTATTACTGTTAAGAACCAACAGTCCTGTTCTTAAGTTTTTACTTGAGAGGAATGAAAACACATGTTCGCAAAAGATTTGTACATACAAGTTGACCATCCCTTATCTGAAATTCTTGGGACCAGAGTGTTTCAGATTTTCATTTGAAATCCACTTGATCTGCAAAGAGGATAGCTACTCCTGCTTTTCTTTTTCAGGTTCCTGTCACATGGAGTATTGTTTTCCACCCTTTAACTTTCAGACTATGTGTTTCTTTTTGAATTAAATGTATTTCTTGTATGCACCATATTGTTGGATCTTGCTTCTTGACCCATTCTGACAGTCTATTTCTTTTGATTTGTGAATTGAGACCATCAACATTGATGGTTATAACTCATACATGTTGACTTATCATTGTCATGACTTTTTCTTTTTGTTGGGTTCTCCCCCTTTACATTTAATTTCTTGTCATGCCCAACAGATTCATTCTGCTGGGCTTCCTGGGGTTGTGAACCTCATTGTCTTTTCCTAGGATATTGCCTAAAATTTTTTAGAGTGCTGGTTTGGTATTCATGAAGTTCCTAAGGTGCTCTTTATCATGAAAGTATCTTATTTCTCCATCAATTTTGAAAGATAATTTTGCAGGGTACATAAATCTGGGTTGGAGGCTGTTTTCCTTTAGGGCTTGAAATAGATCACTCCAAGCTCTTCTTGCCTTGAGGGTTTACATTGAGAAGTCTGCTGTGATTCTCATGGGCTTTCCTTTGTATGTGATTTGTTTCTTTTCTCTAACTGCTTGTAGAATTTTATTCTTCTGTCAGGTTTCTGGAATCTTAACTATTATATGGCTATATGTAGATTTTTTTGGATCACAGCTACTTGGAGTCCTATATGCCTCACTTATCTGTATGTCAAATTCTTTTTCTCTGCTTGGGAAGTTTTCTGCCATCACTTTTGTGGACAGTTTTTTTTATGTCATCTGCACTCTCTCCTGTTTCTTCATTGACTCCAGTCAGTCTTATTATTCTTTGCATCATCTAGCAGCTGCTGGATTGATTTCTTGTGGTCCCTTACAATTTTAAAGAAATTTTTCTTTTCCTCCTCACTAACTGCAATCTTATCTTCTATATCTGAAATTCTGTCCTCACATTGGTTCATTCTGCTGTGTAGACTTTCAATGGAGTTTTTCATCTCCTGGAAATCTGTTTGTATCTGTTTTATGGACTCCATTTGTTTTCTATGTTGGGATTCCATCATGTTCCGCAGCTCCTCTATTTTTTTTTTTCTGTGTCCTCTCTAGATTTATGAATCCTGTCTTGCACTATGGGCGCAATCTCTGTTGTTATCTGAGGAATTATTTCTGATTCCATTTTTTCCAGATCGTCTTTTGTTGCCAGTTCAGGGAGTCTAGGTGGTTGAGTATCACAGTGTTCCATCTTGTTTCCCTTTGGGGTTTTTTCAGGTGATCTGGAAGTCTGGTTTTGAAACTTGTTTACATGTCTTCTCATTTCAGGGGGGCGGGGGGTTGCTGCTGGCGTCCACGGGGCTCACCTCCTCTGTGCTGGCAGTGGGGGATAAGTTTAAAATTTTGATGATATTTTAATAAACCAATGGGAAATGCAAATGATTTTTAAAGTAATGTAACAGCATCCATAAGAAAAAACAATTTAAATTGTTTAAAGTTGTCTAAATTGAGACCAGATTTTATATTGAAGAAAATTGAGGAAAAATATCTGAAGTCATCAGTGGACTTTAAATTAGTGTAAATTTATAGGGACACAATTCTCGAAACAAAATGACAGCTAATATTCTTTTGCACTACAGAAATTTTCCAATGTCTATGAAACTGCTGAGGGGCTGGCCAGTATTCTTGGGGAGTAAAAATTGGATCTCAGAGCCTGGCAAGAGCAGAGGTCCTAACAAATCATGTAATTTTCATTGTGGCCTAGAAGAATGAATCAGACTTAACTAACCTCCCATAAGGGTAAGAATTGAGTTTTAAGTCACCTAGTTGATCAAAAGAAGCTCAGTTCCTGAAACTTGATACTGGTATTACGGATTATTAGTGCATCAGTTGTTCAGCTGAAGAAAACAAAAAAATTATTTGAAGAAAGTATCATGAAATCATATCCTCAATAATGTTTCAAATGTAATATCTGGTACACAGTCAAAGATAACTAGTCCCACAGAGGGACAAGAAAATTTGAATGAAGACAAACAGAAGCAACCAGCAACAGAAACAGATCCACAAGAGCTCCTGATATTGGACTTATCAGATACAGATGTTAAAAATAATCCAGTTTATAGTATTCAGAGATATTAATGAAAAGATTGGAAATGTTACCAGAGAGTTTAAAACTATTAAAGAAATATAAAATAGATTATAAAAAAACCCAAAGTATAGAATTGAAACATATAATGACTGAAATTAATAACTCATGCAATGAGGTTAATAACAGGCAAGACATACCTGCAAAGAAAATTTGTAAACTGAAAGATAGATAAAAATATTTGGAAGGAAATAAGACAAAATTAGAAAAATGCAAAATTGCTAAAATACACAGATATTATGATAATGTCCATATTTTTTTGTGACAGGGTCTTGGTATGTAGTTCAGGCTGGTCTTGAACTCACTGTGTAGCCCAGGCTGGCCTCAAACTCGCAGTGGTACTCCTATCTCAGCCTCCTAAGTGCTGGGATTACAGGCATGCACCACCATGCCCAGAAGTAAGGTCCATATTTTATAAAGCCAAAATAAGATAGAGGAGAGAGTGAGACAGGATTGTTTAAAGAGATAAAATCTGAAATTGATGAAAGACATGAGTCCATGGATTTAAAAATCCAAGCAGGATAAATAAAAAAATACACAAACCAAACTAAGCAAAATGAAATTTCAGAAAACCCAAGACAGAAAATTTTGAAATCTATTGGAAAAAAATAAAAGATTACTTTCAAAAAAACAATAATTATACTTCAGCCAATTTCTTAAAAACAGTAAGGAATATTATAAGCCATGAAATGCTGTATTTCATTTGCTGAAAGGAAATAATGCTATTTTAGCCTTCTATTCCCAGTGAAAATAAAGAATAAGCATGAAATTAAAAAAAATCACATCAAGAAAAATATTTTCACCTGTAGATGTAAATTATTCTTCAAGGAGAAGGAAAATGATCCTAATAAGTAGTCAAATATTAGGAGTTAAGAAGCAATAAAAATGTTAAGCATTAGGGTACATATATAAAATTAATATTAAAAACATATTGGGATTCAACATCTGCATAAAATCAAAATATCAGACAACAATAGTATATAAATTTAGAGGATATTAAAATGATAAAAGATTATTAAATTATTGCATTATTGAAGAAGGGCATAACAGTTTTACATAAAAATAGTACTTAAAAACCATGACCGCCTGTTATATTTGCTAGAATAACCACTAAAATAATAGTAAAGAAGGGGAGACTTTCCGTACTGGAAGGAAATGATAAAAAATAATCAAAAGTAATCAAAATGAAGGTGAGATTTTTATCTCCTTTCTTACTTTTAGAGAAAAGAAAGGTTCTAAAAATGACAAGTATCAACAAATGGCAATACCATAGGCATAAATCTAAATATACCAGTAGTTACAGTATAAATAACAGAATTAAAAATTTTCATTTTTGTCACTTTCTGAAGCCAGTTCTAGAAATCTTCTTTCATAATTGTCTTTAGTTTTGCTGTTGTAGCTGTCTTAGTGTCTTGAATCAATTCCGAAAGGTTACTTTTCATGATCATTTTGATTTTGAGGATGAGCCAGACCAATAGAGTAGATGAAGACACACTGTAATATTTTTACAAGCCTGACTTTCCATTAGATGGCACTCAGCAATAGCATTCATTGTATTTTTCTTTTTATCACATATTCACGTATTTTTCTTTATCTCATAAAGATACCCACAAAAGAGGACTTCCAGAACTGTGGCAAGAATGATGGGATAAATGTGTTCAAAGTGAGGAGGAATTATTTTGGGTCGGGTTAATGGCAACCTTCATTTTACTAATTTAGTAATTTTTAATTGAGACATTCACTGTATATTTTGATCATCTACTATGTCTTGTGGGCAGAGGCTCCTCTCTTAGCAGAATAAGCTCTAAATTAAACACTGCTCTGTTTTCATCTACAAATATTAAAAAGCAAGACCTAAGAAGATCGCACTGCTTTGCAGTTACTTCATAGCATCCTAGAAGAAAACTCAATCATGTTTTTAGAAACAAAATTTAACCAGTACCCAGTAAGGTAGTAATTACAATTCTTGAAATGTTATCAAAAAAAATCTGTGCACAAAAAGCAGGAAGATGCATCCCAAAATGAAGAGATAAATCAGTCAAACAAAATCAACCCAAAATTGACAAGAGTTGTTAGCATTAGCAGAAAGGACAGTCAAACTATTATCATAACTAATCCACATGTTCAAAAACTAAAAACACTAAGGCTATAAAAAAATACCTATTCCAGTTTCTACCTATAAAACTTTAATGTGTGAGATTTTTAAAAAATACATGAAAAGAAATTACAGGCATATTCACCATTTGAGAAGAAACTGCTGAAACTGAAGATGTGGCAATAAAAAAATCTATTCAAAATAAAAAGCAGAGGAAAAATAGAATTTAAAAAAATATATGGTGAGACTGGAGATGCAGCTCAGTGGTGAAGCCCTTGCTTAGCATGTGTGAGACCCTGGGTTCAATCTCCAGCACTCCAAAAAAAATATATACTCTGTCTCTCTATATACAGATATTACAATATGTGTATGCATATATATTTATATTCAGTAAACTACGGGACAGCCTCAAAGAACTGGATACATCTGTAAATGGATTTCCAAAAGAAAGGAGAAGGATGCAATATGAAGAAATAACCACAGAAATGGTTTCAAATTTGGTGTAAAGTACAAATCCAGACATCTGAGTTCAACCAGCTCCAGGTACCAAAATCGTGAAGGTGACTAAAACAATGCAGACAATAACCAAATTGTTTAAATAAGAAAAAAGGAAAAAAAATCTTTATAAAAGGCAGGAGGAAGAAAGATGTTAAGTACTGCTGTGGTTTGAATATGATTTATCCCCTCCAAAAGCCATGTTTCTGCTGGATCCTCACTATGGGATATTAAGAGTGCGTCCAGCTGGGGTCTTTGAGAAGTGGTTAAGGCTCTGCTGTCATGAACAGATTAATGGGTTCATACAATTAATTGATTAATAATAGGTTAGCTCTGGAATGGGTCTGCTATAAAAGCCAATTGGCTGGTTCTCTCAAGGGCTCTCTGGCTCTTACCATGTGATGCCCGGCGCTGCCAGCAAGAAGGCCACAATCACCTGATGGGCCTTTGACTCTGCATCAGAACTATGAGACCAAATAAACCTTTTTTATTTTTTTTGTAACTTATTCCATCTGTGGCATTATATTATTAGCAATAGAAAGCTGATTACAGAAAAGGAAAGGTAAGAACAGGAGCAGATTTCTCATCAAAAATAAGTACATGAGAAGATGGGAATCTAGGAGGGGAAAATTCTTGTCAATCTAGAATTCTGTATGCAGTAAAGATATAATTATCTGTAAGTGTTTATTTATTTGTTACAATCCTGAGGATTCAATCCAGAACCCTGTGCATGGCAGACAAGTGCTCTACCACTGAGCGACATCCCCAGCCCATTTATTTATTTACTATTTATTTATTTCCTTGGTTTTTTACTTGTCTGGACTGGGTCTTGCTAAGTTGCCCAGGTTAGCCTTTGCAATCTTCCTCCCTCAACCTCCCAGGTAGCTGAGATTACAGTCAGACATCACTGTGCCCAGTCAAATATTTATTTTTTAACATAAAAAAGCTGAAAGAATTTATATTTGGTAGTCTTGCATTATAAGAAGTTTAAAGGGAATCTTTCAAGTGGAAGAAAAATAATACCAGAAAGAAATATGGATCTCTACCAAGCATCTAGAACAACTATATAGATAAATATTAAAATTGCTGATAGTCCCCAGTATAAACAAAAATAATAACAGTGTATCATGTGTTTGTAATGATGTAAAAATAATAAAAAATGAGTGACAATATTAGCACAAAGGCAAGGAGTAGAGGCATGGAAATGTACTATGTAAAACCTTATGCTGTGGCTGAATGGGGTGAGGACCAGTGTTAGGCAAAGGAAGAACTTCCCCTGGGCACACAACTCAAGAGTATTCCAGAAAGCTCAGTAATCAGGATAAGTACTAATTTAATACAATATTTTAAAATACAAAAGTTAGTGCAAAAACCTGTGAAGAGTAGAACATCCAAATTTTAGTTAAAAATCATTGTGCAAAGTCATATTGGAGCTTGAAGCAAAAAGAAAAATCAGTATAGTAATCCCTTCTTATTGCTGAGGGATACATTCCAAGACCCCAGTGATAGCACTAGAGAGAGCACTAAACCCTATATATATTACTATGTTTCCCATCCATACCTGCATATCTATGATAAAGTTTAATGTATACATTAGCCACAGTAAGAGATTAACAACAATAAATAGTAAAATGGAACAATAGTAACAGTGCACTCCAATAAGGAAGTGGAGGAAGCTTGGGACAGAGACAGGTGGAAGATAGCTGGGAGGAAGCTGACGTGGGGTGAAGCAGTAGAGACCGCATTGCACAGTAAGATATGAGCCAGAATAGACATGAGCCGGCTTGATATATGGCATTTGACCTGCATAGCATTGTGTGTGTTGTTTTTTTTTTTGGTACCGGGGATCGAACTCAGGACCTTGCACTTGCGAGGCAGGCGCCGGAACCCCTGAGCTAAATCCCCAGCCCTGACCTGCATAGCATTGTAACTTCTTTTTCGAATTGGTTGGTAATATTTAAAAATTAGAATATCTTCTATAAACATATGTATCTCCGCATAGTCATCAAAATAAATCTAGAGAACTTGACCTAGTTGCACATGTGCCATTTCAGACAGGCATGAATAGCAGCCGGTTCTTCTGGACAAAGTATTTGTGCCCGGTTTTGTCACAATCCTCACCACTCCATGTTGTCTCTAGCATACTGTCTTGCCTTGCATTGGATCCCTACAGCCATTTGAATCTGCAGACCCTGTTAGAAGCTATATGTTTATGAACTATTTTAGTGACGGCATTATAGGGACACACACTGCCATAGTCATTTTCCTCATCACTGCTACAAAATACCCAACACTTGCAATTTAAAGGTGAGGAGGTTTATTTTGGCTCATGTTTCAGAAGTTTCAGTCTTTGCATGCTTGGGGGCATGGTGGAAGGGCCTGGACAGAGGAAAGTCATGGCAGCCAGGAACAGAGAGAGGAGGGAAGAACCAAGGAGAGAGCTAGACCCTTTCAGGTGACATCTCCAGTGACTCCCTGCCCAACCTGGCCCCACTTTGTAAAAGCAAGTCAGCTGGAGCACCCCCCGGGTGTAATCCTCTTCGAAAAGCCCCACCTAGGAGAGCGTGAGGCTCCTGGGGCCATCTAGATAGAAACCATAACACATACCAATACCAACTTTTTAAAAAGTGGAACTGCAAAGTCAGTGAGTGGATTAGCTGGACATGAACTCAAAAATAGTACCAGGCCTCTGTGTGTGTGTTATGTGTGTGATGGCTCTGTTTCCTTCTATGCATTTCCTTTATTGTACATATAGCCTCTCCCCAGTGGTAGGAAAATAGCTACATCAGGTTGATTTCCAGGTTGATAATCCCAGAGAGAAAAAAATCTTTATTGCCTTTCATGTTTATTTATCAGTCTCAAGAATGGACTCTGGCTGTGTTCTGGTCACCTGTCTGCTCCTGAGTCAAACGCTGTGCCTGGGAGGAGTAAATCTCTCTGCTTGCTCTCCTGACAGGAGCAAATCTTTCTGTTCGCTGTCCTGGACTCACAAGGGCATCGGGCCAGAGGGCATGAATGGGGCTGAAATCCAGTTCCCATCTACTCACTGAGCTGTGTGTCCTGGCATGGAGCTGCATGTTCTTGGAGGAAGGGCAGCCCTTCCTTCGCACTGATGGTGTCTGCTTGCCTACCACTGTATGTACATGGCTGTTACCCAAAAGATCCTTATCAGCTAGTTGTGGTCCTGCATGTACTGACTCAGGTTCAGCCAACCCCTCTTGAGCTGTGGACATGCCATTTTCCCAATGAAATTTGTACTGACAACAATATATGCCCACCATCATTGTTAAGAATTTAGCTTTTAACAATTCATAATAGCTAAATCTTGGAAGCAGCCTATATGTCCATAAATAGATGAATGGATAAAGAAAACCTGGTATTTACACACAATGGAGTACTACTCTGCCCCAAAGAAGGATAAATTTGAGTCATTTGTAGGAAAATGGATGGACCCTGGAGACCATAATGTTATGTGAAATAAATAAGACACACAGCCTTAAATATCATATGGTTTGTCTTATATGAGAAGGGAGGGGGGGAGGGGAGAGAAAAAAGGGATAGGGGATGAATAAAGGATTGAAGATGTGTTATATACCTGAACTAGCTCCACACAAGAAATGTAAACATTATGTACTGCAAACATACACTAATAAAAAAAAGAAATTCAAAATGTATGTTAGAATTTTGCATACTAGCTTTTCCAAATAAATGTAAATGGGAGAATTAAATGAAAAAGAATTTTGCTTTTAGTCTATGTATCATAGAGTTGTCAAAATTTTGTGTTTTTGAATGAGAATCCTGTTTTTCTACCCTGCCTATATTCATTGTTTTAAAGTGTAGAGCCAGACATTTCATTCTCTTTTCTTTCAATAAAAGTATTAACTATTATTATATTTTTGATGAACAAAAAGACACATGATAAGAGAAGAGGGAATTAAGGGAGGAAAGGGAGAGAGAGGAGAGTTGGGGAATCAGGGTAGGCAAGCTGGCTGCAGATTTAAGGAGAGCAAGACTGAGGTGAGACCCCTGGGAGGTGAGGAGAGAGGCTGGCCTCCAGGCTCCTCCCATCGGCCTGGGGAAATTCAGTGGCTCTTTCAAATCTTAATTGCAGAAATGCTTCTTTCAAGTACTTTTGACTCCACTCTAACCTGAATTTAGTCCTTTATTCTCTGTTCTACCACAGTACCCTTTTAGAGCACTTCTTTTACTATTCCCTGCTTATAGCATGCATACTTTATTTCTCCACCTAGACACTGAGACTGTGGAGACTAGAAACTGTATTCTGTTTTTTATTTATGTACAAAGAACCCAGCACAATCTTCAAGTAATCAATGCCAGTTCAGTGTTTGATAGATAAATACATGGATGGACAAGGATGATATAATTTGAGTTACTGTAAATAATTTTAGGATATTTCCTGAATTCTTAGGTAACTAGGGGGATTCTTACACTATTACTGTATTTGAAAAAAAGGGTGTAAGAAAATAAACAAATTTGGTGAACCACTTTGAGCTCAGTTTGAGACGAACCATTTGTGGCTCTGTGGAACATCTTGAGCAGTGGTAATCTTTTGGGACTCAGTAGCCTCAGGAATAAAAGTGAGGGTTTGGATAAGGGAATCTGCAAATTACTTGAAGTTCCATCATAAGAGAATTTATCAAGATTTAATAGTAGCTTTAAAACATGAGAACGCACTAAGTTCAGCAAGCGCATAACTGAGAGTTCAGTTTTTAAAATATTTGGTTTTCTAATACCTTCCTCCTCTGTCTTATTTACTTTTCTTGTTGAGATAAAATACCCAACATCCAAAGTTAAAGGAGGAAAGGTTTATTTAGCTCCCAGTTTGTACAGGTTCTAGTCCATCATCAGCTGGCTCCAAGGCAGGTGAGTTGGCAGATAAGCCTTGCAGAGGAGAAACAGTTCATGGTGGGCAGAAGACAGCAAAGCAACAAGGGGTGACCACAGCTCTTTCCATTCTTTATATCTTCTCCAGGCTACTTAGGGCAGGTAGCGCTCACACCTGTATCCTAGTGCCCTTGAGCCTAGCATTGCACCATATCAATTCCAGCATCATACACTGTAGATTCATCCAATCACCTCTGAAAAATCTATACCTATGACCACATGAGCCTTTGCGGAACATCTAGACACAGCCACAACACTCCACTCTTCAAAGTGATACACAACATTTAAACAAGCGTGAATTCAAATTGATTTATCTTTGGCGGATAATTCTTGAGATCTTTATCCAGCATGTTACAAAACTGAGGCTGGAGGTTATATTTTTAATCTGTACAGCTGGATTCCAAGAGAGGTTAGGAGTGGCCTCTGAGAAGTTCAGAGGCAGGACAGGTTGCAGGGTACATTGGTTAACTGGCATTTGTCTACTAAAGATGAAGATAGTCTCTAGAATCTCTTTCAATCCTTGAAGTCTTTGGTCTCCACCTTTTTCCACAGAGCCAATATTTTCACTGTCCAGGGCTACTAGTTTGCAAACCCAACAACTCTTTGTGCCAAATCCAAATGCTTTTTTTTCCCTCCTCATGGTGATTAACTCACACAATCTTGGATCAGAATACACATGCATTTGCCAGCAGTCAATGTTTTAGCTCCTCTTCTATCAAGATTGTCCCTCTGCCCAGGGCTAAAACATCAGAAAGATCAATTCCAAACAGTACTATCCTTTTCATATTGATTTTCCTTCTTAAAATTAACTTCCTTACAGACTTCTGAATATTTAATTTGTAGTATTATTCCTTTTTCCTCTTGAGTTCTCACTCAAGCTGCATTTATACCTTTTTAAATAGCTTCAAGACAATGGATGTGGGTGTAAAATATGTTCTGCTATTTTCTGTTTATTTGCCCAGGTCCTGGAGAGTTCTCATTTCCAAAAAGTTGATACGTGTGTGTGTGTGTGTGTGTGTGTGTGTATTTATAACACAAATAATCACAAGGAAAAGTGCCACAGGTACTTGACTTTTACTCACTTTATAAGGCAACTGTTTAAAACAGAATAGTTTTAAA
The DNA here is from genome assembly GCF_000247695.1 of Heterocephalus glaber. Next base: position 4,029,873 of record NW_004624879.1, on the reverse strand, counting down.
TATTTAAATCTTCCATGTATATCCATACAATCACTAGGTTCAGTAAAATCTGACCCAATTTGTCTTTGATACAATACAGGTGATTCTCAGCATATTGTAATTTATCTTTTTTCATTTGTTATTGAAAATACTTATTTAAAAAGTATAGAAATCCATATGATGAAAATTATATAACATTTGTTATCATTTAACATTTGTTATCACAAATACTTATTTAAAAAGTATAGAAATCCATTTGGTGAAAAAAAACTTTTTGCAAACCGTGTTTTGCAAATGATGTTTAAATTGAGAATCCTATAAAATCTTGGGCTACTATTTTAATCTATAGAGATCTAGATGCAATCTGTGATTCACAATCCATGAATATGTTTCAGATGAAGTGCATTTTATTAAGTTATAGTTACTTGGAAAAAGAGAAGCTGCCTTTGGTATTTGTAGTAATGTTAGTGAATCAGAATATTCAATTCACCAGAAAATTCAATTTGTAAGTATAGGAAGAAAGAGAGGAAGAAGGGTGGGATGGGTAGGGAATCAACTGAACATCTACATAGACCACAGACCACAGGGGCCAAACTAGCAAGTCTCGCTCCAAACTCACTCTTGTCTGTTGGTCCAATTTTAACCACTTGATTTTGCTAACTATTCTAAGTTTAGTTTTTTTCTTTGTTGCTGTAGACTGAATTGGTCTCATCTTTAAAATATGACACATTGGGCCAGGGATTTAGCTCAGTGGTTTCGCTGCCTGCTGCACAAGCACAAGGACTGGAGTTCAATCCCCGGTACCAAAAAAAAAAAAAAAAGTGACACATTTTCAAATTGTACATGTTCAAATTTTTTTCTATTTAAAATTTCATCCTTAAATTTAGTTCTCTGGGACAAAGCCTGAGTTTTCCAGTGCTATTCACAGGTATGTCAGAAATAACCTCAAAACAACTCTTAGAATTGTCCCACTTTTGTAGTTAAGATGACTGAAACTAGTAGAGATAAAATAATTTGGGTAATAAGATGTAATTAGGGAGTAAACAGGAATTCTCACTAAGATCTGACATGTCCCAAAGGCCACCTTATTTCCTCAATAATACAAAAAATATTATATATAGGTGTCCTATAATTGCTATTAAATAGGAGAAGCCCCATGAATAAGAATCCAAATAACTGTGACCCTCAATTATTTTTAATTGCATTTTTAAAAAAGAGAAACTTAAGAATTACAAGAACAACTACAATGTTAATAGTAATTAAGCATTTATATGTAAAATATATAAATAATATATATATGATTCCAAGGATTATTCTAGCATTCCCTTAAAGGTTCATTGGGTCTAATAGTCTATTCTTTAATACTGAAAATACTGTAGGATGGTTAATATTTTCAGAGAGAGACCTGAGCCTTTTAAATAACCTAAATCAATGCCAAAACTATTAATTAAGCTAATTAAACCACATACAGGCAGGAAGTAAACATTTATTTTATTTAAAGAATGTTTAGATGTTGTATTTTAATTTCTTGGTTTATAGCATTCTAACTGTCCTGACATATATTACTTTAATAACATATTTTCTACTATAAAACAATAATGGTTTATTGTACAGTATTTGGAAGATAAAGAAAAGCCTAAGAAACTCAATAATCCAGAAGTAACATTGGGGCAGTTAAGATAGTCAACCTGATTGTCTTCAGAGCTGCCTAGAGGATTAGTAAAGCACCCTTCTGGGTGGATCATGGAGCTGTGGCCTTGTGACAGCTTATGTCCTGTCCCTGGCCCCTTCCTCTCTGGCTCTGTTCCCCTGATCTGCTTCCTAGCCTCCATGAATTAAGCACTTTTGCTTTGTCTCTGCCTAGGAACGATCGACTAACCTCTTAACCATGGACTGAAAGTTCTGAAACCATGAGCCAAATAAACTTCTCCTCCTTTAGATTGTAGATGTTGATTACTTTATCCCAGCAGTGGGAAAGCTGGGCAATGCAAACATGCATCACATTTCTTTCTGTCATATATAGATGTAGTGATCCAGGCGGCTTTAGTTGCAAAATTCGGATTATGGGGTGCACACCCTCTTGATTTTGCTCTAAGAATTTTCTATGTCATTTATAATTATTTATTTGGATCAAATTCTATAGCCTAAAATATTCCCGTGTGGATATATCATGTTTTACTTAATAGTTTCCCTTTTGAATATTGGAGTTTTTATAAATAGTAATTAATATATTTATAGCTTTTTCTTGGATTGTATTACTAGAACAGGAATATATATACTCCATTAAAAGACAGGAAGATGTTTGAAGCTCTTTAAAGGTATTTTAAAATTACTGTCCAGTAATTTTCAACATTTTACACCCCCAGGCCCTCATCAATATACCATACTCAGAAATGGTTTTATTATAGAATGTATAAATTAATACTGTGACTTAATTGGAAATTATTTGCTTTATCAGGGTTAAAAATGACTCTCTTGTGGAACTCATTTTTCTGAAGGTTCTGTTGTCTAATAAAACAACAAAGAAAATAAGACAGACGTAGTGCTAAGTGATATGTTTGTCTCTTTTAGTTCTAACCATTACCCTGGGATAAAATGTATAATAATCATTTTATAGATGAAAAAATTATCTTAAAATATTTAACTCCTTGTTCAAGATAACCCAGCCAGGAATTGATCCAGAATGAGTCAGATTGGACTTTAAAATATGTACACCATTTTATTTATGGTCTTACTTTTCATGTGAATTATTTTCATTTTTATCAAATACTCTTAGATCAGGCACCTAAGACCCTTTTGCGTTACTCTGTGTTATTACAGTGCTCTGGTCTCTCTTTTCAATTTGTTTTCCAGGTGTACTATTTAATTATTTTTTATTCCCTAAACACTGGCATTTTGATTAATGTTGCATTAAATTCAAGGGAAATAGCATCTATTAAGTCTTCTAGCAATGTGATATCAAAATGTCCCTCATTGAATTTTGTGGCTTCCTTCGACATAGCCTGTTTACCTTTTTTGTTATGTTAAGATGTTTTTTGTTTGTTTATTTTTCTTTTTTGAAGTAATGTGTTGGATAGCTTTTTAAAATTACCTTTTAACTCACAATGGTTCTACAGCGCTGGTTTACATATATTTATTTATGTTCTTTTTTAGTTATGATAGTTTTCTAATTTATTTTCTTAGTTTTTCCAAATAGTTCTACATCTGTAATATTTTTCTTTTAATTTCTATAATTTCTTATCTTTATTTTACATCTTTTTCATGTTTTATTGAATTGGGTTAAACCTCTAACAGTGTTAAATATGATGACATGTTAATCATAAAGGACATTTCTTTTTGTCTTTCATGACAGTGAGAATATCTCTAGTATTTTCCCTGTAAGTTAATGTGTGTGTGTGTTACTATGGCAACAAAAAAGGATAGTGTAATCAGTAGAAAGTCCACCTTGACTTTGGCACTCTGTCAGATTTTAGCTTTCAGAATTGTCATGGGCAATTTAATAGGGAATTAGAAATGAGTATATGGTTCTTCCAAGTTGCAGCTATTGTAACTCTGAAATTGAACACATAAATCTAGAAAGATTTTCAACAAATGGTACAATATATTATTGCCTAATTAACTTTAAAATTCAATTCATTTCCCTAAGCATCTCAGTCTTCTGAGGTAAGATTATAATTGGCTTTTCCTAATTAGATTTGTCCCAGTCTCCATTGTTTTTCATTACACATGCTATTTCCACCTCCCGTTAGAATTTATAGCATGCTAGACCATGACTCCAGAAAGTCAAACTTAAGAGTTAATAAGGAACAAACTCTTGAGCTGAGAAGAGCACATGACCTGCTCCAAGCACTCTCTTGGTCTGGACTTGGTTGATTTCTGCTGTGGCTCTTTTGTTCTCATATCCTGAATACTTGCTGTCTAGGGTTAAGTAACCTCATGCTTAAGTCTAGCCATTGAACTAAAAGGAACTGGGATTTCCTGAGGATAAAAATGTACAGGCTTTTACTGGTGGATATGTGTCATATATTTATCAAAACCCCTGAAATGTGCAGTGACAGAATTAAACTCTAATGTAAAATGTTGACTTTGTATGATTGTGTTAGTCAGCTGTCTATCACTGTGTATCTTAGTCACTTGGACAAAATACCTGACTTCAAGGAGTAGAATTTTATTGGCTCACATTTTCAGTCTGTGGTTGGCTGGCTCCAAGACAGAAACAGCACAGTGAAAGGGTCTGGTGGAGGAAAGCTGCTCACTTCATGGTGCCCAGGAAGCAGAGAGCAAAAGGAGGAGCCAGGAAGGGAGCTATACCCTTCCAGGTCACATCCCACCTCTTCCCACCTGACCCCACCTCCTAACAGCAAGTCAGCCATATCACATGAATATTCAATTACCTCCCCCAAGTCCTGCCTGTTGGTACATGAAGCCTTAGGAGGTCATTCTTGATCTAAACCATAACACTGTGACAAAATACTCAAGAATAATGGTTTAAAGGGGGAAAGATTTGTTTTGGCTCACAGTTTCAGATGTTTCAGTGCATGGTCCAGCTGGATTGCTTTTAAATCTGTGGCCAGGGAGAGACATCATGGCAGAAGGGCATGACAGAAAGAAGGTGCTCACCTCCTGGAAGCCAGGAAGCAGAATGGGAGAGAGCCTGAGTTGGTGGCCCTCTGTCCATTAGGTACTGCAGGCTATTGGGCAATGCCACCCAGATCTAAACAGGTCTTTTCCCTCCATTTGCTTCCTACATACCAATCATCTCTGGAAACACCTTTATGGACACATCCATGTGTCCATGTAAAGACATGTGCTTTACTAATTTCCCAGGTGGTTCTCAATCCAATCAAGTTGACAAAGAAGATTAGCTATCGTGGTGATAATGACAGGGCGATGTAGGTTGATTGTAACAAATGTCTTGTTCTCCTGCAGAATGTTGATAGTGGGATAGGGTGTGAGTGTGAAGGCAGGTGGTATATAGAAACTGTATTTCTTTTCAGTGTTTCTGTGAACCTAAAGCTACTTTGAAATGTTAATTTATTTAAATACATACATAGCTAGACATTCCTCCCAAATATCAACCTGATTTCATGCCCAGACAGTCCCTAGTCATATCTGTCCTTCTGCTGAATGTCTAGAACTTTCTCAGAGGACATCCCTGTGCCACTGTTTAGTACTCTCGATCCTATAGGACTTACTTCTCAAGCCTGCTCTCTGCTCCCTACTCTATATTTCTGTCTTCTCTTTTTCATTTCTCTTATAGTTTCATCTGACACTGTGTTCCTTGCAATGAGAGATCCGAGGGGCACCCTGATGTAAAGTAATGGTGCCCCTAAACTCTGAACACCTCACCTAAATCCTTTTGTGGTTCTTTGTATTTCACAAAGTTTCCTTGTCATAATTGGTATTAACATTGTGCTTGAAACCTTAAGTAAAGGAAAACTCTCCTCTTCCTGAAATACTCTAAACAGAGTATTTCACAATCTGCCCCTTTATACAAAAGCCAGAAAATCATTCTATAAACATGTGGCATTGACAAGAATAGTGCTAATGAATAAATAAGTGACAGAGATCACAAAAATAACCACAAGATAGTCTTAATTTGCAGCTGATGGTATCATTTGCTATGTTGCACAGTGTCCTTTGGGGGACTCAGGGCTACATTTACTATACATTGGCAGAGTTGATTATTTTTATCCCAAGGGCACCATCGATAGTGTAATTTTGTTTTCCTCTTGGCTTTGGCTGCCAGGGAACTCAGGACCAAGTATGAAGAGCTCAGTTTTCAAAAATCAGGAACATTTGGCATGCCTTGTGAATAATATAGCTTTACCCCTGGAGTGCCTCCCCTTTTATTTTTTAGTCCTTGGTCCTTCTTTTCTGTCAATTTATGTATGCATCTTTGCAATATTGAAAAGTGAGGACACTTTTATAGGACATTTCAATTCTCAGCATGAGTGTCTCTGGTTTTGCAAACTGTCCTTTATTAGCATCATCATCACATGATATCTTTCCTCTGCCATTTGATACATACCTGGGTCATATAAAGTCATGGACTGTAACACCGGTGCAAATATTCATTTAACTGAAACATAACTGGGCATTAAGTTTCTCAAAAAAGCACATCATGCAATGAATTTTCCTGACAGGTAAAAATGGCTTTGATGTTAATTGTATTGTTATTTATAATACTATTATTATCTGTGCTATTTTTTTGTTTGCTATGTTATTTCTGAAAAAAAATCTATCATTTGGTTGGGAGGAAAATTTTCCTCTTCAGAACAGCACATGAATCAGTTGGAATTGTACATTTATCTTGTTTTTATTGTTTTTGTTTTAATGCGATTGTAGAATTATGGAGAGTAGCTAATAAATCCTTGATAATGTTCAGACTGCCTTTGGTTTTACTGTCTTCCTGTATCTGTCATTAACATTGGGTTAATTGCAGCATATAATTTACCAGATGGCAACAGTAGGTGTTTTATTCAGACTTATAACAGTGTCTCGTCCATAATAGATACTTCATATTTGTTGAGCAAATGCTTGCAAGAATAAAGGAATGAATAGATGAATAAAACAAATCAGGTCCAAATTCCACTGTGGGCAAATCAGAATCCATGCTAGAAAACACCCGTTAATAAGAGAACTTAAAAATGTCCCTAGTACTGGAGCTACCAGGACACTGTTTTAGACTTTCACCGTTCACGTGAACAGATGCTATTTAAAGCTGAGTCCCAGATGAGGTTCCCTGTTGAGCTCCCCTAAAGGAGTCCAGGCACCTGAGTTTCATTCCCTGCACCAACTGTTCTCCTTAGAAAGGAGGCTGAAAAGGAACCAATTGCAAGGCAAGGGAAACAAAGAGTCTATCATCCAAGCTCCATCCCGTATGTGCAGGACTGACTATATCTTTTGAGGTTCTCGGTCAATAAATTTGGGGTCCATTGTTCAAAATTACTAAGAATTGCAAGACCACAGCAACAGTGTGACACTTAGCTTTGGTGCCTTCTAAATGCAGGCCCATTTATGACTGCGCTAATTGTCCCTGCAGCTAGCTCTGCAAATGTGTTTGTAGTTTCTTATTGTTTCTGAACAAATAAAATTTAAGAGGTCTGATGTGAACAGATTTTTATTAGAATACAGTGCCATTTAAAAGAAAATTCTGTGATGATAATAGTCTATATCTGTGTTGTTTGACACATAGCCACTAACTAGCTATGATTATGAGCACTTAAAATGTGGCAAGTGTAACTTGAAATTAGGCTAGTGCTACTGAACAGCTGTATTTTATTTAATTTTAATTAATGTAAAGTGAAATAACTACACATGCTATAGCTAAGGGTCTGTCATATTGGACAGAGCCACTTGATGAGTCAACCAAACTACAGACAATAAAGAAAATAATTCCATTGAGAATGAATCTAACAATGGAAAGCAAACAATATATTTTATATTAATTTCTCTGAGCAACTAACACCAGTTAAGTTTGCATGTTATCCAATGAAAAGTTGCAGCCTAGCTTCTGAATGAGTAAATAGAACAAGAAATTTCTTTAAGGCACAGGAATACGAAAGTTGGAGGAGATATCTGCCTCCTACATTTCCTAAGCATAGAGTGTTTCCATGGCAATGGAGGATTCATCCAAATGTAATTAAAAGTGAGTGACTAGGGTATCTACATTGTTCAGTTCTAGTACATTTTACCTTTAATTATATTTTTCTAAGCCACTGATGGGCTAATAAGCCGGACAATATTTGTTTAGGACCGAGACTGACAAGTCATTGTAAAAAGAAAAGAGAACACTACCGTTTTAAAGGAACAGTAGGAACTCTGCCAATAGAATAAAATAGGAAAGAAAAGCGCTTTTGCTACTCTTTGAAATTCCTTTGAGTAACAAGAAGATGAGCTATTGTATATTTTTCAATTATGATGGCATTTCCCTAAAGAGGTCTCCTGTCACGACTTACCCTTGAAGGACTCTCTCTCAGTCCCTTCCGGGAAGTCTCTGCCCTGCTTCTCCAGTTGAGATCCAGTTTCCTGGCTGTTACTGCCTGCTCTTCCCACTCCAGCTCTCAAGCCTAAGGCCCTGACTTTGAGAGTTTCCAGCCCAGGAGTCCTGACAGACAGACAGTATGGCAAGCAGTCAAAATTGTGAACAATTGTCCGGAAGTAAAACTAATCCTGAGCAACTGGTTTTGATGTATATGACATTTGTGAAAAAGATGATCAGTAAGAAAAAAATTATAGAAGTACTGCTGGTATGTCTAAATAGGAGGTTTATTTTTCCTGCATTTTTGGGGTGTGGAATATGTTTCAAATTTCAAAATTTTTATTACATGTTTACGTACATAATCATTATTTTTCGTGCATTTTTATTTCATTTCATTGAAGTTACTGAAACCAGCTACTCAGTTCTCCTCCCTGAAAGTTTTGTTGCAGGAAAACCAACCAGAGCAATCACAAGGCTAAAATCATCCTTAAATGGAAATAATGTTAATATCGTAAGTTCGTGTTTAAGACATGGAGAAAATGTAGCCATACGGGGCTGTAGAAGGGTTCTAGTAGCAACAGGAAAGGGGTGAATTGGGGAGAGGTAGGAAAGGAAGAGTAAAAGGAAACAATTGGTTTAAGGGGACATCTTGTGTCTATCCCAAATCTTCATTTATGCTTTTGGGGTAAGGTCTGCAGATACTTATTTATATTTATATTTGCTTTCACCCTAGGACATCAGTATCCCAGATTTGTGGGGTCAGCAATAAGGCAACAAAAATTCAGAAGTCCTGCCCTTTGGGCAGTGAGTACTGTGAGCATAGCTAGCTTATGTTACAAGGAGGCCCCAAACTTCCCTCCAAAACTCTCAGCGGGAAGGAGAGAAGCATTGTCCACAGTGGAAGATTTCCAAATTTCTGGAGTTGGGGAAAAAAACTAGCTTTTTGAACCAAGGTCCAGCAGATTTTGATGCATTCCCTTAGGGGCAGGGCCCAATTTTCCTTCTTTTCAGAGTCTCTATATATAACAGAAGTTTGCTGGTGGAATTACATTGGACATGTGAAAGTCAGGGAAGCAGGACAAACATTGGGAGCGACTGTTTCCACTGTTTTATTTATTTTTGAAGTATCTTTTTAGTCTCCTAATATCGAGAAGAGCCCTTTTCACTCACCCCACTGCCTGTATCTTCATGGCACTTTGAAGCAGCTCAACCTATTCCTGTGGGATGCCTCACGATGTGGACCTGTCTGATTGCACCCTATTTCTTATATTCAAATTAGGAATCCCATGTCAATGACAAGGGGTGCTTCCCTTTGCATCACAGAGGAGCCCAGAGTGGATTCTGACCCACTGTGGGTGGTGCTAGGTTTGATCACGTCATTCAGGGGATGTCAGCCAGATGTCGCAAATGAAAAGCTACCCCTTTCCCTTAGCAACTAGAAGTATTTTGTGGGAAGGGTCACTGAGACAGTGTAACTCTTGTTTCCCTACAAACTTTCCATCTGATGGTCTTAGCATTGCTGATCTTTGCCCGAATCTATTTTATATGGGGGAGGAACTGCAAAATGGTGACTTCTTGATTCTATCAGTATTTCTATATCTATTACCCCATACCTTCTATGAATGGCTCATCATCCTTGTTTTTTAAATTATCATTATAGACAGTTGTGCTGCCGCCTGCCTTGCAAGTGCAAGGTCCTGAGTTCGATCCTTGGTACCAAAAAAAAAAAAATTATCATTCTAGATTCTTGGATTCACTTTTTTTCTAAATCCATTTTTCTGTTAGACACCATACTCTTTGTCTTGTGAAACACTAGTACTGTGAAATGCTCTGAGGGGGAAAAAAACCCAAAACAATTCTGTAGACAAATAATTAGGGGGATGTAATGTATCTACCACTGAAGTTATAAAACCTACATTAGGCTATGGAAGACTCCAACAACCTGCTCGACTTTATTTAAACAAGTGTTTCTTAAACTTATTTGACCAGAGAATCATTTTTCCCATTCAACACCGAATGTGTATTTGATGAAATACATTTGTGGGAACACTGGCCAAAAGCCAACTCTGTTGCTGAAATGTTTAAATATTTCATCAAGAATATGAAACAAAAATGATTAATAATGGTAAGTCTATTATTATTCAACACATTCTGTATGGTTAAAATAGTTATTCTACCATTATTCTACTCACAGGTTCAACTCAGCAGACCACTGGGGTCCAGAACAACCCCAAGTAAGAAAGGATTTCTTAAAGAGAATCCAAGAACAAGTAGCCATCAAAGAGAAGATTGATATGTTGACTATTAAAATTAAGGACTTCTGTTTATCAGAAGACACCAAGTAGAGTGTGCAAAGACAAGGGTCAGTCTGGAACCTTGTATCTGGTAAAATTTACAAACATGCATCTGGAAAATTTAAAGAACTCCTTGTGTGTACACAAAGACTGAGCAAATCTTCAGCTGTCAAGTTTACCTAAACAATGGGCAAAAGACATGAATAGATACTTCACAAGGAAGTATCCCCAACAACGACCAAGTTTATGAATGTTAGTGGCCTTAGGGAAATGCACATCAAATTGGGAAAGGCTGACAGAAGCAGGCACGTGTGAGGGGCTGAACTGTGGAGATTGTGAAGCACCACCGGCTCCCTTCCATCACGTGACCATCGGCCTGGCCAGTGACAGTGCTGTCTGATCCTTCAGAGGCTGGATCTCAACCCTGGTCACACTGACTGACAGATGGAGGGCACAGAGGACTAGCCGTCTTCGTCCAGCTCGAGGTAATTCTGAGGGGATATTCAAGCTCCCACTCACCCCCAGGCTGTCCTTGGTTCTGCATCTCTCAGCTTCTTCTTCCATCAGGTCTCCATTCCCACTACTCTCCGGGACAGGTGCCAACACCAGGGGCTCTATAATAGCATCTTACACCCTAAGCTCTGTAGGACAGTCTGCTCCCGTCAGGATCCATCCTTTGATGTGGGCCAGCCAGAGCTCTCACACATTGCGTTAAGGATAATAACCACTCAGAGAAGATTATTGTCTACCAAAGCTCAACAGGCAGAACTGGTGACCCAGTCAGTAATTCCTCTCCTAGATGCCTACCAAGAAGTGAGACTTGTGTCTGTCCCCCAAAAGTCACACCCAAGAATATTCACAGCTTTCTTAGAGAAATAATAGGTCCACACTGAAAATGACCCAAATGTCTACGAACTGTAGATTGCTCCCTCCTCTATTTTATTCCATTCTTTCTCTCCCCAACCTCCTCTTGAGAGTAGAGGCTCACAACAGCTCCGGGCCACCTCACCTGTACAGAGTTCGCACAGCAGGATTTGGAGGCCAAATACCTATAGTGTTTTCCACATTTTGTTCCAGAGCATGCTACTATGTATTATCTGAAGAAAGTGTCCAGGGGTCAGGTTAGTTTTGGAACATCACTAGAATTTCTGTGGGTATCTTCCAAGATGTGAGATGTAGCATTAAATGTTTCCCAAACTTATTCTAGAATCAATTTCTGCAAAACATCTCATGGCATAAGACCTCTGTCATATCCATTTAGGATAATACTCAACCAAAGAAATAAACAATGTCCATTTGCTGGGACATCTTTTGGCAGATCTTTGTCTAGAAGCTGGATTCAGATTCTAAGTTGTGTCTCTCTTAGTTTCTTAATACACAGTCAGGACTAACAGAGGTCTTAATGCATTAAGCCCCACTTTATTTCATGTTTTACCCAGTCTTACTCAAACTTTGTGACACTTCACGGAAATCGTATTGTTCTTCCACCAAGTGTTTAATTTCTTGGTGTTATTTCTCCACTAAATAATTAAATTGCTCTAATTACCTGTAAATCACTCCTCATTTTGTACGAGTCTCAGAAAGTTTGATCCTGTTTTGAAGTGAATCTCACTAAAACCTAGTTACGTCTAACATGTAACTGTAGCACAGACTCAGCATTTTCCAGTGTAATGTCTGATGTACAGATCCCTTAACCCCTCTCAGCTTTGCTGCTGTCCCCAGATTGGCTTGGTTTCTCCTCCGCACTGCTCACTGAGCCTATTAGCCTGAATGTTTCCTTAGGAAGTAAACCCTACCTGTAGCAGTGGGACCAGGAATGCTACCTTACTGCATAGGTATCTCAAGCTCCCAGGACAGACCAGCTCAGGCTGTCGAGGGCCTTGGAAAGAAGCCAGGCATGGTGGCACTTGCCTGTCATACCAGCACAATAGGAGGCTGAGGCAGAAGGGTTCCAAATTTGAGTCCAGCCTGGGCAATTTAATAAGACCCTGTCTTGAAATATAAAAAATTAAAAAGGGCTGGGGATGTAGTTCAGTGTGAAGGTCCTTGGTTAATTCCCCAATACCACAAACAAAAACCAAAAATCAAAACCAGGGCCACAGCAGTGTTCCCATAGGTAGTGTCTGCCTGGGACTTTCACTCAGCCTTGGTTACTGGTGTCTGGCGCATATGAATAGGAAAGGAACAAACTGTACGTATATCTTGCCAGTATGATAATCTGTTTCTGCCTTGAGAGAAAAAGGAAAGGCAGGGAGACATGACTAGGATATTTTTGAGGTCAGGGATTATGTGATATCTCTGTATTGCCGCCCAGGGTCGGACACAGGAGTGAATAAGCAGAGTACACTTCAGTCAAAGAACTAACCATTGAGAACAGGTGAATTAGAAGTGGAGGTCTGCACCTCAACTCTGCCACTTCAGTTCTGATTTTCATTAGTTTGGATTTTAGGACTCAGAGCCAGTTTCTCATAAGTAACACGTTTTGTTTTTTATCCTTCTACCTACATGTGTCTGTGCCTGTGTATTTACGTACACACAGAAAGATGCTGAGGATGATTTGCATTAAATGGTAACATGGTGTCTGGGGGATGTGGAAGTTGGGGTGATTTTTTCCTCTCCTTTGTGGTTTCCACAAACAGCTGATTTTTTTTAAGGTAAAAAAGTACACCATACCTAAAATATGCGCAATATAAGTTATAAATGTATAATATAATGATGTCGGTATCTATGGGTCTTTGAAATGCATTGATCATTAAAAATTCCCCAACCAAACCAACCTTACTCCTTCAATTTCCTTTCCCAATTCATGCTTGTAAGACAGGTCTCTTCATTTAGTTCTGTCTCTCACGCAGCCTGTCCTCCACCTTTTGTCCTGCCAATACATTTTGGAGGAATTCATAGAAGGCAACATGAAGATTACTTGTTGTAATATAGAAAGAAATCATACCTCACCATGCCTAAAAGAGCAGCAAATCTCTTAATATTTCATGTGTTTGTTGGATGCAAGAAAACCATTTAGATGATACTGGCAAATGTAAAACCAGCTTAAATTATCTATGTAACAAATGCAAAGCCACTATATTATTATTTACATGGGAACACAGCTATCTTAAACTAAGAAGCAAAAGGTCAACAGCTTTTTCTAGGGAGTCTATGGCAATCTTTCTTCTTCATGGGGCTCAAAGGCTGTAGATTGGGCGACATAGTATTCTTTTGATATTTCATTCATGGACCTCTAACAAAAAATAAATGTGTAACTTGAGAGAATTTCAAAATATTGTTTTTCAGCCTAAAATTCTAAGTTCAAATCAGAATAGGTTTAAAATTTTATTCTTTGATTGGTCTGGATATTGTATACTATACAGTACACTTCAAACAAGATTAAGAAGCAAATCAGCAGGTTAATTACTAAAATAGAGGCATATTTTCCTTTAAGAATTTGAGATTCAGCCTACAGTGCCTCTGTTATATTCATTCAAATTATTTTATATTCTAAAACAATGAAGCTTCTGAACTGGTGGAATGTTGCCAGCGGGTTTCAACAGAGTTTGAAGGCAACATAACCAAAAGGCACAGTTGAAACTGGCTTCAGGAATGAAAGGGCGCCTTATCAGAGCAGCTGAGCTGTATACAATTAACAGCATCTGTCAACATTCACAGGGCCCATATAGAACAAGCAGGCCCTACAGCCCCACATAGCAGCAACTTTCAGCATCTGGCCCCTTCAGATCCACATGAGCTGAAGACAGAAAGACAGCCTCCAGCCATCACTGGAAGGACACTGAAATATTTTAGTGATGCTGGCAAAATGATAGAGCAACTGCTACTTAATGCTAATTATCAAGAACAATTCTGTTAATCTTAGCATTGGGCTTCAAATTAATTAGCTATCATAAAAATATAAAATATCATTTATAAAGGTAAGTTTGTATTTATAATGGCTGATTTAAAATTTTTTCTCATTTTATTTCTTTTTCTGAAACGGGGTCTTACTATGTACTCCAGACTGCTCTTGAACTTACTATGGAGCCCAAGGTGGACCTGAATTCCAGATCCTTCTGCCTCGGCCTCCTGAGTGATTACAGGGTTTCATCACCATGCTCAGCTTACTTTCACTTTTTAAAAGGCGTGGAAATGATCTACTAATATCTTTTATTTGATGAATTATTAATTTAAGTTGGCTTAAATATTTCTGTTTGAAGAGTACTAAGTTCATCATGTGATGATTTTATATTGATAAATTTTACTCACAGGAGTACATAAAACAAACAAAATCCAGAGTTTCATTAAATAAATTTATTTGTTAAAATAATTTAACTCCAAATACAACTGTTGAATTTGCATTGAGTTATAACTACAATTCATTTTTTAATTGAAATGTCAAGGTTTAACAACTGACATTGTTATAAAACAATAAATGGTTGTTCAATTTTAAATGGTCAGTTGTATTAAAGCTCAACAACTAACTGTGAACTATAATCTCTGGGAAACCCCAAATCAATAGTGATAAGTCTGTTTTCAAAACCTACTGCAGTCATTCTTGAAACCCTGATCAAGATTTAATAGATGCACGATGACAGTTAAAAAAAAAAAAAGAAGAAGAAAAAGAAACAAAAAGACCCCCATAGTCTTTAACATTTGATTAGCTAAAGAGACAATTAAAGCTTAACCAGTGCTAACACAGGACTACTGACAGGAACAAAAAAACTAAAAAACAAAACCCAACAGAGAGAAACAAAACGCTCAGTTCACACAGACACTGACAACATTCATATGGGGAAAATCCACCCTTGAAAGCAAATGCCAGACATCCTTAGGCAACATTTCTTTATATAGAAAAGCAAGTATCAGTAGTTTTACCACAGAAAAATGATGGCAACTGTAGCAGAGTCAAAGGTTCAGTCCTAATTCTACAAACCAAAGGACAAAAATCATCAAAGCACCTTTCAACAGTTTAAGGAAAGATTTTATATAATACTTCTGATCAGATGCTGGCTTGTTTTGTGTAAGTTGAATAAAATGAAAGGCATCAGTTACCATCACTATCACAGCTTAAAGGAACCCAAAAGTCGCAACAGTAAGAGAAAAAAAATTTTAAGAAAAAATGCTGCCTTTATATAAAAGTAAAAAACAAAAGAAAAGAAAAACCTGACCACAACAGCTAAAGAAATAGTGGGTCTTTGGATCAAACCATAATATTTTTAAGGCATGTTAGAAAAACTTTCACTTATCTAGATGCTAGTCTGATCAGGGCATAATGTAAGCAGTGACCCAGGTCACCAACTTTCCTCTGTAGCCACTATGATTTCATGTGCCAACAAGTGTAACCGTCCTGCTCTTGAGCTTTTTATTCCCATCTCGGCAAGCATATTCATTCTCGCTGATTTGGATTCTCGGCGATTTGGATTTGTGCCAACGACGGCAGAGGCAGGAGGCCTCCGTTTCTGGGAAGTTTTGATGTCTTGTCACTACACACATAGGGCTGCGTGCAAACACTCATCAGGCGGCCAATCAGTTCTTAGCAACATCTTCACAGTAAAAGCCCACCTTACTGTCTGACAAACATTTCTAGTCAAAACTCCAAATTTGATAATCTTTTCCACCTCATTTTGCCAGACCTTTCACATTATTTCACCTATTTTTCATGTCTGCATAGCAATCCATGATCTAAAACTGTGGAGTCTGTAGGGCTGTTTCTAATACACAACATTAGTTGTCACAAATTGGTATTAAGGAATTCTAAAACACAGAATCATTATTAGAAGTTAAAAGCTTCAAAACTCAACCAATTTACTAACAAATATTTCTGTTTCAGTAGATAAATCATACTTCTTGAATCTTTGATTATTCTGTTTGGGTCAAATCAACTTTTACATGGTGAAATTTGCCTGAAGAAAATTGGTTAAAACTTTTTTGTCCTATAAACAAGGTGCTTTGTAATCGAAGATTATAAAGATATTTATACTGAAGAATGTAAATATTCACAATTCAAAGATTCTCTAACAAACATTGTCTAGTTTTATTCACATTTTTGCTTCAGTTTTCTCATCTATGAAAAATACTATCAACCCTTTTTTCTACCTTTAAAGCCTGATGCCAGTTACTAAACACTTGGGGGTTACCGATGACTTCCAGGATGTAGAAAAGATCCTTAAATAATTTCAAAGAAAAAAATGTTTTTGATACACTATATTCTGCAGTATAGATTCTCAGTATAGGCAATTATCTCTGACTTGTGCCAAATTCTTAGGAACGATAAACACACATGCACACACAGACACACACTCTTCTTTCAGTTATACATGTAAGACCAGAGGTTACTTGCACAAGACTGTGGAACCAAGAAAATTTGGGCGCTAAGTATATCATAGGCTCAGTGATATTGCAGTTCTGAAGGCCAAATTTCTCTCCAGAGAGTGGGCTCAAGATCAACGCTTCAGGATTTCTAACTCTGAAGTGAGGTGAAAACCTTTCCACATTTGATTGTAAAACTTTTGAATAGGTTTTTCCTGTGCCATTACTCATGCAAATGATAAATACTTCACGGCTATCAAAACCAAAAATGTCAGAGCTTGAGCACCTTTTCAAAACAAAATATTCACTCCAGCTTTATTTGCCACTTCAGTAATCAGGGCAGAATTGTTATAAGAAAACCTTTATATAATTCTCCAGGAAAATTAAAGATAAAAGGCTTTTTGTCCCTCACCTTCCACACTATAATTTATGTTCTACTTTTAAGCCCAAATTATTTCACATGGTTATTCAATTGTTTAAATGCCTGCAGTAAAGCTCTGCTACAGCAAACTGGATTTCCAAAGCAGGTTAGCCAAGGGTCACATCACACCATAGCCCTTAAATGTGAGAAGGAATTTGCTGCTTTAATGAATGTAAAAATGCCAGATATTTGTACTGTCCTGTGAGGTTTCTGCAAACGGGAACATGTGTCTGCAACATGGCTTCATTTTCCTTACATGATGGTACTAGTTAAGCTACTAGAATGCTTCTTATTAGTAAGGCTAGGCAATCTCTCCATCTCAGTTGCTTCCTTCTTGTTCAGGAAATAAAGACCATCCCTGCTTGGTTAACAGAGGGTGGGTTTGGGATTTTAATTCTGGTCAAACCCTTGTGAGAGCCTCCATTTTCTGTGGCAAAGCAGGTGACTTAACAAATTCCAAAGCCAGACTGTATTTTCACACAACTTTGTTCTGACTTTTGCTCTATCAGGATTGATGTGTGAGTTAGTACTAGGTCACAAATTAGGATAACATCTACAATTAAGCATCAATTTTGAAAAACAGACACGTGTCAGCTGTGCAGACTCTCCCTGCAATGCTGTTGGCAGGCCAGCTGTTATGTTACTTGACGGAATACACTGCTTAGGAGCTCTCTCCCAATTCCTGAAATTCAGTACTCTTGTAGGAAAATATTCTCCTTTAGTTATGTTTTTTGTAAAGAAGACAAAATATTTAACTGTGAGTGGTCAGAGGAATTCTGGTTTCTCCCTCCTGATTCAGTTGAATTTATACAATAGTTGCTTCTGTCAACTCAGCGACAATGCCATCATCGCTTTCAAATGAGATCACCCTGTAGATCGATGGGCTATGCCTTCAAGTTGCAGATGCATAAAGGAGGCTGAGGACAATGGTGAAAACTGTAGTTACTGAACCCACATGTACTCAAAGACATCAGCTGACAATCACTGCTCATTTCTGAATAAGGGCTGCAGTGCACTGTAGTTGCACAATACACATCCTGCCAACTCTGCAATGTGGTAGGCGAAGTCTCTCGCCTGTGATACCGGGCAAGTCCTGTACAGGACGGCCAGATTTGGATGCTATTGTATGTTACAGGCAGAACAGCACGGATCATCTTTGTCAGGCTGAGCAGCATAGTTCATCTGCCTCACAATTTCTGCAAAGAGTTCGTCCACCATTGTTTTACTCTTAGCAGAAGTCTCCATAAAGGGACAGCCCCACTCTTCGGCAAGGGCTCGGCCTTCATTGGAGGATACTTCTCTCTCACTCTCCAGGTCCACTTTGTTCCCAACCAAGATGACTGGCACTTTCTCATACCTATGAAAGACAAAACAAAACACATATATTGTAGCACTTAGTTCAAAGTTAAATAGGTAAAACGTATTTTCTCTTTTTCACTATATTCCACTACGTATGTCTCTTTAGTTCCATGAAAAATTATTTGCACCACTTGAATTGATACCTACCTAAGGTTGTTTCAAAACTACTCTCAGAATGGATCACAAATGTCATTTTTAAAAATATTTTTAATTATATACTCCAACATATAATTACATTAACATGCAATTAACATGGTCTTACCGGCTTGAACCACTGGTGGGATATTCATGACTATCCCATTGGGTGGCTTGTACCACTAAATGGGACTGTCCCATGCTGCCCCATGAGACAGTCATACAGGTACCACCAGGGGTTCAGAGCCACTGGCAGCCAGACATGCAAATTACAGCCATTAACATGAACATATTAAAATAAATTTACCTTTCCAGATATACTAGGAAATCTCAGACTAACTCCTCTTAGATTAAATTTTCTTGTTCTAAGAGAAGCTTTCAAAAAATTTCACAGCTGATCATGTATAACTTGCTCTACTGAGTAAATGTAATTGTCAACATTTTACAAACATCCAAACCAGGGTTGTTAAAATAGTTCCTAAATAAGAAAAAATACCTCCTAGAAATCAGGATGGAAACCATCAAGTACAACTACATCCTAATTCCTTTATAAAACTGTTAGATTAGCCAGTTGAAAGAAATAATTACGGTACTTTTCATTCTGAAATTGATTAAACATTTCCATCATTGGGTTTATTTAATGTTACCTGTCTTTTCTTTCTTAAATGGACTAGGGGTTTTGTTAACCATGTTTGGAAAATGCTAAATTGATAAAGCTATGAGTGTGATAAGAAAAGAACAAAGAAAAAGACATAAATCATTTTGCTACTGAAGGGTGATTCTCTCTTCATAGAATGGTTGTTCCCTGTAACACAGGAAATAACAAATTTCATGGTGTGAAAATACCTGGTGCTTGCTTGCATATTTACTTACTATGCTTGACCATAGAAATATAGTTATTTACTTTTACTTAAAAATCATTTCAAAAGTTTTTGTCCTCTTTGTAATTTTAGTACAAATCATGTGTGTGTTCCTATAAGTAGACTGTATCTCTGATTTACAGAGGAAGTGAACAGCAAAACTGCACACAAATGATAACAAGTCCAACAGGACACAGCTAGTCAGAAGAGGAAACACCATATAGTCAAGACTTGACTGAGGCAGGATTCCCAGACTTTTTATTACGCAGGAAGCTGAGCAGTAAGTAGTAATCATTTGCTACAATACCTGCACAATTCCATCATCCTGCCAAGATGATTCTCTCTACCCACCCTAACCTGTAAAGCCAATCATATTGCCAAGAGTTTCACTTTTGGTGGTAGTAGGGCACTAGACCCAATTAAGAATGGCCTCAACGAGAGGGCATACTCTAGGCAGTGTGCCATTTAGCAATTTGAAATGCAATTTAAAATGAGTGGGAATAACAACATCAAGGGTAAATCTACAGTTTGGATATTATCATTTTGCAGGAAATGGATTTAGACAACTGTATTTGTATCAAAGGATGTTGTATGAATTTCCAACTGTAACTTATGATCCCTAGGACACAAGGACTTTTCACTTTTTTTGCACTCTTACATATAAACAGTTAGGTGTGCCCAGGGCTGTCCTGTGGGAGAACAAACCCAGTGAAAATGAAGCTGTACCAGAGGACACCACTATCGGCTCTCTTGATTTGTGTACGGAGAAGCCTGGCAGAGAGCAGCCACTGCCAGCCATGTCAGGATGAGGTGAGTTTCTACTGCCTCTCTTGTAAAGATGCAACTGAATTGCCTCTCCCTTATGAAAAGAGATACATCAGTATGCTTTAAAATGCTTTGCTTGTCACTAAAGTAACTTATAAACAAGTCAAATTTATCACTTGAAGTTAGGTTAAAAATTAATTTTGATCCTTGTTAGTAATACTTAATAAAAAGGAAAGTTATATCACTTTTATTAGCTATGAGATATTTTAAGAAATATATTTGAGTTTAAATATAATATTTTATCATGGTTTATACTTGAATATGTGGATTTTTCTGAACTTGCAAACATATGAAATTGTTAATGGTTCTATGATATACTGTTTAAATCAAGAGTCTGAATAAATTTTACCCAACAGTCTGATTCTCCAAAGGGCAACCAGAACATTGTAAACACAGGCCTATGTGTAATAGCATTTAATAACTGGTAATAACATTTAATAATGTAGATGAAAATTCAGTATCAGAGAACCTGTCCATCTTTGAGTTGTCAGAAATCTTTTCTAAAATCAAGACGCTAAAGAAATACAGATTAATATCACAGAAGATTTAAAAAACTAGATAAGATCTTTTAGAAAAAAATGTACATTTCAAACTACTAGATGGTAATAAATTTTGTCTTTCTGTTAACATTAAAGTTTGGGACAGTAGAAAATATTTCAAAGTAGGATTCAGAGGCTTTGCTTCCAATCTTGTTGATGAAAGACTGCAAATCATTTCCTCTGCATCTCTGTATTTCATTTCTTTGTCAGTACAAAAGAAATGAGAATGTCTGTTCCAATTTAACACACAAAGTTGCACCAAAGGTCAAGTCAGATAATTATGAAAAAACAAGTACTAGATAAATGCAAAGTGGTATTTCTTTCCCTTCCTCCAGCCCACTGATGTGAAAGCACAGCTTGAGAAACAAAGTGTTAGGAACCAGACATTAGTCAGGGAAGGGAAGGTGCCCCTGAGGAAGCACAAACCAAGTCAGAAAACTGAGCTACAGGGGTGGAAACAAGCAAAGCAGGCAAGTCAAAAGCAGCACCAAAGCAACTTGACACTGGCAATCCCTTCTCTGGCCCATGCCGAGCATCATGGTAGTGAGGAAGAAGAAAAGCAGGAAAGCTTTCTCGTAACACTGAGGAATTAAGAAAGGAAACACTGGTACTTGCTGGAGAGAGCATCTCCAACGGTTCTGGGTTGGGATGACAGGACAGGGTCCTGTAAGTAGAGTATGACTGAGAGGAACTTGGCTCCTCCTTAAGAAAGACAGGTGAGGAAGATAAGGGCAAGATGCAAAACCGTCTCAGAACTGTCTCTAGCTAGTTCAGTGACTTAAGATGAGCTCCATCTCTAACATGCCTCACATGAACAGTGCCACTGTTTCTTGGTGTCTAAAATGAAGTAGACTAGTTTCCAAAATGCCCTTAAACTCTGAAGTTAGAAATCACAATAGACATGGTGAGTCACATCCATCTTTTACCGGGTTGGGATCGGCCCTCTGAGAACAACATCCATCAAACTGATCTTCAAAAGCAATATGGAAGCGCATGGCAGCAGCGAAGCCAAAAGGGATGAGGAAACCTCATGAGATCGTGTGGAACCAAGAACCAAGCAGCAGACTGTCAATTCTACCAGCAGAGTGGCTTTTGCTACATGCTGTATTCACTAACAGGACTCAAAGATGCACTCAGGACCTAAGCAGCTCTATTTTATAGCAGTCTTGTTCAAACACTAATATTTGGGATGTTTCTAACTATGTGAATACTGAAGGCTACTCTGAGAACTTCAATTGAAGCATATACTTAAACATCCATATTTGCTTGGATCCTACTGTTCGCTAGATACTACTTCCTCACTGACCAATCATAAAGGACGAAACAAAGATCTTTGCACTCACAATGATTACAGTTTAGTAGAGCACACAGATACCAATGATAAACATATAAGTAAATTATAGGTTTAGTCTGGGGATGTAGCTCAGTGGTAGAGTGCCTGTCAAGCATGCACAAGGCCCTGGGTTCCATGCCCAGCACTGCCCGCCCCCCCAAAAAAGGTTTACCAGAAGGCAAAAGAAAAAATGTAGGTCAGAGAGACCAGTATGGGGGCACAGGTACCATATTGAGTAAGATGATCACAGGCCTCACTGGGAAAGTTTGTCGAGGTACCAGGAAAAGCACAGCAAATGGGAGACAGGCTGGACAGTGTGGAATGAGAGCCAGTGGGAGTGTGACTGGTGGTTCAAGGACACTCACAAGACCTGTGGAATCCATCTGTGGAATCCATCTGTGGAACTCAGCACATCTCCTGTAGCATTCCGTGTTGCTAAGAAATTTGTTCATTTGAAGCTAAATACAACTGAGGCAGTGGGGTGTCAAAAGTGGCCTCTGGAAACAAAGTGAATTGATGGCAGGGCCCACTCTACTATTTGGGAAGACGAGGTGGCTCGTTAGCAGGTGATGGGAGCTACTTTCATTTCATGTTCTATTCTCATGGTTTTATGTGTTGTCTTTGTTTCTCCTCTTCTCCACACATTTCATTTGGGAAGGAAGATGAAAATCCAAAGTTCCCAAAGGACTCAATTTAAGTATGACTGTTAACCTCATCATGTGTCATCTTACACATCAGCAAGCATCTCACCAACCACAGTGTATCATTTAACTGCATGGCCACAGCCAGAGTAGCTGATGCAGCTCACAGCATTATGTTTATAGTCTGCGGACAAACACTTGTTTTATTGACATGAATTTCCATACTGTTTATTGTATTCACGAGCATGATTACATATGTATGAATAAAGAAGTCTAGCTCTTTTAAGCAGCTGTGCATCATGGGTTGTGAATGAAACATCACTTAGCTGTAGAATGTTGATGGGCTTCTCAGTGAGCAGCTTTGTAAATATCAGTAGCTCAAAAACATTTGATGTATTCATCGATGACTTTGTTTTCTCCTTTCTCATAACTGTACTGATGTGCGTGTATGGAAGTGTGTGTATTTTATTCTGGTGGTGTGTAAACATGGCTGGTCATCAAAATAACTTGAGGATTAAAGAAAATACTGATTCTCTGGCCCTACTCCAACACTACTGAATCTGAATCTGAAGTCTGATTCTGAGCTTCAGAGAGTTTAGGAATCACTGGCCTCCTCTACAACCTTGTGACCTTAAAGAATATTTTCTGCGTATTATTTATAGTTTTAAATTGTGGCAGTTCAGAATCAATTCCTCCTCGTTTGTTCACCAATGATGAATTATAGTCAGATATCACTTCTGTTATTCCCTTTAACATCTACTTTTGAGGTGTTGTATTATAGCTTATTAAAAGGAGGCCATACTTCATGGGAATTTTATCATGCTGTTATATTCTTGGTCATAAGCAGGTTGAAATACAATTCTTTTTGAATTCAGAAACAAGAATCAGAAGATTTTTCTAAGTCCCCTGGCTCAACTTTCCACCCAGTGTTAAAATCTCATCTACTAAGAAAATCTCAAGGCAAAATGTCAGAACACCTGATGGTTCAATCACTTCCATAGCAACCTTGCCAAATGGCTTTTCAGATTATATCTGAACATCTTTCATGATGTGAACTCATAGCTAAAGGCAACCTGCTCTGTCCTTTCCATCAGTTCTGTTAAATGCTAGTATTAAAACTCAGTTAAAGAGGGCAGCCTTGTATGAGGGGCTGTGATCTGTAACACCCTCGCCCCTTCTCACAGGTACTAGTTCTTTTGCCTGTTAGCATCTTTTCTTTTCACCCAAATGAAAACAGGTTTCTTACTCCCTCTCCTGCTCAGATAAAACAAGGCATCATGATAAAAAAAAAAAAAAATCCTAGCAATAGTTAAAAAAGAGAAGAGAAAAATGGAAAACACCTTTAATTTCACCTCTATGAGAATAATCCTTGTAATTGTTTTGGTGTATATCCTTCCAGACTATCTTCCTATACATATCTACATGAACAAATAAAAAATTTTATTAAAGGAGATTATTATACCAATTATATTTAGTAGTCTCAATTTTTACTTAGTATTATGAAACATTCCATTCCAATAAATAACATTTTATTCTAATGGTGAAATAGTATTTTATTTTATGGAATCCACACAATAACTGAATACTATAATTTAATTACTTTTTTCCTATTAGTGAGAAACAGCAATCTGATGAAGTGTGATCTGTGTCTCAAATGATACATAAAATTGTGTGTGTCTGTGTATATGCATACAGTTTCAGTGGATATTCAGTTTCAGTGGACACCCAGAGATTTACACTACAAGTTTTAAGAATGCTTGTTGCCTACCTTCAAATTAATATTTTTAATTTTCCAAAAAATGTCCTAGGGACTGGAAATACAGCTCAGTGGTAAACTCCTTGCCTAGCATGCCCAGGGTTCAATGCCTAGAACCACAAAACAACAACAACTCCATCTCCAATCAAATGTCACTGGAGCTCTGAAGAAGAGGACTGTTTTCGGCTAGAACTTGAGGAGTCCTTCCACACTTTGCTAACATGAAACATCAGTACTTCTTGTAGGGATGGAAAACATGAGCTAAGTAAACTAAATAAGGCTATTCTCTTCTTTTGAACTGACAAGTTCTGGAGTGATTAAATATTTCATTTTAACATGGCTGTTTTCATAATTTAGCTTGAATATAGAAACCACAGTCCTTTGCTTTGAGTTTCTCTTGGTTTCAGAATGCATACTCAAGATGAACTGAGAGAAATTTATAAATGTAAAAACTGTGTAAATAGAGGAGTGGTA
The DNA here is from genome assembly GCF_000247695.1 of Heterocephalus glaber. The sequence continues at coordinate 4,004,979 of NW_004624879.1, read as the reverse complement.
CCAAGATAATCAAAATTATCAGGCATACTATGCCAGTGTAAATAAAAATAATCTGGTTTCATAGAAATCATGAGTTAATATTTTATCAGATTAGATTCTTAATAGTTTGATTCTGATGGACCAACTGATGATGGAAATCCAACTCACATGCATTTTAAATGCTGTATAAAAAGCCTCTTGAGGATTGCTGGTGTGATCAAGATGGTATGAGCCAACAGAAGTCTTTTATTCCCTGATGGTTAAGAATAAAAAGTCAGAACAAAATACAGAAAGCTAGTATCAAAGAAATATGTTTTTCTGACTAACCGAACTGGGAAAACAGATCTAAACAAATGGGGGACTTTGCCAGTTTTCCTTTTTCTTTTTTTCTACTCATTTTGTCTGGGAGAAGATCCCAAGTGAGGACTGTGTAGTTGTGCAGAAAGCTAAAATTCTGTACTTCTGACCAGAGGACTGAGGAAATGGGCCTGTGGTCTGAGGAGTGTGAGTGGGATCTAAGAGAGGACAGGACTGGAGAAAAGGGTTTCTTAATTCTATGTATGAATGAGAATAACCTAATATGATCTTCATATGAGTGGGAAAGACCCAAAGGAGTATAATAAAGGATTTGAGATCTGAACCACAAGTTAAACCCTTGCTTGGGTTTCAGACTAGCCCTGAGTAGTGTGTGTACAAAACAACATAGTGAAGGTTTTAAAAACTGAACTGATACGGGAACCAGCTCCTGAAGGAGAGCTGGAGTTTGCATTTTGAGCTCAAGTGGGCTGGTTATCGACTGAAAGAAAAAGCAAGAAAGAACCAAAAATCAAACAAATAAAATTCTCCAGGAAGTTGTAAAAGGACTGAGTCTGAGCAATATACATCTAATGCAATCTAAAATTACAAGATAAAGAACCAAGAAAACATGACTAATTCTCAAGGGTAAAGGTAATCAATAGATGTGATATGACACAGATGCTGAAATTATCAGATCTTAAAGAAGCCATTATAGTTTGAGCACCCCTACTCTGAAACTTCTGAACAACACTGGAGTATTTTGGATTTCAGATTTTCAGATTAGGAATGCTTAACCAGTAAAGTGTATTCAAATATCCTCAAATCCAAAGAACTCTGAAATCCCAAATACTTCTGGTTCTGGCATTTTAGATTAGAAGTACTCAACTGGAATACTTCTGTTCCATGAGATAAAGGTAAACACTCTTGAAATGAACAGAAAAGTAAGATGTTCTCAGAAAAAAGGAGCTAAATGGAAATTTTAAAAGTGAAAATTATAATCTTTGAAATAAAGCATTCATTGGATGCAAAGAACAGTGATGATAGAAGAGCCAGTGAACATAAAGATAGATGAGTATAAATTATCCAATCTGAAAATACAAAGATTGAAAAAATACATTCCTGAGTAGAACTTCAGGAATACAAAAACAATATAAGAAAGTTCAACATGCATGCCACTGGACTTGAGAAGAGAAAATGGACTGGTTCAGAAAAGATGAAAGAAATAATGGTTGACTTCTCATACATGGTGAAAATGACAATTTTACAAATTTTAGAAGTTTAGCAAAAGCAAACCATGTCAAAGCATAGCATAATCAACTTAAAACCAAAGATGAAGACAAAAGGTTGGAAGCAGTCAAAGACAATGAATGTATTGCACATACAGGAAAATAAACAAAATGACCAACGATTTCTCATCAGAAACCACAGATGTCAGAAGACGTGGAAGAAGAGCTTTAAAATACTAAAAGAATAAATACTAAAATACTAAATACCAAAATACTAAAGGAATAAATTAAAACCCCATCAACATAGAATTATCCTTCAGAACTGAAGGTAAAGTAAGAACATTCTCAGATAAAAGAAAGCTAGGAGAATTTGTCACTAGCAAACTTGTTGCAAAAGAAATGTTCAAGAAAGTTTTTTCACCTAAAGTGGTATCAGAGGGAAACTAGAATTTCAGGAATAAGGAAAGAACAACACAAATGGTAAGTATCTGGGTAAGTATGATATTATTTTTCGCCTCTTCATTTCTTTAAAATACTTATAAATGTTCAAAGCAAAAATTGTAACAGTCCATTTTGGGAGTTTTGATGCAGACAGATACAACACACATGAAACTCTGGGGGTGGGGATTTAGCTCAGTGGTTCCGCCGCCAGCCCCGCAAACTCAAGGTCCCAAGTTAGATCCCTGGTACCAAAAAAGAAAAAAAAAGAGAACTCTGGCAAAGAGATCCACATGTTTGTAAGCTCTTTACACTTTAGGTGCTAAAATATAAATTCTAGGGAGACTGTGATAAGACTACTAATACCTAAAACCACCACTGAAAATAATACAAAGCCGATAAATTAAAATGAAATACTAACATTCAAATCATAAAAAAGGGGTGGGCAGCAAAAAGTGAAGAATAGAAAAAAAGCAAAAGGGGTAAAACAGAAAACAATAAAAGGTAGACCTAACTGAAGCCTTTTAACATTACATACAGGGAACTAAACATATGGGTTAAAAAGAGATTTTCCTATCAGGTTAAAAGGAAAACCCAAATACATAAGCATCTACAAAAAATTCACTTTAAATATATAAATCAATATGTTAGATTACAAAAATGTAAACACAAACCAAAAGAAAGCTACAGTGGCCTATCCACAGTAATATCTGACAAGGTAAGACTTCTTATGAGGAATATTAGCAGAGGATAAAAGGGACATTATATGATAAAGAGCCAACTCAACAAGAAGACACAACAGTCCCAAAAGCACATGTACTTAACAATTAATCTACTAAACACAGTATACACAAATGGACAGAAATGAAAAAATAGCTAGATAAATCTAAACCTCTAATTATATTTGAAGATGTCAAACATATTTCTCAGTAAGCCACAGAACCAGTAGACAGAAAATCAAGGTTATAGGACACCTAAACAACACTCTCTGTCAACTTTACCTAACTAACATTTATAGAACCTTCACCCCACAACACCACATTCTTCTCAAGTACACCTGGAACGCTCACTAAGAAGGACCATGTTTCGGGCTATAATAAAAACACTGTAACAAATATAAAAGAACTGAAAGGATATAAAATATTCTAAAGCCATAATAGAATTGAACTAGAAATGAATAATAGAAATATATCTGGAAAATTTCCAAACACATGGAAACTGAACCATATAGCAGTATTTCTAAATAATCCACAGCTCAAAGACACTGCAAGGAAAATTATAAAACATTTAATTGAATTAAAACACAACATATCAAAATTTGTAGGATGCAGCTAAAACAACTCATGGAGGGAAATTTATAGCATTAAACATTTATATTTGAAAAGATCTCAAATTAATGATCTGTGCTTCTACCTTAAGAAACTAGAAAAAGATCAAAAGAAATCCAAACTAAGCAGAAGGAAGAAGTCATAAAGAGCAAAAAGCAAAGAAATCAAAAGCAGAAAATATAAAAATCAATGAAATTAAAATACTAGTTCTGAGAAGACCAATAAAATTGATAAACTCGTCAAACTAACCAAGAAAAAAAATACCACAAATTACCAATATTAAAATGAAAGAGTGAAATCACTAAAGACTGTAAAGACATTAAAATGAATGTGTCCCTGAAATAAAAACTTAGAAGAAATGAATCAATCCCTTAAGCAATTATTTCTACCATCCATACTTCCCTCATCTAGGGCTGATAACACCATTCACTGTTGACCCTGTCACATCTAAACCCCTCTGTTCAGCTTCTCCAGCCAGACTTGCTCCTCACAGCTAATCCAACTTTACCTCCCACAGCTTTCTATAAAGGGTCTTCTGTATCAGATTCTGTGCCTTATTCACGGTAATTTTCTAGCTACTGTAGTCCCCCTACCAATCAAATTCCAACTTCCACTCAGGATGTAGGTTGTATTGTATCTCTTTAAAATCTTCCTGTACTCTTATATAATTGGTTCATTCTTCTGAACTCTTATTTACATTTTGTATTACTAAGAATCTGGTCTTCATAGGTTTTCATTAACTAACTTCTCTGAGTATCTACAAGCCAGTCTGTGAGGCACTGGGGATACAAGACAAACAAGGTCCTTAGAGTTTACATTCAAGTGAGAGGAAACACAGTAAACACACAATACAATAAAAACACTGTGGTAGTCGTTACCTAGAAAACAATTTTAACCACGATAAACATATAGTAATGTGGGTAGGCCAATATTACATAGGTTGAGCAAAAAAGGCTTCCAAAAGAGACCTAAGCAGAGGCTTGAAGTTTGAGAGTTCAGTTAGCCATGGAGAAAAAACTAGGGATGGAACACTTTACAAAGGAGAAAAACCTGATGCACTGACAGTCAATAGGAAAGTGGTAGGGACAGTCAAGAAACAAAGGAAACAAGCACAGTTACGGCATGAAGAGGAAGAAGGAAAAAACTGGAAACAAAGCTTTTGTTAATAAGGAGGGGAAGAGGGGTTGAAGGGAGGGGAGGGGATTGGAGGAAAAAGAGGAATCAAGATAGATCATGTACAGCTATAAATTCCCTATGATGAATATGATCATTGTATCTAAAATGTATCAATAAAATTAATTGAAAAAAAAGATGAAATACAGTCATATGTCCCTTAATGATGGGACTATGTTCACAGAAATGTCACTGGGAGATTTCATCATTTTGTAAACATCATAGTGTGTACATAACTTAAATACATAGTATAGCCTACTACACACTTATGCTATGTAGTGTATTCTGTCAATTAATGGTCCATGCTTGACCAAAACAGTGTTTTGGGGTGCAGACTGTACATTTTGAAGGCAGTACAAAGATGTGATGATGGATTTATTGAAGGAGACAAAGTAGGTAGCGGTTTTCACAAAAAGGAATAAAAAATGGCTTCTAAGTAATTTCCAATTTTCCAAATATAGCTTTATCTCATGACTAAAAATGTTAGGCCTCAAGGGGGACTACTATATGCCTCCTATTACTTGTTCTTCTTTTTTTTTTTTGGTACCGGGGATCAAACTCGTGACCTTGTGCTTGCAAGGCAGGCGCTAGAACCACTGAGCTAAATCCCTAGCCCCTATTACTTGTTCTTTCTAATGTATTTGTACAGTGATCATGTTTAAAAATATCTGTTATCCAAATTACTATTTCTTATAAAAGTTTAGTATATCATGATGTTAATAAACACTAATCGTTTTAGTTTAAAATTTATAAAATAATTGTTGTTTTATCAAAGTGGCTACTTCCTTTATTATAATCTATAAAAGTAATATTTCATATATGCTAGTCAGGGTAACTCACTTCATGCTTGCCTTACTATTATTTCTGGATTTCCACCTATATTTTGTTGAGTATCTGGATGTCTTTAAAGATGTTGTTTTCAGGTAAAAACATTTTCCTATGCAAGATAAAAATCATTTGACATTTAAATGTTGTCTTGTTGAAGATCTTTTCACATATTCTTAAATTTCTACTAATAGAGAATTTTATCCTTCAACTTTAGCAAACATTTGGTCATTTCCTTTATTTTTTAAAAGTAAGTATTAATTGTTCAACACTATAAAATTATCTTTTAAAAGCTCTTTCAGAATTATTATTTTAATCAAGTCCTTAAAAGTCCTAAAAATAAACTGATCAACAAGAGCTTCTAATCTTATTTTAAATTAATTTTATTGGTACATTTTAGGTATACAATATAATGACATTCATTATTGGAGATTTGTACCTTTTTTTTTTTTTTTTGGTACTGGGGATCGAACTCAGGTCCTTGCCCTTGTGAGGCAGGTGTGGTGGCACTGAGCTAAATCCCTGGCCCATAATCTCGTTTGATTCTTATTTTTCCCCATTCTCCTGCCCTCCCTTCAACCCCTCCACCCCTCTATATTTACAAAGACTTTGTCTCCATTTTTTCATTTTCTCATATTAATTGCATTTCCTTCTTTCTTTTCTCCTACCCTTCCCACTTCCCCTTACCCTTCACACCTTTTCTTCCTATTTCACATTATCTGTTATACATTGAGATCCTTATTTACACTTTCAGTTTCTCACACTAGAGAAACTATTCTGTATTTACACATGTGTGTCCTATTTATTTCACTTAAGAGTATGGCCTCAATGTGCATCCATTTAGCTATAAATGTCTCTAATTTCTCGTTCTTTATGGCTGAGTAGTACTCCATTTTATTAAAAAAAAAACACAACCATTTTCTTTATCCAGTTTTCAGTTGATGGACAACTGGGCTGTTTCCAAGTTTTAGCTATTAAAAACTGTGCTGCTGTAAACATGAGTGCACATATATCTCTGTGGTATGATTCTTTTAATTCTTTTGAGAAGATACCCAGCAGGGGAATAGCTCGGTCAAACGGGACATCTAGTCCTAGTTCTTTGAGGTATCTCCACACTGATTTCCACAGTGGTCACACCAGTTTACACTCCTACCAACAGCACAGAAGGGTTACCTTCTCCCCACAGCCCTGCCAGCATTTGTTATTGGTTGATTTCATGATAGTAGTCATTCAGTGTGAAGAGACAACCCACAATGTGGGAAAAGTTTTTTACCAGCTGTTCCTCAAAGGTCTACTATCTAGAATAAAGAACTTTAAAAAAAAATCAGACCTCCAAAATTTAAAGATCCGGTCCAAAAATGGGCATCTGAAATGAACAGACATTTCTCAAAGAAGTAGAAATAGAAATAGCAAATAAACATATGAAAAAATGTTCAACATAACTGGTGATTCGAGAGATGCAAATCATTTTTAATAGAGACAGTATAAATAAAAACTTCAACACTGTCCCTACCTTCTAAGGCCCTCCTGAGGAAAAAAAGTAACTATCATATCTTCCTATGGGTTTTTCCAACTTTATGGTCTCCTCAGGCCATCCAACTTAAAAATAAAGTTTACAAAATGTAGTCTACCATACTAACAGACACGTGAGGAAAATCATGATTTTACCAATCTACACAGAAAAAAACGTGCATTAAAACTCAATACCTCTTCAAAATAAAAACTTGCAGGAAAATAGGAACCAATGCGGAACTTCACCAATTTGCTAAAAAACATCTATAAAGCCTTATACTGCTATCTACTTAGTGTTGAAAGATTGAGTATTTTCGCCTTAAGACCAGAACAAGGCAAGGATACCTCCTTTTGTTTTTTTTTGGTACCGGGGATCGAACTCGGGTCCATCTGCTTGCAGGGCAGGCGGCGGAACCACTGAGCTAAATCCCCAGCCCAGGATACCTTCTCTTAATTCTCCATGGTACAGCATCTTCTAGCCAATGCAAATTAAGCAGAAATTTAAGAAAAGGAAATAAAAGGCATACAGATCAGAGAGAAAGATATAAAACTCTATAACTGCAGGTAGCATAATTATCTGCTAAGCAAATTCCAAAGAATCTGCAAAAGAAGAAAATAAAAATTTTCCTAAACCTAGTAAGTTAGTTCAGATTTGTAAATATACAAAAATCAGTCATGTTTTTGGCATACACAAATCAGTAATGTAAACATACACTGTGAAATTAAAAACACCATACCATTAATAACTGATTCACTTTATATAGGTATATTCATTTATATTCACTTTATATTCATTTCTATAGCTATAAATCTAAGAAGTCATGTACTGATCTTGTCTATCAAAAAGTATACAATGCTGATTAAAAAAACCAAAGATTTAAATAAATAAAGAGATAACTATGTCCATGGATTGGCAGACTCAGTACATTAAAGTCAATTCTCCTTTAAACTAATACACAGGTTAGCACAATTCCAATAAAAATTTTGTCAAAGGAAGATTTTTCTTATATTTACATGAAAGTCAATTTGCAAAGGAAGACTAAAGTGGAGGAAATCAGTACACAGAACTTCAACACTTAATATATAGCTCAATAATCAAGAATGTGTAGATTGGTTGAAGGATAGACATAGATCAATGAAACAGAATAGAGGAATCCAGAAACAGATCCATGCAAATATGCCCAACTCATACTTAACCAAGTTGCAAAAATAATTCAACAGAGGAAGAATAACCTTTCAACAAGAGGCTGGGACAATTAGTCATGTTTAAACTAAACCTCACATATACAAAAATTAACAACATAGTTCATGACTTAAACATACAATGCAAAATGATGTAGGAGGAAATCTTCACGATCTAAGGCAAGACAGAAATCTTTTTTTTTTTTTGCAAGACAGAATTCTTACACTTGACAATAAAAACATGAACCCTCATGTTTTTAAAATAAAAATTTTTTTTGATTTTTAATCAGAATTAAAACTTGGGCTCTATGAAAGACTGTAAAGAGGATGAAAAGGCCTATACTAGGAGAAACTATTTTTAAACCACATCTCTAATATATAAAGAACTCCCCAAATTCAATAGTGAAAGAAAACAATGCAATTAGAAAATGGGCTAAAGCCATGAACAGACATTTCATATAGGGAACGGAAAAGGGGACATCACCAGAGACCCCTGCAGTGAGTCCTGGTCTCCTGTGAGGCAATACTACACAAAGCTAATAAGAATAAAGAAAGAAACGAGACTTAGAGAGAAAGCTGGGTCTTGGGCTGATCAGTGCTGCTCTGGGCAGCAAAGACAAAGACTCCCAAGGCATCCAGTACTTATTAATTACAGAAAGGTTGTGCTTTGAAGGTATCTAGTGATATACTGCCAAACATCTGGCATGATAGCACCAAGTAGGTCTGTTTGGGAGTAAGCACTGTTTATCTTACTTGGAATGAAGAAACAGATATTGGGACTGGGTGCAATTAGCAAGCAACCCATTGGGTCAGTGAGAAGCCCTAATTCAGGGGAAAGGATTTTAATTGGGGTCACGCTGACCTCGGCTGCACGTAACTCAGCAGAGCCCTGCCACTTCACAGACCAAGTCTTAGGTCTCTGTCACAGCCATTAGGGGAGAAGCTATACTCTCCCAATCCGACATCTGACATGCCCATGTGAGCATTGCAGAGCTTTGGTCTGACTGCTGATATAAAACAATATAGCTGAATTAAGAAGCAGATGACACTTATAACCTGCTAGTCCTGGGCAGGGATGTCTGCTACAATTTCATGCAAGAAAAAATAGATGGCAAACGTGTACATGAAAAGATGTTCAACATCACATCATTAGCCATTAAGGAACTGTACATTAAAACTACAATAAGCTGTTACTACCCATCATCAGAACGTCTACAATAAAATAGTAACAGCATCAAAAAACTGGTTTAAGGATGCAAATAATCTGGATCACTCATACATTGCTGATGGAATATAAAACAGAACAGCCACTTTAGAAAACAGTTTGACAGGTTTAAAATCCAACCTGTAATTATCATACAAATGAGAAATTGCACGACAGCCTCAAATCAGAAACAACCAAGATACCCTTAATAAGTGAATAAACAAATTGTGGTAAATCCATCGCTGGAATGCTACTCAGTGATAAAAAGGAATAATCTATTGCTATACATAACATTATGGATGACTCTCCAGGGAGTAAAAGGAGTCAGTCCCAAAAGGTTGTATCTTGTATGATTTCAAACACGTAACATTTCTGAAACGGCAAAATTACAGAACATTTGACAGGGGCTGAGGATGGATACAGGAGCAAAGTTGGGGATGGGACTAGGAAAGGCTATAAAAGGGCAACATGAGGGCTGCTGTGATGACGATGTGTTCTATATCACTGTGGATATTCTGTGATGTTGTACTCTTGTTTTGCAAGATGTTATCACTGGGCAAAATGGGGCAAATGGTTCTATTAATTCTTACAATTGTACATGAATCTACAATTATAAAACCTTAATAAAAAGGTATGATAAAGTCATTATGTAATTTATGGTTTACAATAGAGGTAATAAAAAGATTAAGTTCAAAAAAGGGGAAATTTTAAGGCCAGTTATGTCCAGCTAGTGAAGAAAGGCACAAAAATTTTAAAAAGAAAAAGGAGTAGCAACACAAAAATTATAAACATGTTTATAAACTTTTACTTCTGCATGTGTGTGGTGCTGGAGATTGACCCAGGGCCTTATGCATGCTAGGCATACTCTGCTGCTAAGCTGTATTTCCAGCCTATAAATCTTTAAAAAGTAAAGCTGTAGATAACCAATTCAATTTATATGCAGAATTCAAATGCATTAAAATTAGAAAACATCCATTTAAAACAAACCATTTACAGTATGACCAAACATAAAATAGTAGAAAAAAATATAAAGATGTAAACATATACATGAAAATAACCAAACAAGATTAAATAAATTCAAAAACACCTAAAGACAGAAGGATATATTTGCTGCTTTGAAGATCCAATAATATTATCTGCATCAATTCTCCACAAATTGAATTACTGATTCTAGGCAATTCCAATCAAAATTCCAACAGGTTTTTGTTAGTTTTCAAGAAAACTGACAGACTGATTCTTGGAAATGCAAAGGGTTCTACAGAAAAGCAAAAATACCCAGAAGAGCTGAAGCAAATCTGAAGAACAAAGCTGGATGATCAGGCACCAGATATCAAGCCTTATTATAAAGCCATAATAATTTATAACAGTATAGTTTAAGCACAAGAAGAGAGAAAACACAAAAAAGAGAACACAGAGCCCAGACACAGACTCACACACACACACAACTGCCTGTTTATGACAAAGGTGTATGTATGCACAATTTATTGGTGCAAGGGTCTTTTGCATAAATGGTGCTAGGTCAACTGTGTAGCCACAGTAAAAATGTTCCCTTGATCCTTATCTTACACACCCATACAAGTTATCTAAAGGTATATCACAAAACTGAAGTTAGGCTAAAAATTTTCTAAAAAGAAAATATGGATGAGTTATTTTCATAACTTGTAGAGAAAGATGTGCTAAACAGGACACACACACACCACAGATTATTAAGCCACAGAATTTACTAAAAAATTAAGAACTTATGTTCATTAAAAGAAACTACTAAGAAAATGAAAAGGTAAGCCAAAGACTGGGAACAGTGTTTTCAATACAGATATATGATAAGACTTGTGTCCGGAATGTAGAAGGAATTTCTACAAAACATAAAAATAACATGCCATCCAAATCATAAAAGTAACACTCAATCCAATTTTTAAAACAAAATATCTCAATACCTCTTTCTCAAAAGACACCCAAATGGCCATTAAGCACATGAAAAGGTGCTCAACGTGATTATACATGAAGGAAACAAAACCTAAAATAACAATGAGATACCCAGAATTTTATTAGATTAGCTAAAATTAAAACCTGACAGTATCAAATTCAGGATGTGGAGCAGTTGGAATTCTTAGTGGAGGGAAAGTTATAATTACTTTGGAAAATCATGTGGCAGCATGAACTACCAGCAATAGTTCTACTCCTACGTATATAGCAAGAGAAAGCATACATACATCCACCAAAAGATACGTACTTATTCATAGTAGCCCCCACCTAGAAACTGCTCAAATGTCCACCAACAGACTAGATAATAAAATCACAGTATGCTCACAGAAGGGGCACCCTGCATCTCCCTCAAAGGGAATTAACTGCCACTATACATCACAACATAGATGAAATCTTGGGGCCAGGGATTTAGCTCAGTGGGACCATGCCTGCCTGGCAAGCACAAAGTCCTGAGTTTGATCCCCAGTACCGGGACGGGGGTAGAATAGATGAAATCTCTCAGCAGATGCTGAATGACAGAAGCCACAAGTTCACTGTTGGGCTGTGTACATGAAAGGTACTGGAATGGAACATGAAGGAGCCTGTTCTGTGGCTTGTCTGTTCTACCTCTGCATCTGGAATTTGGTGACATAGCGTTATGAATCTAGCTGTAAATCTAGGATCTGGGCACTCTACTGCATACAAATTATACCTTGGCAAAAAAGAAAATGAAATAGAAGAATCAGTAAGTTATTAAAAGAAAGAATTTCTTTATTAAAACAGGAAGAGTAGAACAACCTTCAAGACAAACAGGGTACATATATGTGTTTTAAGGTATTTAAGTTGTGTTAAGAGGCATGATTAGGTTGATCAATTTATTAATCAGCTGAATCCTACCAATAAATTTTACATTCCTGTCCAAGTCCTATGCTGCTTAATTTATATTCAAAATTGGCCAGAGACTAAAAGTATATGGAATACTAACATTGAAGAACAGCATGCTACTGGAAATAAAAATGATAATCATTTCTGAACATTTTCTTCAGTACTAGATCTATAAACTGCATCCACAATTCTTTTCAGGTGTATCAAGATACCACAGTCTTCAAAAATCCATGTTAAAGAGAAAATATAATGATGACTACATTTAATATGGTCTTTTGTGATTAGAAATGGAAATTTTCCAAGCCAGAAATACGTTATTTGTAAGGAGGCATTCACAACTCAAAGCCTAAAACCTTGTCATTTAGAGGCCAAATGCAAAAACTATCTAATAAAACAGTTGATTCTCTAGCTTTTTAAAAAGCATAATATCTAAGATATCCAAAATAAGGTAGAGGACAGCAGTTACAGATCTCTATTTGATACTTACATGTGTAGCTAAATTTTCATGTACTTTTAGTCACAGAATCAAAAATATTCATTTAAAAACCTGTCAACAAAGCATGCTTCTTTTGACCTAACTTAAACAGCAGGGAAAACTGAAGCTTGGGCATATACAAGAAAAAAATACAACTTTCATCTACCAAAGGACAAAGGTGTTCAGACATAAAATGTGCATTTTATCTTTAGTGAGAGCTGATATCCAAAACCTGTGCATTAAAAAGCAGGTCTAACTATTGTCCTTGAAAAGATTAAATTGAGTTCATTGCTCAGGAATATGCAAACTACTTGAACTGTTACTTAAATTTATATTTGGGTTAAATTACAGTACTTATCTTCCTTCTCAGCACTTATTTCAGAATCCTTGGCAAAAATATTCATGAATGAAAATTCACATGTATCTTCTATACAATTATAGTTCAATTATAAGTACTTTCTAAAAGTTACCTGTGAATGCAGAAGATTTAAAGATGCTTCAAAACTATGAATAGCTAAGGCTTACAGGAACTTTTAAAACTATGAATTGAAGAGCATTCATCTGAGAAAATTTTTAGTGTTATAAGAAAATATTAAAATATGCCTGATTTCTAAATTACTAGGTATTACTAGCACCAAATAAAGCTTTTTTTCAGAAAGCCAAAACACTATATTCCTACAATCCAGCTTTCTACAAAACTAAGGTTATGACACCAACAGAATTAGCATTTCTTTTTCCCAGCAATATATAACTCAGGAGAGGAAGAGCAGCACATCAATTAGACATGATGTGTTTTAACTAGCTGGGTCAATTGGTGTGGGATTGACTGGTGTTATCTATTAGAAGGGTCTTTAGATTTGAACTAGAAGTAACAGGAGACATATGGAAAAAGCCAAAGAAAGCAAATGCACACTGTAGAAAGCAGCTAGAGCTCATTATTTTTGGCAAAGTATATGGCCCCCAACAGTAGCCAATAAAAGAATGATAAATTACAGATATTTTGACATGGTTCAGGCCAACACTAAAGTAAAAGAAGTTTCAGCCAGGAATGGTGGTGCACACCTATAATTCTAGCATTCAAGTGGATCGCAAGTTACAGCCCAGCCTGTGCAATTTAGAATTTAGGGTCACAGTGAGACTACCTCAAAATCAAAAATAAAAAGGGTGGGGATGTAGCTCAGTGCCCCAATACTAAAAAAAAAGAAAGAAAGAAACATAGAGAAACATAGGTAGAAACAGCTGTGAGAAATTACAGTAGGGCAAGGGACATTAGGTGGTATAAGTCTCCAACAGTCTTTCATTGTTATCAGGTATAGGGTATGAGGGATGTAACCACTGGTCTAACGGAGGAGTGAGTACAGGAAACAGAAAATGAAGGAATTACTGAATGTGAGAAAATCTGGCCCTTTCTTTCTCTCTCTCTTTTTTTTTTTTTGGTACCAGGGATCAAACTCGGGACCTTGCGCTTGCGAAGCAGGCGGCAGAACCTCTGAACTAAATCCCTGGCTATCCCTTTCTTTCATATCCACTACAAATCTTTTATTTCCAAAATAACTCACAACTGAGCTATTCCAACAGTCTCTTGACTGGTCTCACTTCCAATTTCTCACTCATTTAACACTACTCCATTTCTACAATAATTATCTTAAAACATCGCATTTATGGACTCCTCCCCATCCCCAATAACTCTCCATAAACGTAGTTCTACAGTACCTAAAGGGCTACCCCAAGGTTAACAATCAAGGCCAATCATAATTTGGCCACTGTCTAAAATAAAGATGGAGTGTAGTACAAGTCAGAGAGTCTATTTTGACTTAGAGGACCTAGAAGTAAGTCCTACCTCTGTTCCCCTGAGTACGTCACTTGACCTTCCTGAGCCTCGGTTCCTTCTATGTGAAATGGAAACATTAAAGGGTAATGTTAAGGAAGATGATGGTAATAACAGTTAGATCTTCAGGGGGCTTGGTATGTGTCAGACTCTGTGCTAAACAGTTTACATGAATTATCCATTAAAGTATTACGGATACTGTCAAATACTACAGAAATGCTAATTATTCTAAGTTCTCTCAAACCATCTGTTAGCAAGTCAATTCTAGAATCTTAATTGCAGCGACATAGCTGTAAAAATGTACCACAACTGTTAGTATTTTATCTCCTGTCTCTGGCTTCCAGGTCCTTGGCCAAGTATGGCCAAATCTAACCATTTAGTCTGAAAACAATTCATTCCTGTGGGAAAGGGTTCAGAACAATAAGATATGTACTATTTCTTCTAATATCACAGGCTAAGATTTACCCTCTTCTCCAAACAGCATTTTTCTTTATTCTATTAATCTTGCTGGTGCTGCAAACACTGATATGAACCATGGCTCTGAAGTCCTACTAAGATGAGGTAACAAAACAGAAACAACAGCAACAACTAAGAAAACCTTACAACTCTGCACAGTATTAGGAGTTCTGAGTTAGTCTTGTTTCTGTCATCAACTGTATTCCCTTTGAAGCTTCCTGTGGGATCTGAGAAAGACAAGGACTATAAATATTCCATACATAGCTGTGTCCCCAGTGCTGGAATCCGTTCTGGATCTTAGTGACGTAAAATGAGACAATGAAGAGTCTTCTAATTTAACAGCATTTTCATATAGTCCATAGTGTTTCAAGTGATAGAAATGTCACTGAATGCAAACCTATTCATGGCCATCAGGGTGAAAAGCATTTTGGGATGTACACTATCTGGAGTGCTTTATTTACTGAGTGTGCCTTGCATTAGATGCTGAAATGCTGAAACTGATTTCAGATATGAAGCCTCAGAGATTTTTGGGGGGAGTGTGTTCAAAATAAAGAATGTAATGACCTGAAGGTACATTTATTCATACATTCAACATTAACTTGGTGTTTTCTATGTTCCAAGTGTTAGATGTCAAACCTGAAGCAGGACATGATCAAATACAAGGAAGAAGTCTTCTTTGTAACATAAATTAGATGGTATATGCCAATTACTTTTAAAAACAATATAATCAATGGGTAAAGGGAGAGAAGCCAGTACAAGCTATTATAAAGGGTGTTGTGTGTGTAATTTCTGGTGAAATTAAATCTTAATATGTTCTTAATAAAATTGAATGTGATATTCAAGAATAATTATGTATGGACAGAAGCAGTAGCAGAAAGACACTGGACAAACTTCAAGGGGAGATGAAAGAGGCTCCATCAATTTACCTTCTTTTAAGAGTTAAAATACTTAATCATTTTCATTAAATATTTTTAAAAGATCTTCATAAAGAAATCCAAAGGGTCAACAGTATTCTTTTACCAAAACAATTCCTAAAATGTCAACATGCTTATCTAAAAAAATGTCTTATTGCTCCAGATAACTAAAACTGTATAAAAACTACCTCTGAAACTAATGGCTCTAAACATTATTTTATTATTGTTTACTTTGTGATGTTGGGGTCAAGAATTTGAGCAGAACTCAGCTGGGTGAATTTTCTGTTCCAGATCATATTAACTGGGCCACTCAGGTATACAGCTAGGTTGGGTGGGGCTGGGATGGAGGGTCAAAGTGGTTTCACCTCAGGCCTGGCACACTGGTATGGACAGCCGAGAGGGAGCTCCCTCCGCCAGTCAAGTAGGCTCAGGGCTTCTTCATGAGTGCTCCTGTAAAGGAGCTAGACGTTTTACAGGACAGCTCCGGGCTCCAAGAGAACAAGGTGGAAGCTGCTAATCCTTTTAGAAACTAGGCCCACAATGGGGCAAGTATCACTTCTGCAAGACTGTATTCGAAGTAGTCCTAGGTCAGCCCAGACTCAAAGGGAAAGGAAATAGATCCTACTCCTCAATCCAAGTTGTGTCAAAGAATCTGTAGCTATCTTTAATCCAGCACACTCAGTTAAAAAGATGTCCTCTTTTAAAACTGAGAAAAATTTCCAATTCACGAGGATTCACAAAATTAACAAAAGCAGTAAAGATGCTGGCCAGGTCAAAGAAGATACTATTTATTTAGACAACACTAAATTACATGCAAAGATGAGATTTAAATTGTCAAGATTATAAAAACACGAGTTTGAGGTAAGAGTTTTGAGTGACTATGTAACTGAGACACTTTTGAAATGGAAAGGGTTGGCTGTAGTGAATTTGCAGGACAACAAGCCTAACCTGAACTGTCCCAGGTACATGATCACCTCTGGAGGAAAGGAAATAGATCAAAGCAGTGTACTTACTCAAGGGAAACAATACAGGGGGTTGTTAGAAGCCATTCAGGATGGCCTTAGAAGAACAGCTTCAAGATTAGGATGTGCTGATGACAGCAATGGAAGAAACTGCCTTCTCTGCCTCCATAAATATATGGTATTTCTTTCTATAAAATCAGAGGGCATGTTTGTGTGGCCTTAGGAACAAACATTTTGTCATCAAGAACAGCCTTTAAGATACCACTGAAAGGTATGCTGCCATAATTAAGGTGCTAATTTGCTAGGCAAAGATGGCAAACACTCAGCTCCCTGGCTGCCTCCCTCAGGGTCAAGGCTGCTATGGCTCACGGCATTCTCCTTGCTGAGCTCGAACACCCGGATGGAGGATCCGCCCAACACATTGCTCCATGTGGCAGCTCCATTTCCGGGGATGTCACTCTGACTGCAGCTTTCCTCAATAAAGGTAACCGCACTCCAAGATTAGTTGTTGGCCACGGAGACAAGAGCAGACACAAGATTCTTAATGCCAGACCACTAAAATTTGTGTCATTGGTATTATGTAAAAACTGAATTACCTATTTTTTTTTTTTTGGTACCGGGGATCGAACTCGGGTCCTTGCGCTTGCGAGGCAGGCGGCAGAACCACTGAGCTAAATCCCCGGCCCAATATTTTATTTATTTGGTTTTGCTTTTCTTTTTTTTGGTACCAGCGATCGAACTCAGGACCTTATTCTTTCGAGGCAGGCGACGGAACCATTGAGTTAAATCCCCAGTCCCCAATATTTTATGACATAGTGATTTTTTTTTTTTTGGTACTGGGGATCAAACATGGGACCTTGTGCTTGTGAGGCAGGCAGTGGAACCACTGAGCTAAATCCCCAGCCCGCAAAACTGAATTACATATTGAGAAATTCTTTCATTTCCTGCTCTTAAAAAGTACACTAAAAATCTTAGTCTGGTTAGCTAACATGTATATGTATAATGTACTAGTAAACTTCCCAATTAGCCTTCACACATGTATGTATTTAACTATTTGTCCTAAAAAGGTCATCCAGTCTTTCACTTTACCAGCCAATAATACTGATAGCCAAAGTTTGAGTTGTTGGTTCCCAAAGTGGAAAAAGAAAACAATATATCTATATCTATATATATCTATATGTGTGCCATTTAGGGGAGAGAGGAGTTACGCCTTGGATAGAGAGGATAAAAATTCTAGCTATACTGCTGTGTTCTTAATGTTTATCCTCCCCAATTCACATGTTGATACTTAATCCTCAATGTGACAGAATGGAGAGTGGGGACTTCAGAAGGTGATTAGGTCATGAGGGTTCTGCCCTCATAAACGGTATCAGTGCCCTTATAAGAGACTTCATTCGCCCATTTCATAGTAAGAGGATGCAGCAAGAGGCACCATCCATGAAGAACAGACTCACCAGACACTGAATCTGGTGGCACCTTGACTATGGAATTCCCAGCCTCCAGAACTGTGAGCAATGAACTTCTATTATTTAAAATTACCCATGCTAGGGTATTTTGGTGCAGCAGCCTGTACAGGTTAAGACATATGCCAAAGTACATATGTAATTGTTGTCATTAGTCCTATAGTCAAACTCCTGACCTTCTGTAATGAGTTACAAGAAATGAAAAACTTCTTAGAAAAAGTGGCCTAGTAAAAGCAATGTTTTAGGTGAAAAAGTATTTAAAAACTTAGAAATCAAATTATTTTAAAAACTGTTATTTCTGTCTAAGTCAAAACTGTCAAACACATATTCATTGACAGTACATTTTGGCATATCAGAAAGATAAAGATAGTATCTTACAATTATTTTTCACAATGCCCACAGCAATGCTATGAAAATCAGGTGACTTAAACCATATTTTCTGATGTTGATAGTGAAAAGTTTTATACAAAGACACATAAACTTTTTCTGCAATTGATTTATCAAGAGCTCTGCCAACACTTTATAATGAAAATTGTTAAAATTATCTTCATCTCATGCATAATTTTTGATATTAAAAAAGGTTTATTATCACTACCAATATTTTTAAGTATTGTTTAACAAATACTATTACACGCCAATTATTTTCTATATACCATTTTTATATTTGAAGTACATGTACTAAAAGTTACTCCAATTCCTTGTGAGCCCAAAAACATACTGCTACCGCTTACAGCCAACATGTTTAGGTCTCTAGGGACAGGCAAAGGCACAAGGCACAGAGCTCTCTTGAGGTCTGTTCTAAGAGCTGTAGCACTTTCTGCAAGGGCTTAAAACAGGAGAAAATAATGGACAAAATGGAAATGTGGTATCAGATTCAGTATGTAATTTGTCAAGATATAAAAAGGCAATTGAACCTAATTCCTGAGAAATTACATGGCAGTGTGCTGTCTTAAAAAGACAGATAAATGCTTGAGTTTTGTTCACATTTCTGTTGAAACTTTATTATTGACGTTTTAGGGTTACTACATAAAGAAACACTATATTCAATACCTCATTAGTTATTATATCATATCTACATTAAGACAAGGAAATGAAAATGCTGAAAACATTAACTTCCCCTTAATTACATAACTAGTAAGTGCTGCAGCGCAGCTTTAACCACATTAAAACTTAACTATCTTCATAGATGATTAGCATGCACATCAAAATTCTGTGTTAGAGGGCTGGGGATTTAGCTCAGTGGTGCCACGCCTGCCTCGCAAACACAAGGCCCTGAGTTCGATCCCCAGTACCAGGGAAAAAAAAATTCTGTGTTATA
>NW_004624879.1:3972555-3985452 GCF_000247695.1 Heterocephalus glaber | reverse complement strand
TATTTAGAATTTAGAATAAAATTCTCTAACCAATTTGTAGAGAAAAACACTCTTAATATTTTATTTACAGAGAGCTGTAAAGGCATCTACTAAAGAATAAAATAATAATATGTATTGAATTATTAATATGATGTAGGACTTCCACATTTGAATTATTAATTTTGAAGGGATGGAAAGCATGAAAAATAACACTCTTAAACGTTTTAAGTAAAGGTTCACAATGATTCTCTTGGGTAACTTTACCAAGTGATTTGAAGATACTATAATTATGGTCTTCTTCATTTATTTTACTGTCTTCATCTATTTTACTGAATCAATACCCTCCTGGACAAATGCAGCAGACTTTCACAAACCTCCTCAACAACTAGTTGTAGTAATGGATGATCTTGCAATCACACGTTTAAGTCCAAGTATTGAGATTTTCCTACTACAGATTGAGATTTTCCTTTCGGAAATGCTTGGCACTAGAAAGATTTCAGATTTTAGAATATTTGAATATACATAATAAGGTACATTGGGAATGGAATCCAAGTCTAAACATGACTCTCACTTATGTTTCTTTCATGTACACCTTATATATGTATAGCCTGAAAGTAATTTTATACAGTATTTTTAATGCACCTCTATTTTGACCGTCAGAATTTTTCAATTGTGGCATTGTGTTGGTGTATTAAAAGTTTTGGATTTAGGAGCATTGTGAATTTGAAATTTTTGGACTAGGGATGTTCAACTTGTATAATATCCCTTGATCTATTCTGGTTTTCCAGAAGACATGGGCTGTCCTGCTTTACTAGAATGAATAAGACCAGGAGAAATACAACCTCACAGTTCTACATAGCAAACAGTACTAACTGCTTTCTCAAAAGTTACACTATCAGTATTTTTTGTTCAGTGACTAAATGCTATCTTTCTCTATACTGCAATAGCATTTAGTAATGAACATTAGAAAATTACTTCATTTTTATATTCTTGCATAGTTTTGTAGGAAACTGGAAAAGCAGGAGAGAGATAATTCATTTTAAAACATTAAGCAGATAGTTCTATTTAGTGTTCTTAGAAAAAAATGATTCAGGATGGTGCTTCTAAATAATGTGTGATGAGATCTCTTGGTGGGTTATGAAGAGCACTCAAAAAGTGAATAAAATGGAAAAGAATAAATACAAAATGTAATATAGGTGACAAAGCAAGTTTACTGTTTCATGAAACACTGGTTTTAGTTATTTGTATTCATGCCTATATATAATATATATGTAATATAAAATTTATTTCTTACTGATGGCCCTGGTTAAAAAAAATGTGAAAACCACTGCTGAACAGTCCAGCAGAAGACAACAGATTTTTCCCTAATATTTTGTTTTGTGATAGATAATAATTGTTATGGTTTATCTAGATTCCCCCAAGAGCCTCATGCACTCATAAGTGGGGTTTGTGGAAGGTGATTGGATTACAAGGGTTTATAACCGACTTGCTGTTAGGTGGAGTCTGGCTGGAAAAGGTGGGTCACTGGGGCCTTGGCCTGGGAGGGTTATTTTCCTTCCCAGCTCCTCCCTTCACTCCCTGAGGTGAGCATCTTTTCTCTGCTCAGGCTTTTGCACCATACCATTCTGACTTGGAGCTGGTTGACTATGGACTGAAACCTCTACAAACCAAAATAAATTCTTCTTCCTTTAGGCTGAGGATGTTGGGTATTGTGTCTCAACGATGGGGAACGTGATTAAGACAGATTTGGGTATCTGAGAAGTGGGGTTGTTGTGGTGACTACCTGACTATGTGACTTGGAAGCCTTTAGAAGTGGTTTGTGAGAGGAGTTTGGAAAGGTTTGGAGATGTAGGTTGAAGTCAATGCTGTAAAATGAACTTGATGAGATTCTTGTTGGAGCTCAGAAGATCAGAATACTCATTAAAAAACAAAACAAACAAACAAACAGATGAAAAAGACCAGGCTTGGAAGGTTTCAGTTAGGAACAAGGACTCCATTGGCAGTTGGAGTCCAGGCCATAAGTGTTAAGCTCTGGCAGAAAATTTGTCTACATCTTGTTCACATATTGTGAGATTTTGAAGGAGACTAAGGATAGCAGACCAACTGATCTGGTTGAGAAAATTTCAAGGCAGCTCAACATTCAGGGTGTGGCACGGATTTTGTCAGGTTTTTTTTTTTTTGAGATAGGGTCTTGCTATGTAGTCCAGGCTGGTCTTGAACTTACTATGTAAATGAGGCTGGCCTTGAACTCATGGTGGTCTGCCTGCCTCATCCTCCCAAGTGCTGGGATTACAGGCATGTGCCACCATGCTGAGCTTGTCAGGGAGGTTTCAGCCAGCTCTACATTGAGAATCAAGAACAAATGGCACAGCTGAGCAATTTTAAAAGGTTTGAATTTCATCAGAAAGGAGGCTCCTATAAACCCAGGATCTGTAAAGTCAAAATAGAAGAGAACTTGTTTGCTGAAGGCATGTGAGGAAAAGGAGAGGCCCAAGCTTCTCAGGCTCAAAATTGCAAAAGTGAAAGACTTTGCTTTCAGAGGTGAGCCCCAGAGAACCATGTTCCAGAATGGTGGAGGCATAGAGAATTTGTTCCTCAGGAATGGGTTCAGAGTGCTCAACAATCCAGCCACTAGACTCCTATATCCAAGAGAGAAGGAAGCCTGGCTACTGCTCCAGCTGGCAGCAGACTTTGGCATCAACCACATGGTGCTAGTTTTAGGTGTATACAGCATGCAAGAGTTGTGGGGTCAGAAAGGTTTCCACCTAGAATTCAAAAGAAGGCTGGGGAGGCCAGTGTGGCTCTGAGCAGGTAGTGTTTGAAGCTGTGAGTGTGAAGACAAAAGTGCAGGTGACACCCCCCTCCCACAAAGCTGGAGAAGCCAGGAATATAGATGGTCTGAGGAAAGCCATGCAGAGGGGGCAAAGCCAGCCCAAGTGAAAAGCCATGAGGGATACAACCACAGGTAGTGCTACAGGGATGTAGCCACCCAAGCCCTTTGGAGTTCACATTTTTCCAGACTTCCCTGTATGCTAGATACTACAGGATTTAATATTTTGCCCTACTGGATTTTGATCTTGGTTTGGTTCCTGTGTTACTTTTCTCTCGTTGCTGAGACAAAATAGTCAACATCCAAAGTTAAAGGGGGAAAGGTTTATTTAGCTCACAGTTAGTAGAGGTTTCAGTCCATTATCAGCTGGCTCCAAGGCAAGTTGGCAGAAGGGCAATAGTTCATGGCAGTGGAAGCAGCAAAAGCAACAAGAGAACTTAAATGCATCTTTCTGCCCCCTTTATCCCATCCAGACTACTGGGATAAGGGCAGTGCCAAACCAATCACTCACACGTACTGGTTTAGTAATCACATGCCCTTAATCCCAGCATCATACATTCTAGATTCAGCCACCTTCAAAAAAGGCTACTGCATGAAAAAAAAAAAGACTACATGAGGCTTTGGGAGGACATCTGGACACAAGCCACAACACTCCCATTCCTTTCTTTCCAGCTATTTGTACCTTTTGGAATGGAAATGTTTATCTTGTGCCACTGTATGTTGGAAGTGTTTAACTTTCTTCTCATTTTCATAGGGGCTTGAAGTTTGCCTTAAATCTCACAGGAGAATTTGAACTTGGACTTTTCAGCAATGCTGAAACTGTTGGGATATTGGCAACACCTTAGAGATGGACTGAATGCATTTTGCTTAAAGGGAAGCTCATGAGTGTTTTAGGGGCCAGAGGTGGAATGTTATAGTTTACTTTGGACCTTGGTTCATGAACTTAATTCTTTCCATGATTCTGGTTGCAAATCGAATTGGATGAGAACTGAATCAAATTTCTCAATAAAGTCAACATTGAATCTAATCATTGGATTTGATTCTCTTCCAATTTGGTTTTTGATCAGAATTGTGAACAGAATTAAGTTCATGAACCAAGGTACCACTGTATATCTAAAATGTCCCCAAAGCCTCATGAGCTTCCAGGTGGGGCTTTTGAGAGTGGCTGGATCATAGGTGTGTGATAATGGGTTAAGGATGTGATAACTAGATTAGTCTACCAATTGGTTTGGCAATGCTCTAGGTATGGATGATGGGAAGGCCTACCCTGGGTGTGGGTGGCACCATCCAATAGGCTTGTAGACTGGGTGGGATAAAAGGGAAAGAAAGGCTTGCTGCTTGCTGCATCCTTCCTGCCTGCCATGAACTGTTTCTCCTGTCATCCCAAAACCTCTACAAATTGTGAGCTAAAATAAACCATTCCTCCTTTAATTTGGGGTATCAGGTATTAAGCCTCAGCAATGAGAAACTTAAGTAATTAGGACATTCCCAAACCATGACTTAGTACAATACACTAATGACGACTGATTCACACACCTTGTCCTGATGAACATAATTGAAAACATTTGTGTTTTACAGCAACGACCTACAATTTAAACTGAAATGTTGCTTTTTTAAGGAAAAAATAAAGGTTATATAGAATATTGGGCCCAGTATTTCCAAAAAGGTTTCAATCTTTCTGGTGGTCAAAGTTCAATCTATTTAGTATTCAGTAAATACCATGATAAAATGTTAGCAACTTGAACTCTTCCATTTTCAGATATTTTGATTTCTTTAAACTTTACCAATGTACAGTACTAGGTTCACAAATGCTTCTGTTTGTGAATAACTCGGTTCACAAACAGAAGCATTCAGTAAAATTTTGCTTCCATTTGCGAACTCCACATTGGGCGATGAAGAGGACCATGGCCACCTTCCCTGCACGAACAAGAATGGGGCCTTCATCACCATTATCATGGAATGAAGTAAATTTGTGAGCTGAGGTACCACTGTATTGATGTTTTACTTACATACATTAATGAAATGCAGATGTCTAAGCTCATAGCATTACCATTATTGATATCAATCTACTAAAAAGCTCAGTTTGATCTGGTAAAGCATAAAGGTATATTTAATTCTAAAGCTGAGAACTTTGTTTTAATGAAATGAACCACAACTGTCAATTTAACAAAGGCAAAAATATTTATGGCATATTTCTGTATGCCATTAAAATGTCATCACACTTTTCTTAAAAAGAAATCCTATGCCTATATGTTTACTTTTGTTAACTATTCAGCCTCTAAGTTTTATCTTTGAAAGTCTACTCAAATTCGAATATTTTCCCAAAAGATTTATAGCATTCACAATTCTTTTCTTTTTCTTTTTTCTTTTTTTTTGGTACTGGGTATCAAACTCAGGACCTTGTGCTTGCAAGGTAGGTGGCAGAACCACTGAGCTAAATCCCTGGCCCTGAATTCACAAATCTTTTACTACGATAGGCCTGAAAAATATAGGTACCTTTAAAAAAAGATAAGAGAAACAAATAATAGGATAAAGTCAAAACAGAAGGAAAGAAAACCCAGAGTGAAGTTACTCATTTTTCCCTTAGGGCCTAGGTTCTGAAGATAGTGAGAAAAGCAGTATAACATTAAAAATATACTTGAAAAAAATTCCCTTAAATTAAGTAGTATACACATTTTTTGGGTAAAGATCTTTGACTACAAATATGTATAAATATATATACTTTAATGTGCCATATATAATTTCCCCTACAATAAATTATTCAAGTGTATTACTACTGGGAAAAGTTAGCAAATAAAAACTCTAATTATGTTGGTTCTTTCTGTTGGGAGTGTCACCTAGAGACATTTTAATCAGTTCCTCTATGTCCTCCTTCATGCTTAGTAATTAATTTATGATTTTTCCTAAAATATAGCTAGAAAGTCAACACCATGCCCTTGCTAATGGTCTGAATGTCATGACAGTCATGTCACCTTTCAAACTGTGCATTTGATGCTTTTGCTAGATTCTCAATATGCAAGAATTGGTAAACGGTGAAAGATTTATACGATCTGAAGAGAAACCAGAGTATTGCAAGGGGAACTGGTATCTTTTGTTCATGTGCAGGAGAATGGTTGGGAGCTAGCTATTTAAATTGTTTTGGCCCCCTTCCACTTAAAAACATAAATCATTATAATGATTTCTCTGATTACAGATTTTATTGATGCAATTATCATCAAAATCTTAATGAGAAAATGCTTAAAGTCAAAGCTGTTGATTCTTTAAGGTTCATTATTAAACTCTACCCAGTTCCTCCTTTCTTCAACTGGAGAGAAAAACGCTTACACAGAATATTAGAGCTGAAGGTAGAGCATCCCTTATCTGTAAAGTGAACTTTAAAAATTACAGTCCTGGGCTGGCAAAGAGGAAACTATATAGTAATATTCTGATTTTACAATGCAGCAAAAACTAAGATTTCCCTTTTAGGAAAAAATTTTGGACCCGAAAACATGACATACAAAGTTTTAGTTAAAGTCCTACAAATCTATTCTTTGATGGTGTCTCTAGTTAAGAATATTGTTTTATATATTTAATAATTTGCTAAGCAGATAGATCTCATGTTAAGTATTGTACCAGAAAAAAAGAGAATGAAAGAATGAATGAATGAATAAAGAGGGCAGAAAGAAATTTTTAGAAGTGACAGACAAGTTTATACGATGGTCTGGGGTAGTGGTTTAATGGATCCATGTTTATAAACAAATCAAGTTGTATGTATTAAATATGTGCAGCATTGTGTGTATCAGTCATAGCTCAATCAAACGGTTTTTCAAAAAAGACATAAAGTAGGGCCGGGGATTTACTCAGTGGTTCCGCCGCCTGCCTTGCAAGCGGAAGGACCCAAGTTCAATCCCCAGTACCAAAAAAAAACCAAACAAAACAAAAAACCTTCAGACAAAAAAGATATAAAGGTTACAAAAAACACTGAGCTCCTGGAATCATTTTTAAAACAAATTTCATCTTTTTGACCACTTGAATAGCTGTTACTATTCATATTATTTTCCTTTCCTAACTTATTAGTTACACTGTTTTATACTATCAATGTTTTTAACACTAATATTCTATTTTGTAACCATATCCTCAGTTTATAAATCTTAGTTTTGTATATATTTAAGTGGGTACAGCTCTTACCATTAGTCCTCTTCTCCATACTCTAATTCTTTATGTTTGATTGATACGATTTAGTCATCAAATTTTCATGATATGTACTTATTAATTTTAAAAATGACTTATGGTTATTAGGGTCTGTACCTTGGAGGCCCAGCTTTGAATTAAATTTTGGTTTATCTCTATCTAGTTGTTGGGAAAGACTGATAATAGAGCGCCATAAGTTTCACTAACTTGGGACAGACATCATTTACTATATTCTCTGGTTTCATTTCTACATTACCAATTAGTCATGGGCCAAATATCAATCAGCAATGTGCTTCTGCCTTAGAGTAGGTTTTTATGGCTACTTATTTTGAGGAGAAAAGGGCAAACAATCAGATGATTATTTAAATGCTATGAAAATATTAATAATAACTTTTAAAGAGCAGAAACTTTTGGGTAGTACAAATCAATACCTTCTCCCTAATCTTAAAACACTTCATGCCTTCTAGCCTAGTTTACCTTACAACTCTCAAATTCTATCCTTGGCTATGTTCATTCATTTCTAATTTCTATTCCTAGCCATATCTATCAATTTCTACTCTTTATTTATCTATTTTCTCAATCTGAACTATGGAGATGATCCTGAATCTTTATATTCATATATAACCTGACCTTTAAGGCTTTATTCAAACATTCCAATTACTCATTAGGCACAGCTATCTATATGATTACCATCTCCCAAACTGAAATAATTACCCCCAGAATTCTGCCATAATCCTATTCACTTACGTTAAAAATGTCAAGGTTACTTTTGATCTTGCCCTCTTCCACTGTTTGATTAATTCATTTTTAACAAAACTCACATCTCTCTTATCTATTCCTATAGACAGCATATTAATTGAAGATCTTCACACTTCATGGAGATACTGGATTATCACAATATTTATAACTGTTCCTCCAGTTATAAAACTGAGTGGTATATTGCCATTAAGCCAATTATCAAATCACTTCCATACTACTTTATTTCCCTTGACTATAGGATCAAATCCAAATTCTTTCACCTGCTGTAAGTTAGCTTTAATTTTTTTCACCTTACCTCCCCTCACAGTGCCATGTAAGTTCCTAGTGTAGACAACCTGGTCTATTTGACATCCCAAACACACATTCTAAGCATTTCCCATGCCATTTCCTCCAGCTGGAAGACATCATGCTCTGATTCTTTGAGTTTATGTTAAACTTTACCTCTTTTCTTGTTAGCCCAACTCAGACATACTCTCACAGAAAGTTAGCACCGAAGGAAGATTCTGTCCTCCATCTGCAAAATCAACTTTAAAAAACCATCTCCTCTATCTATAACACTAAAATGTTTGGGGGAAACTGAGACTAAAGGACAATACAAATACTTTTCTTTCTGAACATTCCTTATTTTGACATATTTTTATCATTTCCTATGAGCCAGAAGCAATGCTAGCCACATGGACTTAAAATTTAGTGAGAAAGACTATCCGCACATAAGTCAAACAAGTAAATATTGATGAGTGCTACAAAGAAAGGGAAAGGGCAAAAGGGCACTGATGTTGAAAGTTTGTGTAGCTGAGAGAGGGTATGAGGCATGAAAATGTTCTAATGTGGGAAGACAGAAATGAAGTTAATTCAGTTAGAGGCTTCCTCAAGTGGGGAAAAAAAGTCTTTTAAGCAGGGTGAGAGAGTAAGCAGGAATTCACTCTTGCCAAAAGGTGGAAGACTGCTAAGGTAGGAGAGCCCAAAGAAAGGATGGTTAGGGAATTAAAATAAGGCCAGGGTGCTGGAAATCTAACGAGGACTGCAAGAGGTGTGGCTGCAAAGGCAGGGAGCAACAAGCATGCTGGGCTTTAAAGTCACGCTGAAGGTCTCTGGGCTTTATCTTAAAACAAATGGTCCTTGAGTAGCATGTTCCAAGATACTTCAAGTTGGGACTACAGCTAACTCGGGGGTGGGTAGGGGAGAGAAGCAATTATGCAATCAGAAGAATTCTAATTTCAGTAGAATTGAAACATACTCTGCACCTCTATCACTCTGTGTGGGTGATCTCACTCAATATCAAATTAAAGAAAGCGTATGAATTTATACTGATAACCATTTTCAACTGGTCCATTTGGCTTTGACAAAGTGGTCTTATGTGCATTTTTGTGTACCTATAAAGGACGTATGGGCCGATTTTATGTTGTTAAAAAGCAAAAAAGAAAACATCTGAAATTATTACAGTCCAATGAAAAGATCCATTTCACTGTCTGGCTATGGATTAGCACTATGCTTCAAGTTTCTTGCCTTTAAAAAGAAAAAGATTCTTTATAAAGGAAAATATTATAAATATTATATTTATATAATAATAATAAATATTATAAATATATTTATATAATAAATTTATATAATAAAATATTATAAGAGAATACCAACAAAATATCTTCCAAGATTGTTTTAATTGTTTAGTCTCACCTTGCCTATTCTCAGTTTGGATTTCAAAATACAATTTGGATTACAAAATACAATTACTACTAGAAGTGATTTCCTCTAAAGTTTCAATTGTATCAAGGGTAAAATTTAAAGGTAAAATTTAAAGGACTGACAAAGTTACTAATAAAGGAATGACAACTAGAATTTTCTGAATAGTTTCGGTGTACCAGGTAGCATGTTGGGCACCTTAATACACATTATCTAATTTAAATCCAATGACTCTGAAAGACACATAGTATTCTCTATTTTACAGATAAGGAAACTGAGGCTCACAGAAATAAGCATTTCCACAAACTATATACACCTTACACCCATGCCATCCAATTTGGTCCGTAACTATCTGTGACAAACACTTCAAAAAGTGACTAGTTTGATCAAGACGTACTCTAAGTATCACATACCAGATTTCAAAGACAGTTTAAGTACAATATACCCTGTTAATAACTTTGAATAATGATAACATGTTGAAATGGCAATCCTTTGACTATAGTGGGTTAATTGCATTACTTAGATTAACTTTACCTGTTTATATTACTTTTTAAATCAGTTACTAAAAATTTTTCAATTCCTTATTTAGTTGTTCACATTACATTTCTGTTGAACAGTGCTGGCCTGAATGAAAGACTGGATATTGAATGGGCCAGGAGACAGACTGGTACAGAAAATACACGGATTTACGCAGATCTTGGTTTAAATCTCCTCTCCATCAGTGATGTCCTGGGTAAGGTACCACCAAATCTTTCTGAACTTTTGTATCATCTACATTTCGATAACATTAAATCTCTTCAACAACTGTTGTATAAAATATGTAAAGCAGCCAGCTCCCACACAATGGCCAAAGGGCAGGAAGCAATTCCTGAGTACCTCCTACAACAACCGATTCCTTTAAAAATTGGTCCCCAAATGAGCAGAAAGTTCACTCATTTGAAAATTATGTTTTATTTTTAAATAGGAGGCGTTAAAGAACTCTTACATCTGCCATAATACTATATGGCTTATACATATATGGCGTTATAATAGATGTAATCTTCAGTTAATCCTCTTTCTCTTTAGATTAAAATTGTTCATGATACTATAGACTGGGAAGCCAGATGAGATTATGGTGAGACATAGAAGGGCGCTAGTG
Organism: Heterocephalus glaber; assembly: GCF_000247695.1. The sequence goes on along the minus strand of NW_004624879.1, from coordinate 3,974,896 downwards.
TTTCTTATGTAAACAATAGTTGAATTCCAGTGAAAGAGTTTTGAACTCTAATTCAGCTAATCAATGTCAAGAACTGAGACTACTGAGTAAAACAGTACCTAGGTGAGTAGAATTTTGGATCACAGTGCAAACAAATAGTGTCCTAGCACACAGGCTAACCCTGTGGACTGAAAAAAGTATTATTACTAAGAAAAGCAATCTGCACTATATAAGAAATTACAAAATTACGTGGCCCATGCTATCCAGTATTTTGTCATTTCTTTCCCCTAGGCTTGTGTCAAGAAGTTAGCCCTGTAGCAAAGTCTGCGTGCTTTTTTACATTTTTATATGTATGCATTCAAATGTGAACGTGGGACAGCTGGAACATTTACTTGCATTATTTGGCCTAAAACTGCCATGTGGCAATGGATGAGACTGTTTTTTTTTAAACTGAGGGGTATCAGGGAAGGGGGTAATAATTAAGAATTTAAGTCACCTAAATGTAGCCTCTTAAATGTCACATATAGCTTAATGTCAAAATTGTTCATCTCTTATCTATAACACATCTTTGAGAAAAAGAGACTGGGAGGCTGGGAATTTAGCTCAGTGGTTTTGCCACCTGCTGCGTAAGTGCAAGGACCTGAGTTCAATCCCCGGTACCAAAAAAAAAAGAAAAAAAAAGACTGGGGAAATAAAACGCTATTAGAGTCACAGATTATAATAAACATGAGAGTATTCACTGTATTTTAATTTACAATTTAACACAAGAAATAATCTTTTAGTTTAGCTTTTAAAAGGCATACTCAACCAGATGGAGTGGGGCAATGGGGAGAGGGCTTTTCTTCTAATCTATGTTGCATTAAAAACCCAGTACCTGTAACAAAATTTTTAGCATCTCCTGAGTAGAATGGACTTGATCCTGGCCCTTTGAAACTAGTAGACTCAAACTGATTTATAATGTGCTGTACCTACAATACACATACAACTATCTTTAGCACATGTCTTCCAATTTAGGACTATAGGTAGAATAAAACAGGAAAAAAGAAAATGACATAGCATTAGCAGCATTAGCTAACAAAGACCAGACAGTCCTGGACAATTAAAAAACAATTAGAAAAAAATCTACCCAAACCCTGGCAATGTTACATTTCTAAAACTTAAAATTACAGGGAAAAATAAACTCCGTCAATTTAACAGAAAACAATCAAAACTTAAGAACACCTAAGCTAACAGACATATTTCCAGAATGTGTATTTTAGAAAGGTTTATCAGGAAAGAATTTATTTGCATTAAGTTTAAATTAGTTTATACTTGAGTCAAACCTTTGAAGAAACTTGCTTTATTTCTAGGAATCCCTTTTTGGGGGAGGAGAGGAGGGAAATGGCTAGATTGAAGAAAAAAGTTACGCCTCGTGCTTTCAATATGAAGGCCCTATCTGTGCCCCGATAGACTAATACTCTCAGCCCTGCCGAGCTGTTCCGTCTTCAGATAATTTGATCTGTCTCTAAAGTTTTGCACTAAAGAGTTCATTTTTTGCAAAACGCCTCGGCAGCACTGAAGTCGAACTGACACTAGGAACAGGATCCGTGTGTGCAGCGTCTGCTGTCAAAGCCTGCAAAGGTGTACCTAACCTGTGCGCGTCCCACCCAGGGAAGGCTGGCCCTGCTCCCGCAGCGCCCTTCTCCCCCACACCCCCCCATCACTACAAGTTTTAAACTTTGTTTCCTTCGGGGATCTGCACCAGCGCTACTAACGCTGTCCAGGAGACAAAGGGCCGTGCTGTGTGGGTTCACGGGATGCCAAATTTTTTAGTTGTGAAACAAAGCGCTCCGATTTGAGATTCAGGAGGAGGAGGAAGAGGAGGAGGAGGAGGTGGAGGAGGAGGAGGATGGAGAGCACCGAGGCGGGCTTCTCCCGAGACGGCTCCCCGCCCGCGCCCGCCCCGGCCCGGCCCGCTCACCGCTTCACGCGGATGATCTGATCCCGCATGGGCTTGATGTCCTGGAAGCTCTGCTGGTTGACCAGGCTGTAGACGAGGATGAAGCCCTGGCCGTTCTTGATGTACAGGTCCCGCATGGACGCGAACTGCTCGGTGCCCGCCGTGTCCAGGATCTCCAGCACCGACGGCGACGAGTCCACCTCGATCTCCTTGCGGTAGAAGTCTTCGATGGTGGGGTCGTATTTCTCGATGAAGGTGCCGGTCACGAACTGCACGGTCAGGGCGGATTTGCCCACCCCGCCCGAGCCCAGCACCACCACTTTGTACTCGCGCATCGTCCCTCCGCGGGCGCCGCCGCCGCCGCCGCCCGCGACATAGACCTGCGCCCGCCGCGCCGCGCCCGGACCTGCCCCGCGCCGCCCT
>NW_004624879.1:3937268-3972348 GCF_000247695.1 Heterocephalus glaber | reverse complement strand
CCCGCAGTGCCGCCCGTCCGCGAGCCCCGCCCCTCGCGCTCCACGCCCAGCTCCCCGCCCGCCGCCGCCGCCGCCGCCGCCGCCGCCGATTCCCAGGCGCAGGAGCGCGCGCACCAGCCTAGCCGCAGCTCTGCCGGGGGCGGGGCCGGCGGGTAGGGCGGGGCCGCGACCAAGCCCCGCCCCGAGGCCAGTCGCCTAGGCGACCGGTCCCGCGCGCTCCCGAGGGGCCCTGCAAGGCGCGGAAGCTTCTGCCGGCGCTTAAATAAACAAGCACAGACGGAGTCCACCGGACAGCACCCCACCGCGCACCCCGACCAAGCACGGCCTGCGAACTGCGCGTGTGTGCGCTGCTCGCCTCAGGCGGGAGCTACATCCACCTGTGACACCAGTGCTCAGGATTTGAAGGAGCCGAAGTGGAAGAGGGGCGAAAGGGATCTCCAGGCTTGAATCTGAAGCCGGGAGTGAGAAAGAGAGGTGCAGCGTCCGAGGTGGGGGCACCATGACGTGAACACCAGGGGTCGACACCACCCAGTCTGTCAGCATTCCGGGGAATTTGGCTTTATTTTGTATAAACCTGAAGGTGTGAACCGTTGTGTAAGGGGATGAAAGCCTCCAAGCCTCTGCCCGAGGTTGCATAAACACGACAAAACGAAGCCCAGTTTCAAAGGTCAGGACTCTGAGGCAGGGGTGACAGCACGCCTAAGGGGCTAGTCTGCGGCGCCCAAACTTACGCACCGTCCCCGCCCGATGACGTCGCCGCGTCCCCGCCCACTCCCTCTAGCCCCGCCCCCAGTGGCCGATAGAGGTGGAGTTCTTCCCACGCCGTCAGCCTAGGGCGCGTGGAAAACCTGGAATGCGGACTTTCCAGCGGCAGCTGGAAGGCCGGAGGACACCTCAGCAACAGCCCGCTGGGAGCATCGTGTAGGAAGGTGGGATTCAGTCTAACCAATCAGTTTACGATTCTGGAACCCATGGTACCACTCACGACCTATTAGAGAGAGAGAGAGAGAGAGAGAGAGAGAGAGAGACGTCTTCTACCACGTGATGGCTTCTCTTTCAACCAATCGGGAAAAAGTTTAGTCGTAGGACCCGCTGACCCTTCTCCCAGAGCCTCGCCGGGGAGGGCGGTTACTCCTGCACACTCTATGATAACCAATCACAGGTGAGCAGATGAATGACGGAGGTTTGTGCTGAGCCAATCACAACTCGCGATTCCCTTGCCTTAGAGGGCGGGTGGTATAGAGTGAGGGCGGGGGCTTCTCCGGGTTTGGGAAGGGCCGAGATTGGAGGGACAGTTGCAGTGCCAAGTTCTGGCAAAGGCACAAGTTCTTTGGCAAGCGAGAGTGATGAATTCCGTGTATTCTGCCTAAATGATGGGCATGGAGGTGGTGCTGCTGCATGTAGGCTAGATCGTGGGCTGAATGGAGAAAACGCGGACTTTTGTCTTTAGGCTGAGAAATTTTCCGGTCCTTAAAGGAGATAATCGTGCTGCAGTTGCATTGGTCCATGCGAGCCTCTAGAACGTTTTTCTTTTATTACTCAGTTTTAAAAATCATCATTCTGTCTCCAGCATTAGATCTTAGGTCCACAACCTTTCCCAGCTCTATCGTCAAATTTAGGCGACTTTTTATAGCAAACACCCTAGATGATGATTTTTGAATAATTGATTTTGCACTTACTTTAAAGCGTTCCTTCTGGAACTAGCCTTCCCTCTTCCCCGTCACATCTCCTGAAAAGAATACACTTCTGCAATTCTAATATTTGATCAGTGTATACCTCTCCACTGTTCCTCTTTCCCACAAGATCATTGTGGAGAAGATTTTGGTCTGAGTTTCTGTAACAGACAGGTGTTCTTTTTACCGTCTTTTCTGTCAGTAATCAAACTACTGCAAAGATGTAGTGATTTAGCAGATTTAGCAGTGACTTATTGCTCATTTGCTCCATTATTTTACAATGGATAACTTATGTTTGTACTAGTTGCCATAAATAACAAGAAGTTCTTGATTATGCAATTGAGGGGAAGTGTTCTGTCAATTTTAAAATACAAATTACATTTGTCTCTCACTGAATAAAAATACAGTTGTATCAGTATTTGTGGAGGGTTGGTTCTGGAATGCCCCCTTCATATCAAAATATTCGGAATTTTAAATCCCTTATATAAAATGGCATGTTTGCATATAACCTACGCACATCCTCCTGCTAAATCATCTCAAGGTCATAGTACCTTGTACAATGTAAATGCTATGCAAATAGTTGTAGTGTACTGTTTACAGAATAATGACCAGAATGTCTGTACATGTTCAATACAGATGCAGTTCCCCCCTGCATACAGTATTTTAAATCTACAATTGGCTGAATTCATGGATATGGAGGGCTGACAGTATAAATCAGTCATTATTCCTTGATTATGTATTATCAAAATATGAGATGTTAAGTCTGAGCTACCAGAATGGGCAGCAAAGGCAAACTAAGAAAAACAAAGAATCAAGAATGTTTTAAGAGAAGCTGGGAATTTAGCTCAGTGGTTTCGCCACTTGCTGACAAGCGCAAGGACCCGAGTTCGATCTCCGGTACCAAAAAAAAGAATGTTTTAAGAGAAATTGAAACTGAAGAGGATCTGATATGTTAATCTAAGCTAGTAATACAAAGAAGTGAATTAAAGTTGAGAGGGCTTGCATGGATGCTTCATGTCTGATTACTTTGGCGGGGATGTTTCAAGACCATGTTATAGGTAACCTAGCTTTTTAGAAGTCTCATATTTTGTGTAACACTAGTATGCTTTTTTGTGGTTACTTTAGCTAAGCAGTTACATTCTCCTGAAGAGACACACTGTCTCTTGTAAGATTCTTTTTTTTTTTTTTTGGTATTGAGGATCGAACTCAGGACCTTGTGCTTGCAAGGCAGGCGCTGGAACCACTGAGCTAAATCCCCAGCCCTTCTCGTAAGATTCTAATTGTGTATCTTAGTGATAAGAAATTCTTGAACTTGGTGGAGATTAAGTAGAGCCAAGAAATATCAAACTTTCTCTCTTTTTACAGGTCAGATACCCCATCCAGTTTTTTGCATTACAGTGGAGCTAAAAATTCATTCACTTTGCAAAGAATAAAAGTCCAGTGTTTGCTTTTTGTTTTGATTTTTGGCTTTTGAAATTTGCTTTTGGATTGTGATTCCAGAAGTAAATTTAAGCAGCTGTTTTCATTACTCCCTTCAAAGCTGGCAAACTCCGGATTGGAGGACATCTGATAGAAGTTGTCATAAAAATATTGAGTGGGCTTCCTAGTCACTCCACCTAGCATAATAGAGAGTAAAATAGCATTTTTTTCTTTTCTCGGGATATATTCTTTGACTTTTAGTCATACTTTTTTTGGTAAAAAGCGTAGAGACTGCAGCCCATCGGGTAGTTGCAGCTCTTGTGTGTTTCTCATATTGACAAGTCTGTTTTCACTCTTAATGCCACAAAGAGGCATAGAAACAACAGGTAGGAGCATGTTTTGTCACCCCTTCTGACTTCTGGTATATACTTGATTTGTTACTGTATGTGCAATACTGGTCGAAAGATTAGGTCTTGTAAGAAGGATGTCAAGACCTATAGAGAATTTTTGAAGATGAGTATGAGATGGAGGTCTATTTCCTGATCCCTTAATTATTTATATACCAGAATAAGCTCTATTGCAAGAATGATTTTAGAACTAAAAAATTATGTCTTCATTCATTTGTTTGTAGGGAAAACCAAAATAAACATGAGCTAAGACAAAACTGACTTTCTCCAAAAGTGGTAAATCTCTGTGATAGTGAAAACCCATAACTTCATACGGACACTGCAGGGTCCCTTTAGTTACAGAGTCCCATTCTTGAGAGAAGAAAGGGAGAAAGAGAAAAAAAAAAACTTCATTTGCCTTCTCACTACAGGATCTGAAAGAGAGTTATCTCACCTATCTCCAGATACCCTCAATTGTCACAGTTGTGTTACCATGGAAACTCGGCTCCTTTTCTTTCTGTGAAAGATGTTGAAATAAGTGGAATGAAGTGGGAAATATACTGCATTCTGGGACTTCCTGATGCCAACAAGAAGGAAACATGCACAGGATTTAGTATAAACAAATTAGTAGAAAACATTTGTGATGTGATCAAGAGTTCATGCTATTATACCCTGATTCCTAGTGGTCCCTTTGCAAGCCTGCACATCTCTGATTAGTCATAAAAGGGAAGGACATGTCAAATACACCTAACACCTATAAATGCTGCTGGCAATTGTGAAGGGAAAAGATGAAATTTTCTTTGTCTCCAAGTCACATACTACAGCTGATAAACAGAACTATATGGTCAGGGCTGGGGATTTAGCTCAGTGGCACTGTGCCTGTCTTGCAACCACAAGGTCCTGAGTTCGATCCCTAGTACCAAAAATTAAATAAATAAATAAAGCAGAACTATATGGTGAATGGAAAAGAAGGGGCAAAATAAACCTGTTCTCCTTTTGAAAATTTGACATGTCTTGGTGCTTTTGAAAAGAGGATTAGAATGCAAACATTAAATGAGTGTACAGAAGAATCCACAAAAGAAACCTGTTGGTTGAGAAAGTAAATGTTTTCAAAAGACAACTTTAAGCAGAAAACATTGCTGAAAGAAAAGTTTTAATTACAAAGTAGGAAGAACAAAGAAAAAGCCTGGAGAATCCTAAGAACGTGAGGATTCTGAGGGCAGCAGTGATTTATTGTTGTTCACTAACCACAGCAGAAGAGTGGGCACAATGCTGCTTGCAAACCTAGCGGTTTTCCTTTGTTTTTGCCAGACAAGCTGGGATGGATCAAGATTGGACATTAATAGCAATGCTTTCCCTTCTGATTAGTCCAGAAGTAGACATGTGACTCAGTTCTGGCCAGGGCTGGCGGTTTCTGGGATTCTGACAAGAGTGAGGAGAGATCCCCATTTTTATATCCTTTCCCTCGGTTCCTGCTTTGCACATTGAAGCTGTGGCCACTGTCTTTGGGCCATGATGGCCTCTGTTTGAGGTAGAAAGCCACTCAGTCTCTGATGGCTAAGGAGATAATGAGAAGAGCCTAGTCCTGGCTGACAAACTAGCCCTGGAAATGCTCACCTTAAACAGCTGGTGTGCTTTGATTTAAATCTGAGTTAGGTTTTCTGTACCTTACAGAAAACCCAACTGTTAGAAAAGTGTAAGGAATTTTAGATAAAATGGTGTTTTAAAAAGCCAAGCATTTATGAGCACTTCCATTCTAATAGTATAAATGGTATATGAAAGACATTATATTTATCAAGTACTTACTGTGTATATTTTTCTGAGTTCTGGGGCTATAACAAGTAAACTATTAGCCAGAAGAGCTTGTATTCTAGCAGGAGGGATAGACATTAAGCAACCAATTACATTATGTAGTAATAGCTATAATTAATGCTAATAATGGAAAATTAGAGGTTACAATGTATATAAAATATTACAAAATTTATGTAACTAAAGAACTAAATAAAAGCACAGAAATATTTTCTGTGTGTATGATAATGATATACATGGTAATAATATAGTTTATACATGAATTCTTAGGGGTTGGGAGAAACGGAGACAATTGTAGTGGGTTAGGCAAGGAAAATTATGTGAAGAAAATTAATATGGAACCATATTTTGAAGAACATGGTCAAAATCTAGGCCACATGGAGAGGAAGGGAAGATATAAGGAGCCCAAAGGGCAAAGGAATGAAGTAAGGATGAGATAAGGGAAATATAGAATTACTTAACTCTTCAATTCTCTGTAGCAATAGCATTCTAGGGATGCCACTGAGGGAAAAAGTCAGAAGCCAAAAGTCTCAAAGCAAGATTATAAAAGGTATTAAACCAATGTAGAGAAGACTAATACAGAAGAAAAAGCGGTACTACCAGGGTGCATTTGTAATTAAGGCATTATTCAAAATAATGAATAATTTATAATGTGGGCATTATAAACAAAGTGTCATAAGAAGTCATCATAGACTGGAGGGCATGGAGAAGGAGAGATTTAAACTTTCACAAACAAAACTAGAAAATGAGGAGTAGCAAAAAAATGAAAACAGGAAATAATTTTTGTTTTAATAATTTTAATTTTTATGGTAGCTGTTATTGACATGCATTGTGTGAAAATGAATGGAATTTGATTGAAAAGAAACATTTCATTTCAATAGACTAGTAATATATAAAGGTAGGCCTTTTAGTAAATAATGTAATTTAAAGTGTTTTCCTTAGAATACCTTATGTACCTTGCTGTAGAAAAATATTTTCAACAAAAAAGCTATAAGGAATAAGAAGTTCCAGGTAGGGCCGGGGGGTTAGCTCAGTGGTTCCACTGCCTGCCTCGCAAGCACAAGGACCCCAGTTCAATCCCTGGTACCAAAAAAAAAAAAAGAAGTTCCAGGTAAGTGAAGCACTTTGAAAAAAAAAAGATGTTCCACATGTAATAGTACAAAAACAATAAATACTTGGTTATAAAAATCAGTTTTGAGACATTATGTGTTTTCTGGTCAAATATGATTTTTGTGGTTTTTTAAATGCTATTTTCTATACAAATACAAGAATTTCTTTAAAAATGAAGCTACAGCAGGCATATGAACATGTCTTGATATTATTGGACATAGAATTTACCTCTTGCTTTCTGTGACCCCAAAAGTAACCCAGACAGAACTCTGTCATAACACCAGTAGGACATCATTGCTCTGTCTTCTTGTGTAACTAGAATTGGGATAGTTATTTGGTCATTTTTGTTTTAACAGCACTCAGCGCAATGCCTAAAACATTGTGGAAATTTACAAAATGTTTGTAAACAAATGAAAATTGAACAGACACTAACTTTGCTTCTAAAAATCTTATTTTTTGCACACAGAGAAGATGAAAAGAAAGGGAAAACAATTTCCTCTAAAGTTAGCTGTATTTCCAAAGAAGCTTCCATCTCAAGAAGAGTAGGTCTGCAATAGGTAAGGCAGTTTATGGCTTTCGACTTGAGGGAGTGCCAGAAAGGAACTGAGAAAAACCATTTCTTCTGTTAATTCACTTCTGCCCAAAATTGCACACTTAGCCTTTTAGCCTTTTGACTTAAATATCCCAGTCCCCATTAAAATGTAAGTAGGAAATATGCAGTTAAATTATGCTAGTGCTCTATTGACTTTGGGGCACTCAACTATGCTTACTTTGCTACTAAACAATGAAAATAAAGTAGAAGAGAATAATTTAAATCAGGGCATAAGTCATGGCAGAAGTTGTGTACCCATCATAAGCATGAGAATTCATGAGAATCCACTGTACTCTGTGTCATACCCTTATTTATTTTTTTAATAATAAGGTTCATTTCTTCACATTGCATAACATGCACAGTTACACCCTTCACACTTATTAGCTTCTTGAACTTGATTAGAACAGTCTCTTATTTGTATGAGATTACAAAGCTTTCTTTGGAGCCCTGTCCCTTATCTGATTCTTCTGATTTCTCTTCCACTTCTCACACCATTGTGTTCATTACTAATTTGGAGGCACCTTGAGGAAGACAGAACAGTGTCACAGTACAGGGTCCGTCCAGTTTTCTTTAGGGTCGTCCAGTTATCTCATCAAGGATGACTGTCATCCTATCCTCCCTGGATAGGGAGGATGACTATCCTCTCTGTTATCTTCTCAAACATCAGAAATAGTTTATCATCTTTTGTTATTATCCTAGTCAATGGTTCTCACACCACACAGCCTGTCAAATACAGTTTTAGCCCTTTAATGAATAGTTAATCACATTTAAAAGTCTGAGTTAGTTGTAAAAATCAGTCTTCTTTACTTAGTCAAGTGCTACCTCTGTGTAATTATAGTGCTGGTAAAATTGATTGCGCATTGCATTTGAATGAAAGGAGCTGATCAGTACATTCAAAGATAGTAATTTATTTTCCTTGGTGGACCAGGTAGTTGAACAAAGTTAACTATTCCCTAATTCATGCCACCTTCTCTACATTCTGTTGAGGACTGTTTTATTAGGTTTTTAAATTACTGTTTATCTATTAGGTTTTTAAATAAAGATTTTGGCTATTTTTCACTCAAACTAATGTTTATTAGGTTTTTAAATAAAGATTTTGGCTATTTTTCGCTCAAACTAATGTTTCCAGTGAAAATATTCTTTAGCATATGTAAATTATCTAATGAATAGTAATCTGTCAACATAATTAGATTGTGTGAACAACAGTTAGTACCAAGACTGAAAGTAAGTCCTGCTACATACACTGTCAAAGTGAAAGAAGCTAAAAGGGTAATTGATGATCTGTAAAGTTAGGATTGTGATGAAGATTTTTATACTGAAGTTACAGAGTTTCAGCGTTCTGAGTGCTGCTATGTACATTAGGGGTGTAGGTTGTCTTAACCTGGGGCATCTTTGACCCGTCTTTGATGCTGGGATATGTGACTAATGGGGACAGGTCAGACTGAGCCTCAGTAAGACATCTAGCCATGGCTTGCTGAATTGGCTGTGAATAGGAATGGGTCTTTATATCATACTCCTCAAACCTTGGCTCCTCCAAAAGCAGAAGTAGAGAACATTCAATCAGTCAGGACAATAGATCTCCATCTAGATAACTGCTATCTGTTTTTACTCCATTTGGTCCCAGAAAGGACTAAAGTACATTTCATAAATACATATTTTTTACAAATATGTATTTAATTCCTAAATTAAAATGATCTGTGTTGATAATTTCTAATTTTAATAGTCAAATGAGATCTTGTAAGAAACCTTAAATCATCTGTCGAAAAAATATTTTTACAGAAATTGTTTCTCATTTGAGGACATTTCTGTGAACAGCTTTCACCGTGGCATTCACACTTCGTCATAGTGTGTGCGTGCGTGCGTGTGTGTGTGTGTGTTGGGGTAGTGCCCAAGTGTTACTGGCTAGCAGGGGTCCTTGCTTCATTTACATTGGAAATTAAAGTTGAGGCAGTGGCATGGATTTATAGGCAAAAGTTTTGAGACAGAGGAGAAAATGGGAAGGGGCTTGAACTTGAGCAGAAGAGCTGAGGGGAGCACAATGATGGAAAAGATCAGACTGACCCATTAACAAAGGAAAAAGGTCAGTATTTTTTTTCTCTCCTATTCTTTATCACTAATATATTTTGGTTCATTATGTATTTGTCAATTTGTCAATAATACAATTTGTCAATTGTGGCTCCTAATTACTATGATGGTAATTACAATCACATTCATAGGAGTTACTTTTATTCATTCATTGTTCAGGACTAGGGATTAAAGCCAGGGCCTTTGCACTGAGCTACATCCCCAGCCTCCTTTTTAATTTTTTGTTTTAATTTTGAGAGAAGGGCTTGCTAAGTTGCCCAAGCTGGGCCTGAACTTGTGATCCTTTTGCCTCAGCTTCTCAGAGTGCTAAAATTACAGGTGTGCAGCACCATGCCTGGCTAAAGGCCAGGGTTAATAAGGTTGTTGAAGTTGGCTAGGGTCTGGTTGATCATTATCAGTTCTGGTTTTGCAGCTCTGGATAAGTCCTTACAGCTGGAGGAGCAATCTGGTTCCCAAGAGACGATTACCCCTGCTCAGGGTGAGAACAGCCTCAGTTCTGCAGAGGCTTTGGTGGACTCCAGGGCAACTACAAGTTTAGGGAAATGACTGAGACTTTTATTGGCCCATTCCAGGAGGTCTTGAGCTAGAAGCTGTAGAAGTAGGCAATTAACTATGTCCCTGGAGATCTCTTATGTTGGTGTCCTCAGTCTTGTGTTACCAGTTTTTACATAGACACTCCTTGAATTATCCTGCCTGCATGTGGAACTCAGCAGGGATATGACCCAAAGATTTAAATTAATAGAAGAGATAGATTAAAAAATGAAAGCAGAGACGTCAAGCTTTGTCCTCCTTTTGGTTACCCAAAGGGCATCAGCAGGTCCAAGTGAAGAGTTACTGTTTTTCGGGAAAAGTGGCTTTTAAGTCCCCAATTGCCTCAGAGGGAAGCACAAATCATTCGTTAAATATATAACAAGAGGCTAGGAGTTTGCTCCCTGTCCCTCTGTGGTAATCCTGGAAGTTTTATCTTCTTATCTAGTTTAGTTTTAGAGAAATGCTATGCAAAGGTATCCTGGCTTTAGTGATGTTCCTCGTTTTTGAGGTCAACAAGATTGTTTGGGAGATGAGGGGGTAGAGAAAAATGTATATTATACTTTTAATGAGTAACAGGTCCTGAGTTAAGGCCCAGGAGAGTACCTGCCTTTTGTCCTCATGGTGGTCTGTTTCAGAAAACCCCTCCCCACAAGTCTCACCAATGAAGAATTTGAGGGAAGGAGGGTTGAACATGAGTATGTGGAACAAAATCATCTAGATGATTCTGATTTGCCCCTCAGTTGAAAATCAGTTTTAAAATATTAACTCAATTTTCTGATGTTAAAATCATACTTAAACTAAGTGATGATCCTGAAAATTTCTACTGAGGATAATGAATAATGAAATCACCTACTCCTGATCCAGAATGTAGCTTAAATTCCACTTCTCCCTATGTTCCTTACACTAGAATTAATCGTTTGCCAGATTTCCCAAGTTATTTATATTCCTCTCTTATAACTACTATAATTTGTCTTGTATTATATTTATCTCCATCTGTCATTTTAGTTAATACGTGGACTCATGGATGTCTGGGGAAAGAGATGGAAAAGTATATTTTCATCTGTTTAATTTCTATAATGCTTTAGCCAGTATATGGCATATATTCAATAAATATTGATTGAAAGAGATTATGAAATATTAAGTGGTATTAAAATTATAAATTTCCAAATTATTGAATTATTGTTTTGTCCTCCCTTTATTTCTAGTTTCATAATACTTAAAATCAGAGGTGTTTTTCAACTTTGAATTTAAACTCTATACCAGATAAAATTATAACAATGTGAAATTTCATATGGTGTAAATTCTTCAAAGAGCAGTAACATAGGCTTAAATGAAGATGAACCACAACTGGGTCACGTCCTTTAGGCAATCATTTGTTTCTCTAAACAAATCCTTAAGCTGACGACAAACAAATTTTGAAACTGACAAAATAGTAGATTTTGTCATTTTTTAAATCTTGGTGCATGTTAGTCTTAACAAGAATCACGTCAACTTCTGTTTGAATAAAAAAATAACGAGTTGTAATCAGGTAAAAAAATACATTAATAATGATAAAAGCAAATCATGAAACTAAATGAGTTTTAAAAGACATGAGTCACAAAGTCTGAAAAATAGTAGGATAATTTTTAGAATTTAAATATGTCCTTGATATATATTAAAATTTCAGCTTTGCTTGTTGCTTAGTTATAAAAGATATCTGGATGGCAAGACTTGGACAAGCTACTAAGGAAATATTTATGTTTTTAATACCCTTGTTATGAGCCTCTCTTTTATCACAGCTTGAGGGCTGATGTAGGCAAGACAGTAAAGCTTAAAATTTGTAGGTGGTACAGAAACTTCATGGGGCCTCACACAAGACCAGCCTGAAGACAGAGACAAGGTGGAACACCAAGGATGCCAGCATCCTGGTCGCGAGGCTGTAGCCTTGGTCTGTCTGGGTCAGGGCCCTTGGCTCATGAATTACAGAGTCTGATGTACTTCTGTACACAAGGTTTTAGAGGCACAGTTGAGTGTGCTAAAATGCATTCCTACCTAGTCAGAACACAATGCTTCTGTGTGCCCCGGTGCTTAATTTATTTCTAAATGTACGGGGGGAAAATAGAAAACAAGGACTCTTGCACTACATACATAGAATAAAAATGCATATGACCATTTACATTCCTTTGTAGGTTCCTTTTGGGGGATTTTGTCAGGCTCCAGATTTTGTTACACATGTGTTCCCTGGTCTAGGCATTGGTACATCGTGCCTGGCTCATGGTTTAGTCAGGTGTATTTCCTCTTAGTAATTTAGAATCGTGAACTGGCATTTGAACTAAGAAGAGATAACTACACTGGGAAAGATTTTTTGGGGGGTCTGTGTACAAATGAATCATCAGAGAAAGCCAACCTATAGAGAAATGTCAAGGAATGAAGTAGATTGTTATACAGAGAAAAGAGAAAAGCAGTGGTGGACTTATCTCAGAGGTGTCTCCTTTGGTTCCTGTGTACTATCCTCCTTATGGGATGATCTAGCTGTATTTTCTCCTATTGACACATAAAATTCTTCCTTCTCCCCAACTTTACACTACATTTTTCTTACGTTTTGTTAATATCAGTGCGTTTCTATTACTTGCAACTAGATTCCTAACAAAGAAAAGTTATTCTATTAGAATTTATTTGTTTACATTGCCAGTAGGTTTTCATTGGGAATAAATGGCATTCTACTCTTAGTTTGACTGCATTGTTGGCCCCAGCATTTCTCTGAACCTAATTGCATTATAGCTGATGACAGTGGCTTCTGGTGCTGCTGCCTGACAGTGTTAGTTAGTGGGTCCTGCCAGACTCCCTGGAGGAGACAGTTTGTCCTTTGTGTAACAATGGAAATATTTTCTCTCATACAGGTTTAATAACAAAACGCAGGTCAGGAGCTCCAGGCAGTAGCCAGGTTATGCAAAGTGAGCCCTGGGCTGCAGCTTATCTCACAGACCCACGCATAGAGCCTGGTGCCAGCCCTCCCCAGAGTGGGCAATCCAGGAGGATTTGAGTGTTTCCTGAAACTATTCAACAAATACAGAAGGAGGTGTTTTGCTTCAACTTACCCTTTATTGGTTTTCTTATGCAACAGTAGTTTTCAGTTGTCTTCTGCAGAAACTGAAAAGTATTTGAAAGCATATATTTCCTCTTTTGGTCAGTACCTGGGATGCCCAGAAAACAGTTTCATGAATTCAGAGAATTCATTGTTGTCTTATTTGCAACAAGGGGATTTTAGGGTTTCTGAATGATTACGTAGGTCGCGTTTGTAAACTTGTCATCTCTAAAATAGCTTTATGTTTAAACTCTAATTAGATTTGAAAGTGAAACCCTTAGACTATATAATTCATCCTCTAAAAATGGACACTTTGAATGATATGACAGGGCTAAATCAAAGTGGGTAAGGAAAAGCAAAGGGCAATTGCAAATAAAAGACTAGAAAAGGAGCACAATAGAAAGGAGACCCGGATAAGGAAAAGGAGACTTTACAGGCTGAGCTGGAGCTCTGAGCTTGTCCCCAGAAGAGTCAGCTTCCTGAGCAACCTCAAGGCTGAGCTGCCTACCCCTGCTCATGGGGAGGTTGGACCTCTAGAGGAGATGCTGGAGGCTGAGATGGGGCCTCCTGCTGGGCTGGAGGAGATTTGAACTCCCTGTTGGGTTCTGCAGTTAATGGAAAGCTCCACATCTGCTGGACTAACTGTCACATTTGACAAGTATGTTCAGGAGCTAGATACTGCCCTGCAGGTTACACTGTCACCTCCTGAAGTGGTGGAATTTCAGCTGTACTCTGCAGAGGGGCCTCTTAAGCGTCTTCCTGGACTGGAAGTGTGACTTCCCACAGGGGATTTTCAATTTGAGCTGGCTTCCGAAGGTCCCATCCCCTCAGGAACCTCAGAAGGCCAAACTAGCTCATCCTGCTGGCTGGGGAGAAGGTTCATTCTATCCAGGAGAGCCTGGAGGCTGAGATGGGGTCTCCTGCTGGATAGGAGAAGGTTCCCTCCTCAAGATTCTCTGGGGTGAGCCTTGGAGTAAGTTATGTGCAGTTATCACAACCTCCATAGCCACTGTGACAAATGGTGAGTGTGAGTGACTAGCCTCACTCCTGTGAGGAGATGGAGCTTTTGCCTCCGGAGGCATTGACAGCTAATCTACACACTCATCAGCATCAAGTTCAGGCTGAGCCTGGGCAGCATGCTGGGTGGGTGGAAGAAGGTTCCACTTCCTCAGGCTGCTGTGAGAATTGACCTGCAGCTTCTTGCTGAGGTGAAGAGGATTGGACATGGGAAGCGTCTGGGTGCTGAGTTTGGGCCTTGAACTGGAATTGAGAAAGTCCAGCTTTGTCCAGGGGGCCCTGGAGGCTCATCTGGGTTCTCCTGGGATTCCAGATCAAAGCTGTCATGATCAGCTTTATCTGCGTTCAGGTCTACATAATTATCCTGCAAAGTTTGTTTCTGAAGCCTAGGTTTTGCAAGTTGATGTGGTGTTCCAACCACCATTTTAGCAAGCCACCAGTGCTGAGCTAGATCCTCCTTCTTGTTCAGGTATGAAAGAAACTTTGCTCCTTTGGAACTCTTACTGTCTAGAGGTGGAACAAACATTTCAAGTGCCTGGTGGTCTGCAGCCTGATGTACCCTGGCAGTCTGGATCTTCCTTTTGAGGTGAGGAGGCACAGCTAGAGCTTGACTCTGACCCATATTTAGCATTGGAGCAAGCTCTGGGAGCCTCTCTTGCCAAGAACCTTGCAGACCCTGGACCCCTGGCTGACCTAGGACCCTTGGCAGACCCTGATGTGTTGCATCATACATATCTGGCTCTGACAACAGCTGTCCAGTGAACTTCTGAGGTGGAGACATCTTGAGGGCCACCAAAGAATCCAGCTAATCAAAGATCCTGGAGTCTGCTGGAGGAGTAAGAGCCTGGGTAGATTCAGGTAGATAAGACTTGAGGGAAGAAGGCTTATTTGGCCCAGGGGCTTGGAGTTCAGCAGGACTGAGTAGGGGGCCCAGCCCTCCTGTGGAGCAGCCAGGACCAGCGGCCACAACTATGGCCCAGAGGCACGGCAAAAACATGATAGGGCAAGGTTTGATTGCAGAGATTTAGGGAAGTAGGGTGCTGACACTAGGTCTGCTAGAGCCTTACTAGCAATCACGTGTGTGGCAAGTGCCTTGGTAACTATGCACACCCACATTCTGCCATGCCCTGCCTTTTATTTATGATATAGATAAGGAAACCTTTATGAGGGGTTGCCCAGCAGTGACCAGGCCCAACTCCCTTTCTCTTAAGAGGTGATAGTGACCTTTTTCAGGACCACTTCCCTCATAGTAACACAGGATGTGCATGGATTTGGGTGGTCTTGGGCCTCCAGCAGATGGGGAGGGATGGGGCAGAGCTTTCCAGAGAATTCAGGGTTGAGACTTGGGATTCTCAGAAATGCTGGTCCAGCTCTGGCAACTGGAGATTATCCTCCACACTGGAACCCCAGAGATAGTCTTCCTCCCTTGGCTGTATTGCTTCCAAGCAAAGCAGCCAACCTCCAAAATCAGGACCAATTAGGGTGGAGTCAGGTGAATACTCATGAAGATGATTTGTTCCACACTATTGCCATTTGGTCTGAACTCAGTAAAGGGCTCCATGTTTCATAACTCATTCCTCTGTGTTAGATTGGGGCTACATAGACTCCATGATGACTCCACAGTTTCTCCAGAAGAGGATGGGGTGGTGGGCAATTTAATCCAACTGACAGGGTTTGAATCGGTACAGCTCTTCACATTGATGTGGGAGAACTTTGCTCATCACATTGGGGCTCAGTCCAGTAATTCGCCTTGACATGACACTACTTTTCAGAGATCTCCACTGTGTGTACACATGGAGATGACACTTAGGACATTAAAATCTGAAGGTTACTTTTCTCAAAACACTACTACAAATCAACTTCCTTCACAGTTCTTACATTAATTTTACTACTTGTTTCTTGCCTGGCACAGCCCTAGCATGTAAAATCCAGGAAGAGGCTTCATCCTCTCATCCAGAGTGCCTTGCCCATGGCTGGGCACGCAGTAATGGTTTGAAAATGGAACTGATTCTGAAGTTGCCTCGTTTAGGGGTGGATTTGTTGTATAATTAGATATCTGGAAGTCAGTGTTGACTTCCTCCTCTCACATTTAACAGGAAGACAGACGGCTTAATGTTTGAAGTTGCCTTGACTGGTTTTATTTCAGTTGAACTAAAATTATTCTTTTATGTGGAAAAAACTTCTCATACTTTTACAGATGGCAACTACTTTGTCTGCCTCTTCAAAACAGAGAACTTTAGGGGTTTAGGGGTGAGTTAATAAAAAAAATCTTCAAATTAAGTTCTTACTCGCATGAAATACATTTTTGCCCCCTCCTTTCTGAACATCATAAATTTAGTAAATAATATCTATTTTATTTTAGAAATTACTCTGGCAACTTAATTCTTCATTAGAGGTTTTTATACGATTAATTTACAGAAAAATTCTTCAGCAAGATGTTGTACTCCGGATGCAGGGAGAAGCTGAGAGCTTGGTAATACACCATATTGAAAGGCAGAATTATGTTCAGAGCTACAGCACAATTACATTTAAGGCTGTGGTTACTCTGATCCCTGAGATCCTGTTTGAGGGGAATTCTAAAATCCCATGTTTAAGGACTTTCCCAGGCCCTCGAAAGAAGCCCAGCCCCTCCCCTGGGTCCACAACTGAGCAGGAATCTCAGAGTACCTCAGCTCTGCTCCCCAAATTTCAAACAAAGAGACAGGGCCGAGAAATTTCCTGAATTCAACAGCTGTACCAGAGTTTCACATATATTTTCCTTAGATACATTTGAAATCTTCCAAACCCTGCTGGGTGGGTTTTTAGATTGTTTCATAGTTTTATTTTTGCAGTATGAAGCTTGAACCTAGATCTCACATGTAGCAAGTGCTCAATGCATGAGTTTCATGTCTACCATTTTTACTTACTGAGGTTGATTGATTTGAATCTTGGCTACCTTGGCTACTCGAGTTTTCATCCCCACATACCTGAATTAAAACCTGAAATTCCACTTCACTTCTGGCATCTGTGGTCTCCACTTTGGGTCTGTACTTCACAGTTATTTTACCACTCTCTGAAATACAATTAACAAGGACACATAAACAGATAAATAAATACAGACAGTTCTGTGGACAAAAAGAAGTCCTAGTAATAATAAAGCTGGGACAATAACCCTTGGAACTGACCCAGGTAAACTGTGAGGGTATACTCTACTCCTGGTTTTGCATTTATGGTTTTTAAGTAACTTACATATTGAGCAGTCCAAGGGTTCTTGGAATGGTTTTTGACCTCTTTGACAAAGGCAGGACTGGGTGGGAATATTGTGGGTGTTGAAGGTCCAACCTGCCTTTATTCCCAGGCCCTGGAATTATCTTGAGGCCCTAAGGCTCTGTGAAAAGCTTCAACCTTAATATCTACTTTCTACTCTAGGCTTGAATTTCTTCTCTTTTTTTTGTACCAAGTGATTTCACATTCTATCTTCTGATCTTGGCTCTTCTGTAATTATATTTGATATATCATATGTAACATTTTATAAGTGATTGGAATGAGATCAAGGGCCCTTCTTCATCAGTTTAGATTTCAGTATAAATGAAGATTTGGCTTTTTCTGATTTTCAGATCTCCCAGAATGCCATGGCCAATTTTTGCCATGAACAGAATTGACATGGAAGAAACTAGAGCCAGTAATTAAGAGTTTAGAGTCCATCATAATACAGCTGGTTGTTTGGGAGGGGAGGACTAAACAGTCTCCTACCCTAAAATAGTTAATATGCATTAAAGCCAAAGCTGCAATAGCAGTGTAATTACCCATTGTTAACTTGGAGGAGGAAATGGGATTGTTTGTTTCACCATGTGTGTTAGTCAGCTTTCTGTTTCTGTGATAAAACATCTGAAGTAAACAACCAAAAAAGGTAGAAAGATTGATTTTGGCTCATTGTTTCAGAGGTTTCAGGTCATGATCATCTGGCTCTATTGCTTTTGGGCTATGCAAGGCAGAATATCATGGCAAGGAATACAGGGATGGGAGGTGGATATCATAGCAGCCAGGAAGCAAAGATAGAGAAAGGAAGGACCAGGGTCTCAATATCTCCTTCAATGCCACACCCCCAATGACCTGACCTCCCTCCACGAGGCTCCACCTCCTAAGGGTCTCACTAATTCCCAATAGCAGTAAAGGCTAACAACCAAGCCTCCAGTGTATGGCCTTTGGGGACCACCTAAGATAGTAGTAGTAATAATAAGAACAGCTTAGGTATTTTTTATGGAGCACTTATTTTTCCATAGGAGTGTGGCAGTCACCACAAAAGGTTCTGTTGACGCTGACTAAACCTTCCAGGAACATGGAACACTGTTCTCAACTATTCAGTTTCCAAGTCTTTAAGCACTTTAAAAAAAAAATCTGGTAGACTTTAATTATATGACTTGGTACCTTATCTATGTCTTCTGACAAAATCTGAAGTGGTGGAAAAGCGTTCACAAACATGCTTGTAGGGTTTTCCCATTCTTAATTTCCCTGCAGGTTTGGTTGTCTGGTTCTCTGAGGCTCTGTGACAGCACTGGGGCAGTCTGAGCAGGACTGTGCTCTGAC
The DNA here is from genome assembly GCF_000247695.1 of Heterocephalus glaber. The sequence goes on along the minus strand of NW_004624879.1, from coordinate 3,954,096 downwards.
AGAGACCGATGACGCCTCGAGGAGTAGGGATGTACACTGACTCACAATATTTTATTTTATTTTTGATATTTAAAAAGTATTAGATTGCATTGTGAATACATCCATACTGTTAGGTTATTAAAGTAAATAAACTGATAATATAGGTTATAATATACCAATAATATAGGTTATAAAATAGCCTCGCTCAACCTTCTTAAAGGAAAACTGGTTGAGTATTGTTTCAGGATGCTGGAACTTGTATCCTAGGAATCAAGGTTTGTCTGTTCTGCTGCCTTTAGTTGTACTGAGACATGGGACAAGAATGAGCCAAGGTAAGATTTTCACATAGGCTCACCCTCCCGTCTCACCATAACTCTCAGCAGTACCTTGTCAAAAGGCAAGTTAGGAAGTAACTCAAGTGTCGAACAACAGATGAATGAATAAACAGAATGTGGCACTGTATATCTATTTGATGACATATTTTTCAGCCATAAAAAGAAAGGAGATCTGCTGCAACATCCGCTGCAACAGGGAGGACCTTAACATGCAAATTGAGATAAGCCAATCACAAACATACACATACTGAATTATTCCATTAACTTAAAATATCTAGAATAGGCAAATTCATAGACATAGGCTAGTGGTTACTAGGGGCTTGGAGAGAAGGAAATAGGAATTAATGTGTAATGGGTATAGCAAATTCAATTTAGGATAATGAAAAGATTTGGAAATGGGTGTTAGTGATGGTTGCACAGCTTTGTGAAAGTACTTATTGCCACCAAACTATGCACTTAAAATGCTAGCACCACATATTTCATATTATGTTATATTTTACCACAATAATAATTTTAAAAGACAAGGAGACTACAACTTCTGGAAAATGATGTAGACATACTTTTTCCTGTTTCTTTCACTAAGCACTGCTTAAAACTCTGGATATGATATATAAAACAAACAAGACTCTGAAAGGTGGAGAGAAGAAGTCAAATCTTTTCAGGACCTTTAACTAAAGGAATGATACAGTTGTGAGTTTCTGGAATTTCTTTCGCCTCATATATTCCAGACTGGGAGCTGGAGGGATTGGCAATCTGGAAACACCACCGTTGCAGGAAAAACAAAGCACCAAGTAAATGATTTGACTTTGAAGGTGCCTGTTTCAGATTTGACAGGTTAGGGAGGGGTAGGACTGGATTAGGGTGACTCAGTCTCTGGATGTAGGAATACCCCTAGATTGCTGTGGCTCCAAACTACTAGAAGGGTCTCAAACACACCCGTTATCTCCCCTTGACTCTCCAAATGTAAAGCCTGTGCTTCAATCTAAATGCAATCTAATGATACCTCTTCGGTTCATCTCTAATCTTCAAAAAAGATGTTCAAAGACCAACTTAATCCTGTATATAGAAAGGAACTCTTTGGTTTTGTAGCTCAATACCATGCCTGTAGAACTTTCACAATCTTAGGTAACTATTTCCAAAGTAAATACAATTTACTTGGGAGAATTTATACCCAGAATTGTCAATATTCCAACATTTTTACACAAGGACACAGGGATTTCTAAGATTCAATCCATCATCCATAGTAAATATTAGTTAACTTTTAATCCTGTGAAAAAAACAAAATTTGATACAAAAGAGAGCCCCATGGCAGGCTTCTCTGCTCCTCTGTAACTAGCAGGATAAAGAGAGGGAAAGGCTGGAGGCTGAGTTTCACTTGTGTCCCTCACTGTGTTATCACTTCCTTATCACTGAGATAACAAATCTGACATCTACAATTTAAAGGAAGAGGAGTTTATTTTGGTTCACAGTTTTAGTGGGTTGGGTTCATGGTTAGTTGGCTCCAGTGCAGAAATAGCATGGTGGAAGGGGATGGTGAAGGAAAGCTGATCAACCCACGGCATCTAGGAATCCAAAAGCCAGGAGGAAGTTAGGTGCTGGGGACAAGAATATACCCTTCCAGGTCCTGCTTCAGTGACCCAGTGCCCCCTCCTAATAGAACAAGAACTTCTGAAATGATCAGTAGACGAATCCACTGATCAGTATAGCACCACTGTGACCCAGTCATCTTCTAAACACATGAGACTTTTGGGGGACATGTTAGTTTTACACCATAACATTCACTGTCATTTTTTGTGCTGGAAAAAAGATCACTAAAACTTTTTTCTTTGTGCCTTTGTTTTCTTGTTTGTAAAATGGGAATAATACTATTAATAAAGCATTTCTAAAGATAAAAGAAATCAAATTAATGTTATATAATGTCCATCACAACTCATAAGTCATGGAAAGCAGGCACTCTCTTTATCTTTAGAAAATTCCAGAAAGCTAGTCTGCCTTATAGCACACTCAGGGAGGTCTTAACTGACTAAAGCACTGTATCCCAGTGTTGAGTACTCAGCACCAGTACTCAAGTTTTCCCTGAGCTACTCCTCAGTAGTTCTCATCTTTGCATTTCTCGGGCTAGATATCTTTGCCACCTGGTCACCTGTCCTGTTCTTGTTGGCTTAGAAATCTAGCCATTCTCTTATGCCAAGCTGCAATGTCCTAGCAGCAGGTCTGATTGGTATAGTTTTTCAGCAGAGCAATCACATCGTCTTATGTATCTTCTTCAGAGGATCTCAGGATTATCTTGGCTTCCTCAAATGTAGTTAAATCATGAAGCTAGTCTACAAAGAAGTGAGATTTTTATCCGTATCTTGCAAGTTACAAAACCTGGGGGGGAATTCAGTGGTCATATCACTTAAGAGCATACAAATTTAAATACATAAGAAGTTATCAATAAAATTCAACACTAATTCCATATTTTATCTACTAGGTTTTACTTGGCAGGCATCAAAGAAGAATTTGGCACTTGCATCCCTTTTGCCTGCTTTTCCCCTCCCTCAATTACCTGAGGGGTTTAATTCTCTAAATCACAAAGTGGTATGTTAACTTTAGAGTCATGAAAGAAAAATGTAGACTTAGAGCTCTGTTTTTGCAGTGTCTAAATATTTAATTGAGAAAGTCTTTAGTTAAAAAACATAATAGAATTTCCTTAATCTATACCTCAATCTCAACTAAGTAGTAATTAGTTAAAATGAACTTGTGGGACACCCAAGTCAAGAATTAATGAAATTTTTCATTTATTTCACCTGCTATGAGAGAATGACCACAAACTTTATTCTTGGATGTCTGCTTTTACTTACATGAATTATTTATCTTATGTCTGAAAATTTAATACATGTCATAGAGCTGCAAATTACATGATCCATCTTAGGTTTTGTAGTTTACTGTCTAAATAGGCCATCAGTCTCAGCTATTAGTTTTATTTATTAAGCCCACCTCGAGAAGAAGAGGTTTGACCCCATCTTACATTATCCTAACACATAGATATGGTTCATCTAGGATGTTGGAGGCAGTGCAGCTAAAAGGAAAACCAATTTAAGTGAAAGGTGAATTAATAAATACTGTGCCAATCCTGCATGTAAGGATTATAGGAGGAGATTAATGTATTGCCCCTGCCAAAGCAGAAAGCAGAACATGCTGTCCAGCAGGTAGGAACATTGAGTTAATAATGATTTCCAAAGTCATTCTGAGTCAGTGAAACAAACTTTGGAAATTTTATGAAATAAACCCCCAGATGTGCAAAACTCACCCAGGTCTTATTTGATTTTTTTTTTTCATAGTATTGGTTTCTGTCCTAAGATCCTCCAGGAAAATGTATCAGAATGTTCTGTTAGCTTGGCTAATAGGTCCAGTGACAGAATGCTCAGAAGAATTGAGTGAAATCTCAGAAACGATTTCACTTTTTTTTTAAGGCTGCCTTTCATTTGAAAGTGCAGAGTAAAAGATTTAGGCCCTGTGACTACGCCTCTAGGCTAGGGAGGAGGAAGTAGAAGGAGGACAGGTTACAAAATAAAAAGCTGAATAAAAAAATTCCAGAACACACTTAGCTATTCGTATCTTCTGGGATGTTTTTGTTGTTGTTGTTATTGTTTTGCTTTACCTCATTTGAAGATATATACACCATCCAAATTCTTAAAAATATTTACTTCCAAGCTTTCCAAACAACTAAATAGTTACTTTCATGATCTAGAATGCTATGTAAAATTCCAGAACCATAGCCACTGAATGATAATGCAGGTAGAGGACTGTGTGGTATAGCCACAATCGACTTTTAAAGCTGTTTTTCAGCAGTGTTCTTAAACATCATTTCTCAGGCCACAAGGTCTCTGTGAGGCTGTTTCCTCTGCCAGAACATTCTCTTTCCTCATCCCGCTGCGTAACAGGCTCAACCTCCAAATCTCAGCCAAGAGCCTTTTTAGGGAAGTTTTCTAACTCTCCCATGGGGGAGATTTCAGATGAACTCAGATCCCTTTGTTATAGAGTCTCATATTCTTTCCACAAGACTTCCTTGGATAGAAGTACAATTTACTTTTGTCCATAAATTAATCTTATCAGTATCAGTATCTCCCAAGGGAGAGTAACCTCCATGAGGTTGGAGGCCACCCAGGCTTTTCTCATTATTTTGCCTCTTGTTCTTAGCACAGTGCTTCATAGCAAGACCTTGATTAGTATTTGCCAAATTAATGACTGAAAGATTGCAAGAGAAATTTTGTTTTTTAATTTAGTGAGAAAAGGGATGGAAAATAACATTTTTGTGCCCTTCAGAACCATCACAGAATCGGTATTCTTGAAACCCAATAGGAAAGACAGTTTCTCCATGGTATTTTAAATGCAAGGTTCACTATATAAATGACTTGCAACCTTCACATAGGGTTCTGTCTGCACTGGAAACACTATGAAGGATGTTTGAATGGATGATTTACCATTGTGCAACAAATGCATAACTGGCTTTAAAATTGACACCAGAAGTTCTTACTGTTCAAATGGAAGAAGGAAAGAAGGACCTTGACTACTTATAATTGTGTCACTCTTGCTTTTTCTATTACTGTAACATCGCCTGAGCTCCCCTAACATGTTTTATTGCTCTAATGCAATAAGAGAGATCAGCAGCTGACCAGCCTGTGGAGATTAGAAAATGGAATTTCCTTTTGTTTTATGACCTCAATGCACCCCTCCCCCCTACCTTTGTGGTCTTTAGTACCTCTTTTCTTTGTTGAGGAAGGTGTTATCTATGGGTTTCCTGTTTAAAATTGCAAAGGAAATTCAAGATTTAGTTCCTTTTCAGCCTGCTGCTTGGCTTAGTGACAAAATCCAGCTATTATTTTAAAGATAAACATAAAATGGAATAGTAAAAATTGAGGTCTGAATGAGAAGCTCCTTATAGTCCATTTTCATCTCCAATTAACTCAACACATTGTTGGATATCTTTGATACAGAAGGCACTATGATATGTGTTATCTAATAAAAAACATTCACAGTCTAGTGGAAGAAGCAACATAGCATAAAATAGGCAGTGATAAGTATTAATATAGAAGTACCAAGACAATGTTATAGGACAAAGGAGAGATTAATTCAAATTTAGAAATCTGGAAAGACATTGGAAAGTTTCAAGCCTTGAAAAATAGATTTTTAATAAGGAGAAAGATTTCAGTAAGGGTCTTCTAGGTTTCCACGAGAAACCTAGACAAGGTGTGCAAGCAGAGAATTCTTCAGGATTATTGAATAGTACATTGTAGCTGGACTTACCAATGTTTGGAGATATCATGAGAAATAAGATTGTAAAGGTATTCAGTATATAGCATAGGTCTCAAATTCTACAGGACAGTTGAATTTTATTGTGCAGATAAGATCTGTTCAGGAAAGGCTACCTTTATCAGACTTTTAGTAAGTTTTGTTTTAATGTGCTTTAGTAAGAAAGCTGGAATTCTATTCTGATGTGGTAGTGAGAGTTAACAGGAAGGCTAGCCCAGTTTCCAGGGTCATTCTTATGTCTTGTCCTGTTACTTTCTAGGAGTTTTTGGCTTGAATCTACTTGAAGAGCAGACATGGGCTTTGTTGGATTTTGTTGGCTAGAAGGAATGCAGGCAAATGATTCTCAGTTTTTATATCTACTGACAGTAGTTTTTATATCTAATGACTGGCTGGTTGCCAAGTAGCCTGGTTGATAATGCCTCTGGGTCCTTGATCCCCAAGGACAGTGATAGAGAAGAAAGGATGTTTCTCTCCTGCCTTACATGCTGACACGTACTTTCTTCTAATAAGAAGAAACACTTCTACCCAAAGTGTTACTCAGTATCACCCAGTGATTTTAATGTTCATTTCAGCTTTGTAAATTTTGTTAATGATGTTTTCTCCTATATTCTAGCAATAGAGTACTTGAATGCCTTTACCTTTTTCTTCTGTGTGCCATATATATTTGTGTGGAAAGTTGAGAGAGGCTGAATCTTGGACTGCTGTCCAAAAGTCATCTTCAGCTAGAAATGGACACATGATTTTTTTTAGAGTTCTTTTTGGTAATTTCATGGTACAGTGGTAAGAGACATAATAAGAAAATCTCATGGTATATTTCTGGTCTGAGATTATTTATAAGTTAAGCAAGACTGAAGGGAGCTTGGAAGATTATCTGGGCATTATTTGAGCTCTTTAGGGGAGAAATATGGAGGGCCAGGGCCTTGACCATCCTAGTGGAATGGAGAAGAGAATGGACAGAAGAGGGGCAAATACCTAGAATGTGTAGAAGTATATTATTGATTGGATGGGGCCACTGAAAGAAAGGGTAAATTTGCAATGGTACACAGGTTTCTAGCTTCAGTATCTGGGCAGATAGGTGAAAATACATTGAAAGAGATGGGGAATGTAATAGAGAATAAAGATTTTTATAAGTGTTTGTTTTGGATATGTTGAGATTGCAGTGCCTAATGAAGTTAGGTACCTATATAAGAGTAGGAGGTCAGTGCATGGGATTAGAACTCAGGAAGCATATCTGGCTTGGGTTTGTTGATCATCATCATGTCTATGGCAAGGAATTGAGTGCATCTCTCAAGAGTGAGCATCAAAAATATGAAGATAAGAAGGCCAAGATCTGGGGTTTTGAACCCATAATAATTTGTGGTGTAAGTAAAGGGAGAGGGCAGCATCAGAAAATGAGAAGGGAAAGACGTAAACATGAGACAGAGAAGCTAGAGGTGGGTGAAGCCAAGGATGAGAGAAAGGAAGGAAAGATGTGACTTGGGAATGGTTGCGTGAACAGAGCTGAGAAATACCCACTGTCCATTTAGACACATGAAAGTGGTGTCTAGAATATAAATTTTACCAAATACCTAGAAAAACTCTGTGGGATATTCTTTGGTTGCCAGAATTAAGGAGGGAACTCAGCTAAAGTAGTGAGCAGAAGTTGACGCATGTTGTATTTCTCCCAAAAAAGATGAACTTCCTAAGGGTAAACACATAGAATGTGAGTGTAAGAGGCATGATTGCCTTGAACCATTCAGCTCCTATGACAGGAAACACATATTTGGGTAATTCGGGTTCTGAAGCCCACTTGTGGCCTGAATCAATTCTTCTGTTTAATGGCAAGACCCAGGATCCAGGAAAGGGGTTATCTTTTTAGTGGCTCAGAAAAACATTGCTTACTGACCTTATAAAGGGCCGCAATCCCTCCATGTGTTCCAAACACAAGGCTGGAAAGGAATATCATAAAGAGAGAACACAGATATACCGCAGCAGTCATTGGTGCCAGGGACCACCCATAGAAAAAACCCAAATCACCAAGGAGACTCACTTGCACACAAAGTACCCTTTAAAACAAAATATTGCAGTTTCTCAGACACTTTTAAATAAATGTTTAAAATGTTCAAGGCATAAAAGAAGGAGCAGGGACCTTACTTTAAGAACTGGATTTTATTTTAGGAAGAGAACATGCATATTTTTTTTAAAAAGCTTGCAGACATTTTATAAAGTAACTAAAGTAGAAATGATTGAGCTATAAAGTGGATGCAGAGGAAGAGGAAATTAGTGAAATGTAAGGAGCATCTGATGAAACCATAGGGGATGCATCATAGACAGAAGGTGGGAAATTTGGAAAAGAAATGAAGTGACATAGACGATAAATAAAAAGCATCAATAGATAGCTAAATAGGAATTTCAGAGGGAGGAAAGAAAGAGTCTGATGGTGAAATAATATTAAAACTTTTTTTTAAGCTTAAAGTTAAGAAAGAATCCTAAATTTGAAAAATCATACAGAACCCAAGCAAGATAAATAAAATGTCTGCATCTGGGAACCTTATGTTAAAATTGAAGAACATCAAAGATAAAGAGAAAAAAATATAAAGCTATGAGAGATAAGATTGTGTAAAAATGAATAAGTTCAATGGATAATTGACTTTTGACTTTTCACGCACAATCTCTGTTTTCATAGATATCAGAAAACACTACAATATCTTCAAAATTCTAGGGAAAATTAAATTGTATATCCATTTAAATGTCATTCAATACAAGGCAAACATTTATATATATTTCTAAGAAAGATTACTACTCACTGACTCTTCTACTAAAGAATGGCTAAGGGATTCACTTCAACTAAAAAGAAACTGGAAGTGCCTTCCAGAAGGAAGGAGCAGGAAGCCCACACATGTACATAGGGAAAATTGATTTATGTCTCAGTAGCAGACCACTGGGTAAAAGATGCACTATTCAATAAATGATGCCGTAGGATTTCACTCTTCTCCAGAGGAAACCAAAATGAAATTGGATCCCTATTTTACTCTCTGCATATAAAAATCACTTACAGTGGAATAATCTGAAAGGCAAAACTACTGTAGGCAAAAATATAGTAATATATCTTAGTAACCTTAGGGTAAGAAAGAATTTATTAAACTATAAAGAAAAGGCTTAATAAATTTGATGACGTTAAAAGAAAAAAAGAAAAAAAGGAAGGCAGGAAGGCAGGAAGGAAAAAGGAAGGAACGATTAAAAGGAAGGAAAGAAGGAAGGAAGGGAAAAACCCAAAAGGAAGAAAAAAGAGATGGATGTATAGAACAAAGCTTTGAAGAAAAAGTTTGAATGACCAGAAACATGTAGGGAAGAGGCTTAACTAGAAATGAAAGAAAAGTGTATTTAATCACAGTGGAATAGCAGACTGGCAAACAAGGTAAATGGATAAATATCAAAAGATATTGGAGAGAATGTGACATAAAAAACCAGAGACAACTTATGTCCATTTATAAGCATGAATGCATATTTATAATAGTCACTAAACCAGGATATAACATACTCATAAAATGGAACACTATATGGCAGTGAAAATGAATGAACATAAACCATATGTGTATGTATGGATGATTCTGGCACACAATGTTGAGTAAAGTAAGTTGCAGAATGATTCATATTCTATAGTACCATTTATATAAAGTTTAAATATTCAAAGTGATATCCCAGATGGCTTGAAGATTCACAGCTCATAAAGTTATGAAGATGACAAATTCAAGAGGAAGAGTTGTGTGATCAGGAAGCATTTATGGGTGTTTTGCCTGTGTTGTAAATGTGTTGATCATTAACTCAGAGGTAGGAACATACACATTTACGTTTTATTCTGTATACCTGATTATATCTTCAGTAATGCAAATGTCTTTCTAAAATGAAAAAGAAAATCAGGAATGAGTAAATGGAAATGGCCCGGGAGCATTACTCTTTCCACTTCTTTTTACTGGGAAGGAAAGAAGAAAAGAGACAGCATTCTTTTTTTGACTCCAAATAATTTGGTAGAATTCAAAAATTTGCACAATTTTGTAAGCAAGCTGACTTTGAAACTAGGATTATGAACTCAATATATTCAACTGTGTACAGTACTTTTTACTGTTTGGATTTTGCCAGGTACAGAGTCTGAATCATGATGCATGCAAATTAGAATTCTGTTTAATTAAATCAAGAGGAAAGAAAACCTTTAAATGATTTTTTCTTTATATTTCTTATCTCTAATCTCATGTTTTGAAAAGAAAAAATCTCATACATACTGAAAAGCTGTCAGTTGAAAATATCAAACAATTTAAAATACATAAACATTATGTACTACAAACATGTACTAATAAAAAATTTTAAAATGTATAATAAGCATTCAACCAAAGAAACTGAAACTTGATGATTAGGACCTGCAGTCCTAATGTAGATTGTAATTGAACTTTTTTGTTCATTATTTCCAATTCTAGATGGTAAGTTGTATATCTTCACATATTTTATTACATTTAGTCAGCATAAAACTTTCAAAAATGGAAGTGCTCACCATCTATGCCTATTTAGTGATATGGTGTAGATATTTTTAAATGTGTTTTAACAGTTATATGCTTTAATTGTCTCCCCTTTAAAATTAAGTCAGTCATTTTCTGTGTAGGGTACAGTGTGTTCTGTACTAAAGAAATTCCCTGCTTGGAACAAAGGTGTTGAATAATTCTTCCAGAGACCTTTATTTCAAAGATAGAATTTTATTTCACAGGAAATGTGGATCTGTATTTTACTAGTAATTAGCTTTTAAAATAGGAGCGATTTCATTTTCTCCGTTTATACTTGGAAACTGGACATGGAATTTGGACTTGTGTGAAACTATCAGGAACGCACCACGTTCTAGCCAAAACTAAAGCTGTGTCTCCCTGGCCTTCACCTGGGACCGCTGCCTCCAGAGCACTCCTGAGGAGACATCCAGGCAGTAGAACCAGATGACTTATGACCCTAAGTGCTCTGAGGGAGCTGTTTCGGGTTGGGTCACTCTCACCCCCTTCTATTTTCTCCTTATCTCCAGTGACATTTTCATTGAATTAGTAATGATAAAGACCCTTGGTAAATGTTCAAACTTACTGGCCCCATTTCTAGATAGTCAAATGGAGGCTCAGGGGGGTAAGGGTCTTGCCCAAGGCTCACAGTTAATAATTGCTTAGAGACAAGACTGGAACCCAGGGATTCTGACTTCAAAATCACTTACTTAACTACTTTGCCACTCCTCTTCCCTTATTTGATGACATTCAACTAGGACATTGGTGAGAGTTTTCACTATAGGCAGAGTCTGTCACATTTTCTGTTACCACGCCCAGCCGCTGTTTTCACTGGTAAGTTGGGGTTTAGATCTCAACCCTAGCCTTTTACCCATATACGTACTCAGTTTTACTAGGAAATGCTCAGTAGTTTTCTAAAGTGATGGCACCAACTTGTACTCCCCAAGACACTTTATAAGAACACTTCTTCTTCAACATTTAAAATTTTTGGTCATCTGAAATTGTGATTTTAAACTGTGACTTTAAATTTTATTTCTTTGTTTATTAAGGAAGTGGAGTTTTTTCACATGTTTGAAGCTATGTATATTTTCTCTTCTATGAAATGTCCATTTATGTCTTTCACCAATTTTTATATTGGGCTGTTTGTCTTTTTTAATATTGATTTATAGGAGTTCTTTACATATTCAAATACTAATCTTTTATCTCTTATAGGTATATCAAATATATTCTTTTAGCTTATATCTTCTCATCCACTTTTAGAGCTTCTAGATAAATAGAACTTCTTAATTTTAAAGACATCACATTTATTAATTATCTTCTTTAAAATTCTGAGCCTCTTTAAAAATATTTAATATATCTTGCTGTACTCCCAGGATGTTATGAATTATTTCTCAAAAATTATAGTTTTTCCATTCACATGTAAATCTTTAATCTAATTGGAAGTAATGACTTTCATGTATGATAAGAGGTAAGGATCCAATTTAATTTTTTATTCATTGGATAACCAAATCCCCCAGTACCATTTCATCCGTAGTTTCTCCACTCCCCCTGGTCAGTGTCCATCCATCATTTTACCATTAATCAAGTTTTCTTATTAGTGTGAGCTGTTTCTAACCATTTCATTGTGTTTTGTTGGTCAACCTTGTCTAATACCATAGTGACAGTTCCCATTTTATTAATTAGTCATGGTAAGGGTTAAAAAAGTTCTTTACTTTATTCTCCTTTAGGGGTATTTTAGCTGTTCTTAGTCCTTTGCTTTCTCACAAACATATGAGAATCAGTTTGTCAGGTACCATAAACAATCCTGTTGGTATTTTTCATTGGATTGCATTAAAGCTATAGATTAATATGGGAAGAAGTGAAACCTTAATGATGTTATTTGATTTCCCATTTGTGCCTATTAAGTTCTTTAAACAAGTGGAATTTTTGTTTGTTTGTTTTTGGTACCAGGGATCGAACTCAGGTCCTTCTGCTTTCAAGGCAGGCAGCGGAACCACTGAGCTAAATCCCCGGCTACAAGTGGAATTTTTTTCAGAAAGCATTTGCACATCTTCTGTCACATTAACTCCTAGATGTGTTATATTTTTCTTGATATTGTCATTGATATTTTGTTAAAAACTAATTTGTAAATTACTATTGGATGTAGTTATATAATAGTTATTAATTATGAAAAACCTTGCTTTTCATTAACTGTTTCCCTTTCCCCCCACACATGCAGCTTTCTCTTCAGCCTTTCTTTCAGTTAGGTGTGGTCATGTGATTGACTTCTGATGGTTGGGCTCTGACTCATAAACATCTCTTCAACTGCCCTCTCTTTCCCTGTATGCAGCTGGCTGTACATACCTGGAAGACTTTGGAAGTCATGTGATGGATGAGTGACATCTCTTAACAGCTGGGCTCCCAAGTAACTTTGTGGAATAGGAACCCTCCTATACTTGCTACTCATAAATTCAACCTCACCTGTTGAGAAATATAACTGTTTTTCCAGCCACTATGATATATCAACTACAATAAATTAGATTGTCTCAATTAATGCACATTAATTTTAATACTGGAGATTTGATAAGCATATTTATTAAGCTGATTATCTGTTGATTGTTTGCTTTTTCTGCATAAAACATTGTGTCATTTGGGAATAATGAGCTTTGTTTATCTTCCTTCATATTTTTATATATCTTATTTCTTTTTCTTGTACTGCATTACTAGCAAAGAGATCTTGTACAATGTTGAATAAAAGTAACTATAGTTTTTAAGTTGCCTTGCTCCTCAAAGGGAATTCTTTGTTAACATTTTACATTAATTGCTGTGGTTGGTGTAGGTGTTTCATATAGGAGTATGACAGAAAAGCACAGTAAATGTTCAAATTTTAAAAAATTTATTACAGTAAAAGATACATTGCCATTAATCCCCCTGAAAATTCTCCTCTTTGATTCAAATACATTTATCTTACCATTCTTGGCATGTTCTGAAGTAGTTCTGGAAGTCCTCTTTTGTAAGTGTCTTCAGTTGGCTCTTGTGGCTGCCTCACTGTCTTGAATTGATTCAAAACACTTACATTACGTGGTCATTTTGACTTGGGAAAAAACCGGAAGTCTCATGGTACCAGATACAGTGTGTAAAAGTGGACAAGGACACACCATTATGTTTTGACAAGCCTACCTTTCCTTTGGATGACACTTAGTAGCAACATTCACCATATTTCTGATCCCATTCAGCTAAGGTTATTCAAGTAAAGAGGACTTCCAGAGCTGTTTTTAAAACTGGCAAGAATGATGGGATAATGTGTTCAAAGTATGGGGAGTATTTTGGTAATGATGGATGCAGTGTGTCTTCTATGTCATAATTTTTAAAAATATAAATATTCATTATATTTTTTGACCATATAGCATATATCCTTTATTGGGATCTGAAAGTTCTTTTATTACTTTGTCATAAGAACTTATCATAAATGGATTTGATCTTATTTAATGATATATTTGTATCTTTAGGAAATAATGTCTTTTCTCCATTATACTGGTTATGTGCTGATGTATTTTTTTCACGAGTGACATTGTCCTATAATTTTACTGTCCTCGCTTGGGTTATAAATCAAATAAATAGCAACAGACTATCTTTGTTTACATTTTTATGGTGTTCATCATAGACTTATTTGCATTAATTTTGATCTTCAAAAATATTACATTAGAACTACGCTCGAGTTGGGGGCTTGGTTCTCCCGGAAACCAGCCTGATGAGCACTGACTGAGCTCGGCAGAGCATGTGACCTTGGAGGCTCAGGCTACATGCAGATTCTATCCTTTTCTCCCTGGAACAGCCTGACTCCTCCCTTTGGTCTCCTGTGCCATGTGGAGACTCCAGTTTCCCAGAGTTGGGCAGATGCTACCAGGCAGATTTGGTGCTAGCTCATGTTAAAGAATTGTGCCTTTTTCAGCCTCTGAGCATTTCTTCCTTTTTTTTTTTTTTCAATAGCTCCACAGTGCATTTAAAGAGAGTTTTAATATTTTATCCAGCTGTCTTTGTTATTCTCCTCCAGAGACTTATTCAATATATTTAGTCCAGTGTGCCCTGAGAAATGGTAGTCTGGAATGTTCATTACTGTAAGGTACAAGTTGCTGAGTTGTCTGCTGAGCTAAGCCAGTGTCTGATTACTGACCCTGGCTTTACCTAACTCTACAGCAAGGCAACCAGACTGTCCCAGTTACCCTTTCTAGAAGCAGCACTGAGAGGCTGTCCTGTCTGGGAAATGACACACATGCGGAAACCTGTTGCAAATGATAATCATTTAAAGTTGGGTTTGTTTTTTGAAGACAGCTGATGCTTTTATATTCCAAGAACAGGAGTTCTGAGTGTAGTAACTCTTTAAATCTCATAATCACCTGTGAGTGATTGGTATGGCATCGCCCTAATCCTGATAGTCTGGATGGGATAAAAGGGGCAGAAGGACACTGTTAAGTGTTAACCCTTGTTGTTTTTGCTGTCTTCTGCTACTATGAACTGTTTTGCCCTCTGCCACCCTGTCTTGGAGCCAGCCAATTATGGACTGAAACCTCTATAAACTATAAGCCAAATAAACTCTTCCTTTAACTTTGGGTGTCGGGCATTTTGTCTCAGCAATGAGAGAAAAGGAATTAACACACCACCATACATGACAGATACTGTTATTGTCAGCTCTGTTCACACAGAAAAAAAGAGGGGATTGGATATTTATTCATTTGCCTTGTCTCACAGGGAGAAAGTAGAGGGCCAGGATCTGCGCTCAGTTAGCTTTGCTGCTAAGTCCATGCTTGAACCATTATCCTATACTGCCTTTGATGGTTGCAGAATAAAGGGATTTGGTGAATGTTAGTCCAAACCAGTGATCAACAAAGAGTTCCCATATTAACTCAATTTCTTGTTTCTCACAGTGGCTCTTGTGGCTAGAGGTATAAAAGTTAAGTCCCTGTGTTCTCAGCTAGCCATCACTTCATGCCCTGGGTATGTTTATTGATCTCTGTAAAGATTTTTGCCAGAGCAAAACCACCTAATATGTGATTTGCATTCAAAACATACTAAATCTTGGAGGAGTAGGGATAATCTGAACATTGATTATGTGCATATGTTTCTGTAGTCTTAATTGAAGACCACAGTAGTGTAAAGTACTGCACATCAGCTCTATTAATTGCAAAGTGTGATCCAGTTAAACTTGCACAAATAGATAACAACATAAAGGAAGAGCCTCAGATAGTTTTGTTGTGTCTTTGAAGGGTTGAGTAGACTACATCCTAGAGTCTTATAACTCCTTGGGTTCTACAGCCACATTTGGACCCTGGAGTATATTTAACAAATGCAAAGGTAGTGTACTTTAAGTCTTATGTAAACATACTTGGTTTCCCCAATAAATAATTTGGTAATATTTTCCAATAATTATTGATTTAGGGTTCAAGAATATAAGACTAAGAATAAAAATTTGGCCCTTTTTTTAAAAAATAAAAGTTATATTTCACCATAAAGTATATGAAAATTCATCATTTTTGAATCCATAAAAATTCAACTTTGATATTTTTCTTCTTTTTTCAGTAAATGTAACTTTTATTGGTGTGTATTGATTATACAGGGTAATGAATTTCACTTTGGCATTTTCATGTATACATATAAATGCCTGGATCTCACCTACCTTGCCTTATTTTTCTTTTCCCCCCGATCTTTCTTTTCTCAAATAGTCCCCCTTCTACTTAATGTCATATTTTTCCTCCCTGCACTCTACATATGAGAGAAAACATGCAATACTTATCTTTTTTGAGTCTGACTTATTTCTTTTTTTTCCCATTAAGTTTACTGATACATTTTAGGTATAAAATACAGTTACATTCATCATTGGGATCTTGTAACTTTACATGATGTATCTTGGTTCTTATTTTTTTCCCCTTCCCCTGCCCTCCATTCACCTCCTCTATCCTTCTGTATTTGCAAAGACTTTGTTTCCACTTTTTTTCCTTTTCTCTTATTTTTTTCTTTTCCCTTCTTTCATTTCCCCTACCCCTACCACTTCCCCTACTCCTTTAGACCTTGTCATCCTGTTACACAATATCAATTATACATTTTGTAAATTACAGTATCAAAATTTAGAGGACATTACCACACATTTTACAGAATTTAAAAGGATATAGAAAGTATATTACAAAAATCTTTTTTGAAATAAATTTGACAACTTTTTTTTCCCATTAAGTTTATTGGTACATTTTAGGTATAAAATACAGTTACATTCATTATTGGCATCTTGTACCTTTACATGAGTATCTTGGTTCTTATTTTTTTTCCCCTTACCCTGCCCTCTCTTCACCCCCTCCACCCTTCCCTATTTGCAAAGACTTTTTTTCAATTTTTTTCCTTTTCTCATATTTTTTCTTTTCCCTTCTTTCTCATCCCCTACCCCTCCCACTTCCCCTGCTCCTTTAGACCTTTTCATCCTATTATACAATATCAATTATACATTTTTAAAATTACAATATCAAGATCTAGAAGACATTACCACAGATTTTACAGAATTTAAAAGGATATTACAAAAATCTTTTTTGAAAGCATATTACAAAAATCTTTTTTGAAATTAATTTGACAACTTCTAAGAAGTACCTTGGAAGACAAATTAATGGAACTAACTCTGGAGGAAATATAAAATTTGAATAGCACCTATTAAAGAAAGTATATTCCTAGCTTGAAAACCTACCTATATGA